>CM044007.1:59567243-60042243 GCA_024085815.1 Flaveria linearis | reverse complement strand
ATGAACCCCCAGACTCCTGAATCATTTCCATTTTCGTCAACTCTGATTCAAGGAGGCTAAGGCAAAAAGTTGATACTTTATAATGTAATCTTAAAAACAATGACAGGCGATGGTCTTTTTTAATTTTCACACGGGACACCTCGATTGTTTTACAATTTTCAATCTCCTGGCCGCGCACGAGGTCACAAACATATCCGACAAGTGTGTGCAACGTATTGTTGGTCCCTGTGAGGTAACTCTTGAAGTTGGCATGTTGGCCCTCAACCCGATTAGTTGTAAATTCATTAAAGTTAAGGCGGTCGTACATCCAACAAGTAACAATTTTCTCTTTGTACGGCACCAACCAATTATTCCAAATATATTCCCATACCTCTGAAAGAAAATAACAAATTTTAGAAAACAAACAAATAAATTGTTAGAGTAAAAATAAATATGAAATTCTTACCACTTTTACCATCTTCATTTAACTTTTCTTCCATCTTCCTGCAGTTGTAATCGTACATTGCCTCTGTGAGAGACGAACACAATGTCTTCCACAAGTATGAAAAATCCTTCCACATGTCGGTTTTGAAAAGGATATTCCACCGTCTTTTGATATTCTCCCGAACGTGCCACATGCATAGGTTTTTAGTAGCACTCGGGAACACTGTGTCACACGCACTCATCAGGGTCAGGTCCCTGTCTGTGATAATAACACGGGGCTCCACACACCCATCGAGCATATCTCTGATCTGCTCCAGTACCCATGTGAAGTTGTCTTGTCGTTCCCTCAATATAAATGCATGCGCGATACAAAACGACTTCGACGTCGACGTAACGCCAATAACCTGAACAAACGGAATGTTGTACATGTTGGTCTTGTACGTCGTGTCTATCAACATCACGTGCGGGAATGCGCGCCACATTTTATACGAAGTAGGATGACAAAAGAAAACATCTTCCACGGCCTTAGTAGTTGCATTCGTTCGTGTTTCATACATGAACTCTTTAGATTGTAGCAGGTTTTCAAGTTCCTGCATTGGTGTGATGCCTTCTCTCCCCTCAGCCCTAAACTTTGACGTCAGATTGTATATGGCTTGAACAACACAGACGCTATGGGGAAACTGCTCCCTTACGGCTGAATGGATATGTCGTGGGCCGCACGTGCTGCCTGTGTAATTTCTTGACAAGATCAATTTCTTCGGCGGTCATCTTCCTAAGATGCGCGTGGCCTTCCTCGTACACAACAGGATCGTGGTTGTGCGTCTCGTTTCTCACCTCTAACATCCAACTGTCACTCTTTCCTACGTACTTTCCTACGAGTTTAAAGGGACATCCTTTCTTTATGCTCCCAGTACATCTACTTGTGCCAGTGAATTTAGGTTCACCACTACGATTGTATATTAGTTCCACATCCTTTTTTCGTGACCAACCCACCACAATGACGCACCCATGCTCGCGTCCTCTGTTTTAGCCCACTTCTCCAAGTCCTCACGAGAATCAAAATACTGAAAAAATGATAAAGCTAGACATAAAAAACAATATATAAAACAAATAAAAAATAAAATAAACAAAAGAATAAAAACTCTTCGTACTTGATTGGTTTTATAAGAAACCGTAGCCTTTCTTATCCGATCCTCATCCCCATCATACTCCGCGGTGTCCCCATGGTTTTCTTTGAGGTGAACCGAACCATCACTCTCATCTATGTCATTCCCATTAAAAGTATCCGACATATGTGTAATTTCTAGTTCTGACTAGTACGGGGGATGTCCGTAATCCAGCTCTGTTTATGAGTGGTACGTGTTCGGGGCATGCCCGTAAGAATTGCAAGGGGGATATCTGTACCCTTCACCGTAACCTGTCGATCCAAATAAAGAGTTGTACGCCTCTTGAGCAAATGTGTTCGACGGGTTGGTTTCTTCCTCCCCCCACGGAGGGTGACTCCCGTATACGTAATATTCCTAAAAAAGATAATGGTTAGATATTTCAAATAATAAGTTATAATAAAACATATATTAGTTCAACCTGGTTCGAATCTTCGATATGTGGCACCTCATTCAAATCTAGAAGCTTCGGCTTTTGATAATGATCTCCCGAACCCGACATTGTTTTCGAATTAACGCGTTTTTGGAATGACGAAGGATGAAAAATCTCGAGTGTTGGATGAATGAAAGCTCAAAATCCAAGGTCGATTAGAAACTGAAAATTTGGATTATGAAATTGCGAAACGGAAGTTTAGAAATGGATATGCCGATTGTTCTAAGTTGAAAGGTATTTAAGGTCAAATTCTGGTGCACAAACCGTCACGGTTTGGCCTCCACGTGACGGTTTGTGCCGCGAATCCCGGCTTTTTATCAAAATCACGTCTACGTCATACCTTAAACTGAGACCTCGTACCCTAGAGGTCACAGTTAGGCCAAACCGTGACGGTTTGGTGGCCGCTTTTCAACTTTAACAGCCCATTTTGTCGTTTTGTTGTCACGAGGTTACGGGGACTACCACCCCAAACCGTGACAGCAAGCCCATGCGGTCACGGTTAGGTGCCAAAATGTGACCGCTAGACCTAACCGTGACCGTTTGAACCGGTCTATCCCAAAAAACTCATGCGGCGTCCATATTAGGACCCGAAAAAAATTGTATCACGACTATGCAATAAATAAATCATTAACATATTGGAATAGTTGTTTTGAAATCAATAGTAGCCATGTAGACGGCAAACCTTTTGTTCCAAACACTAAGACGCTAATTCTAAACCTTAATGGCTTAATAAGCTTAACCCTAATTAAATACATACAATACATATTACAAATGTCATTAAGTTAAAGAATAAGACTACCAAATAAGATTATAAACGATACACTTTTAAATTTTGTATATTATAGCCACTTGGTACTTTGTTATTAATGATTTGTTCAACCACTACAAATGAAAATATAGCTTTTCTATTTAAAAAAAGGTAAATTTCGATTTTGCTCCATGTGGTTTAATTATTTTAACTATTTCAGTCTAAAAAGAAATCTTCGATCATATCATGTCCTGTTCTTTTTTTTGTAATAGTTTTTGTCCCTGACACTAACTCTGTTAGTTTTTACAGTTGAATGTAAGGGTACTTTAGTCATTTTACATTTGGAAGACTAGTTATGTAAATTATATTAGATTAGGATAATTGTTGTAATTTTTAAAACAATAAAAAAACAAAACCTAGATGTAATCTAACCCATCTCCAGATCTCCCAACCCACCCACCCCATCCTACCAAAGTTGCTGCAAGTACGGTGATGTCGCAGGCAGGCAGTGGCGATGGCGTAGGTGGTGACGGTGACGCAGGCAACGACGGTGGCGGTTACGCAGGCGGGGGCGACGGCGGTGGTGTTTCCGCCATGGTTCTCGCCTAAGACTCTTAAACTGATCTCCAAGATTCTAATGGCGGATCCGGAGCGACAGATCTCGATTCAAGGAATAATGCGTGTGTCATGGTACCGCCGAGGTCTCCATCGCCAGACCTTGGTCCGATTGAAGAAAGAACGAGTTTCCTCGCCGGATCCAGCAGTCAGAGTGTTGAAAAATTCGACATCATCACTGGCGTTTGTCAACGCGTTTGAGCTGATTTCATCAATGTCTTCCGGATTCGATCTATCGACTCTGTTCGAGAGCAAGGAGAAGAAGAAGGTAGCGTCGATATTCACGTCGAAGTTTGAGACCAATCGTGCTCGTATTTCTACTGGTACGACGACAGATCAAACACCACCACTTGCGTCACCGCCGCCGCCGCCGCCTACCACTTGCGTCACCGCCGCCGCCGCCGCCTACGTCACCGCCAGCTCCTGCGCCATCCCCACTGCATGCCTGCGACATCACCACACTTGCAGCAACTGTGGTAAGGCGGGGTGGGGTGGGTGGGTTGGGAGATCTAGAGATGGGTTAGATTATATCTAGGTTTTTTTATTGTTTTAAAAAATTATAACAAATATCCTAATCTAATATAATTGATATAACTAGTTCTTTAAAAGTAAAATGACCAAAGTACCCTTATATATAACTATAAAAACTAACAGAGTTAGCATCAAGGACTAAAACCGTTACAAAAATGAAACCACAGGGCAAGATATGATCAAAGATTACTTTTTAGACTGAAATAATTAAAATGGTCAAACCACATGGACCAAAACAGAAATTTACCCTTTAAACAATTAATAACAAAAATACAATTTTTTTATCATTTTAGTTCCAAGTTTATATTAACTTTTTATCTGTTTGAAATGGGTTATAAAACACTATAACTTAATGATATTATTTCTTTTAGGTTTCAAGTTTTTAGTTTAGGTTATTAGAATTCTTCTTATCAGAATAAAGAACTATAAATTATGGCATTACACGTTATTACCTACATATGACTATTTCTTTGCCAGGTGACTAAAGATTCCACGAACCATGCAATTGGAATAAACAAATGACGTCAACTTGGATGTGTTCTTATTTCACACTTAACTTTAAACAAGAACACTTTCTTATTTCATCCACCTGAGGCTGTCAACTTCACAAAGCCAGAATTAGGTTTTAGGGTTTCCTTAGAAAGATATAAATTAGGCTTCATTAACATGTAGATAGATCTCTTAAGCCCTTATTTATTATGAGAAATTTCTGTATATTATATCTTTTTCCTCTAAGATTAGTATAATTCCACGAGTATGCAAATTCCATTAGAATATTCCTTATCCTAGTTCGGAGATAGGTTAGAAGTTAACCAAACCTTTTAAGTGATACGCAATCATTTATTTAATAAATTAAGAAATGTTTTTAATTAGTTGTTTGGATTAAAAACGAACTTCCAAAATAAATATAGCAAGCAATTATGTATCTTACAAATAAGGGCTACACTACAAAATTTCCGACCATTAGTGATGATATATCACCGCTAATAAGTCGCCGCTATTAATTTGTCGCCAATGACTAATAGTTCGTCGCTAATAAGTCGCCGCCATGAAGGTTATGAGCGGCGATTCTGTCACCGCTATCTGTTAAAATAAAAAAATTTCATGGGAGACCATGTCATTGCTAATGGTCCCATTTTTTAAATATTTTTTTGTATTTTTTAATTTTTATTTTTACAAACCATTCATACACCTACACAAATAAACCCAGATTTTCCAATAACATACAACTTTGCATAACGACAAACATTTTCACACGTACAAGCAATAATAAGTAATCAAGTTATAAAACTAAACATAAAACATAAACATAAGTATGTTAAATGTCGTTAAACTTAAACATAAGTAGGTAAACCCTAAATATGCTATTCAAACGGCTTGAACTACTCGAAAACAAACTTAACCTAGTAATCTAATACGCTATTTATCCCCTCATCTGAATCATCTTCTTCGACTTGATTTGGAGCCTTTTGCGAAGCAATTAACTAGTAAGTTGTAACATAAAGTTTGGATTTTGAAACACGCTTAGAATTTGAGCCTACAAAACAAAATATACATTATAAATTGTTATATTTTAGCAAAGTATATTTTATAACGTAACACATCCAACTTTTAAGTATATTAAATGTCAAAATAAATATGTTAAACTAACACCTAGATGATTTAAATTTACTTTAGTCATATGGATCAAAATGAACCAAACACACTTAATATACTTAGAAACATCATAAAATTATGAGATTTTGACATGTTTGACCCGTTTAATCTAAAACTTAGATAATTTAAGCCTATTTTAGTGATAAAGGGTCAAAATAACCTAAACCCACTATGATATACTTAATACATCCAACTTTAAGATATTTTGAACGGTTTAAACTCAAATCATATCCACAACAAAGCTAATATGAATGAGATATCGATTCACATATATTAGGCAATTGAAACATAAAAAACTATGAAAATTGAGTTTGGTGAAACATGAGTTGTCCCATCTACTGCTATGCATAGAGGTGGGCAAAAAAAATCCAGTTTGTAAACCGGTCAAACTCATTGGTCAAAACTTGTTCGACCAAACCGGTTTCCAATAGGCCTACCCCCCGGTTCCCCTACCGATTTTGAATCCCCCAATCTCAAACCGATTAGAAACCGGGTCACACTCACATCGGTTTTAAAACATGTTAACCGGTTTTTTAGGATCGGTTTCCAAACCGGTTTTCAAAAAAAATAGTCGTTGTTGGGTCCCTTTTTAGCCGTATCTTGTCATTTTTTAAACCCATTTGACCCCCATTAGGTCGTAAAAATATGTGGTGGGTGCTTTGGTTGATTCACAACAAAAAAAAGGCTCTCTATACTCTAAAATGTTAAAAACGCTCACTACTTTCTTCATGTTTAAAAAACTCTTGAAGATTGCTTTAGCTAGCGCTTAATCTTCCGTCAGTTGTGATGCCTCTTCTCAAAATGTTGTTCTTCAGGATATCCCTATGAAGAGGAACCAAGAGATTTAGTGCAATCATTATTTGTGTAAGATGTTGACGAGTCTGAACAAGGCTTGTCGCAAGTTGTGTTTCAAACCTTTTTCAAAAGAAGCGACTTCTACTTTGAAAAACCACATCGAACTGAAATATTGCAAAGCATTGAAAGGCACATCGAAATGAAATATTGTAAAGCATTGAAAGGGAACCGTCTCCAGGCCAAATTCCAATGACAAATGAAGGCAATTTATGTGCTTACAATGTTGATGCGGTTCGAGAGCAAATGACGCATTTTGTGATCCAAGAAAGCTTACCATTCGGTCCCTTTAACAACGAATGTTTAAATAGGCTAATTAAATGAACTTTTTAACCGTGTTACACACATATAAGTCATGCTACACTTAGAATGAGTTGTTTAAAAATATGGAAAAAAGCTAAAAATAAGTTAATTACTTTTTTTAAAAAAATTTACAAGCTGATGTTAAATTATCTATGTGATGTTTGATTGACTCTATACAATTCACCGGACTCGTACATTTATGTCACCGCTTATTAGATAGAATCTGATTCGTAGCAAATAATGAAATGTACAAATGCGTTTGAATTGTTTAATTATACTCACACCAGTGAAAATATATTTTATCTTATTGATAAAGTGTTATTAAAACGTGTAAATTAGAAAACAATTTTTTCTATATCTTTTAATAATGAGTCAAAATAATACGCTTGCGATAGAACATCTAAAATTAAAATATAAACCAATATGTGACGGTGTTTTTTTCATAGTCGATATGTTGAACACATCATAAACTTAATCGTTCAAGACGGATTAAAAATGATTAAACCAACAAAAGATGTTTTTAAGAGAAAATTACCTGACAATTTTAGCAATAACCAAATATATAGTAAGTATCGTAACTTTTATAAAGAGGCAGATTCTAAATGTTTAGGTCTAAATTGTTACAAGGTGAAATTCGATTTATAACATTTTTGAAAAGGCTATTGAACAAAAGAAAAGTGTAATACCCTTTCACAATACTTTGTTAAGCCGTGAGAAGGCTACGTCTTACCAT
Organism: Flaveria linearis; assembly: GCA_024085815.1. Taxonomy (NCBI): domain Eukaryota; kingdom Viridiplantae; phylum Streptophyta; class Magnoliopsida; order Asterales; family Asteraceae; genus Flaveria; species Flaveria linearis. The sequence continues at coordinate 60,034,786 of CM044007.1, read as the reverse complement.
CCATCGGGTTGGGCTACTATTGAAAAAATAAATTGTCACAATAAACAATGGTTAACAAAGAAACTTTACCCTATAGAATTCAAATATCCATTTAGATATCCGAAACCAAATCAGAAATTTTACATATCCGAATTTCAGATATTCAAAATTTCGGATTCGGATTTGAATTGAAATTCACTATCCGAAATTTTTAGACATCCGAAAATCCACATATCTGAATTTGAACGCAGGGCTAATTACAACAATTAAAATATTTTATTTTATAAACTTTAATATTTTCCACTGCGACGTGCTAATTTTTATTAACCTTTCATTGTTAGTTTTTCACAGGATTTATAAATATATAAATTATCGAAATCAAGTCTTACAAATTTGAACACTCTCGATGTAATCTCGATGTAATACGCAAGTTTCATCCACAAATTTATGATAAAAGAAAGATATAGTAACACATAAAGTATTTCTCATATCCTTTGCCTTTTAAACATTTATAAGACAATTTTATTTCCAATCTTTTGGGTAAAAAATCAACTGAAATATAAGGTAGTTGCAACTAGTAATTATAATAACAATGATAATGTGACACTTCCTTTAAATTACCACCACAACTTCGCTAACTCCATCTTACGATTATTTATGGTTATAATTGTATTTTCTAATGACGTAGTATAAGTTAAAAATGTTGCAAGTTTCTACATGAAGATTATCTCCAATTATGTTAATTCTTTAAAATTTTAATATTCAATTCATAAAAATTGTTATCATATTAAAGAAAATGAAAATGTGAACTTTAAGATATTGAATAAAACTAAAATTAAATATAGTAAATTGAAAATATTATATGTATTTTATGCAAGTTGGGTTATATTTATGGTTCAAAATTCTTGACTTAGGTAAGCTTGAGCCAATAAATATTATTGATCTGGGATATGTTTAATAAATCTTTATTAAAGGTCCTCAACTAAAAGCAACTACAGATCACATGCAATTGCAGTCTTATTAGATGAAAAGGAAGATGCATTGACCGTTTGTACATTATGCATTAACTATGAATAGTCAATTTAAAGCAATGCCACACATTTGATATGGCCTTCATGATCACCATGTGATTTACCATTCAACTTTTGCGAACCCAAATTCATGGAACTCCAATGATTTTTTAATGGGGTAGCCATCAACGGTCAAATTGGTACAAAAATCTCTGCCATTGTAGGTTTTACCGCGTTCAAAAGCCAACCACGTCGCTTAAAAACTAATTAACTAAAAGATAACACAGAGTATAACGATAACAAAATAATTTTGAAGTTGATAAATAAAATCCGAAACATTCAAACTGGCATTGAGATGTGCATTTAGGTATGAAATCTGATATAAAATTAATCATAAATCTTTTTACGGGTATGGACGGGAGGTTGTGAATATCTAAAATGACACAAAAACAACTTGATACTAACACAAAATTCACGGGTTTGGGCTCTGTCGAAACACTACATGATACTAACATGTTTAGTTAGTTTTGGGTCAAACACAAACAAGTTTAGATAATCAGATTGTCTTCAGGTTAACCAAGTAGGTTTTGACCCTTTTAACTTTATACTTATTATTTTAATGTGTTTTATGACATAATTTGAACTAATTGGGTATTTTATGTCAATTTTAATAGGTAAATGAGAAACAAACAACAACTTTTATAGTTTAAATGTAATTATCGTGTATACAGTTGTATATTCAGTTGTATATATATTTGTAATTTTTAAGGTATTAGTGCGTAAGATAAATATTTTAATTTAACGCACCATGAGCGTGTCAACTCATAAAAGCTCGTGTCGTGTTCTGGTTCATATGTCTAATATACTTTACAGGTCCATGTAAAATTTTGGATTTATGTTAAGTTCGAGCCATTTAACACCCCTAGGGACGACTCATGATTATCCGAAACGTACATATGTCATATTCATTTACCTTAATAGAAACCAATTATATTATATAATCTTATAATTATAAAAAATAACTTTAAAATTGTTAGAAACTTAAAATTATAAATAATAGAGAATCTCGACGAACGTAAGTTGAGTATTAGATACTTAGGTTGGTTTTCTAGGATGATTTTAAGATTGGTTTTCTTGTGAACCCAACGAATGAGGTGTAATTGTAGCCGAGGGGTATGAGACCTTAAGTATGTAACAATCATTTTAACTTTACTGAAATATTCTAATACAAACGTACTTTATAAATATTTTTTCTATGGTTTTACTTATCCATTCTTTTAATTTTTTTTATGATTTAGTACTTTTACATTATGGTTTTAAAATGACTTTAAAAAATCTTAAGAATTTAAATATTGTTAAACTAGTATAATTAGCAACCATTTTAATATAAATATTTTTAAAAAAGAGTATTTTTTTTATTTTAACAGTTAATTTATTTATATATTGAATAAAAGAGTAGTGGGTTGGGTTGACCTCTTCACTAAAACCAATCATTCAATAGATGTCTAAAATCGATGCGACTGAATAAATTTAACTATACGACTGTAAACAATCACTTAAACATATGCATAAATCTCCTACAACAATATGCAGATGCGCTTCCTTAATCTAATAAAATTTTACAAGTGGTTTCTTACAAATTATGAACTTAATTAACCTAAAAACTACATAGATACCCTCATTAGTCGATGTTCATATTTATATATTTTTTTTGGAACATTCATAATTATATTATAGCTTTTGTTACTGTAACTCAAAATGCATACTTATTAATTTGTAATAATAAAGCTGTAAGTGGAATTATCATGAAACACATCTCCTAAAATTATTGAAGTGAGCATTCGAATAGAACCTGGTAATTTAATGTAATGAAGTCTTAATAAAATTATGATAGTTACTATTTACTATTAAACTGTATCAAAAAGAAGTTTATAATATACACGGACATCTAATTGGATTGTAACACCTCAACCCAACAAGGCTGACGTGTCACTAATACGGATATCAAATCAAAAACCAAATCCATGATATTACAGAAACGGTCAGACGAAATAACTTCAAACACACTAAATAATCCGAAAGAACCTAATTAAGATGTTCAATACATCAATTAAAGTAACAGATAATCTTGGTTTTCAATTCACTCTTCACTGGTTTCCCGGATTACCCTGCTGACCTGGCGTGAATGAAAACAAAAGCACGCCTGAGCATAACGCTCAGTGAACGGAATAGCGGATAACAAAAATAAACAAACATGATGATAATCAAAGAATAGGCAGATACAAAAATAAACAGACATGATGATAATCAAAGAATTGGCAGATATCAAAAATAAACAGACATGATGATAACGGAGAATCAAAGATCATAAGATATATATATATATATCAAACAGAACATAACGGCATAAGACATATACCAGATAGAACATACCCCGAGCTAATAATCATATCATATAATAACTGAACAGAGGGAACACAGGTAGCGAGCCCGTGAACCAATGTGAAATGGAGTATGGGCAGACATACAAACCATTCACCAGAGTCCTGAATGGAATGGTGTGTAACCATCTATCAGGAAATAACAGAACTAACCTAGGATCGATCCATACGCCTCTGAGGAAATAATAATATAACAAGACATAATTTCAGAGTCCTCTTTAGAGACGCCGTGATCTCAGCTCACCGCCACGGTTGGTGCCACGCTATCGATGCCGCAATAACGCGTCTTGGTCACCCCCAAGATAGGGAGAGCTCGGGTAACATATTCAGAATATAAAGTAGTCAAGCTACTTATAACAGAATCAAAAGCAAATTATCTATGTATGACAGGAATCAAAAACGGAAATCAAATACGAGACGGGAATCAGGAATCCGTACTACAAAGTAACGGAAACAAAAGTAAATACTTATGATAACAAAGAAACAGAATCCGTACCTTATACACGAATGACAATAATCAGAAACAAAGTCTAGGCTCAGTTAACGCCGTGAGAACCTACGATAACGTAACACAAATTATAGTTTGGATTTCCTATTTTAGATTGGAAAAATTCCAGTTCTGCCCCTGTCTATTCGCACTCGTTAAAAATACTAAACGACGTTTAAAAATTCTAAAAATTTTCAGTTTACTAGATTAGTGATTTCTAAACAACTTTCGTTTAGAAAAGTTTCTGATTTGGATTACCGAAATATGAGAAAAACGTGGATCTTTACAGCTGCGCAGAACTGCTAGCTGTTACGAAAACGACTGTTTAGAGGTCTAAACGAATGAGTTTTTCGATGTTTTATATATCAACGGATTCGTCTTTCGACGAACTTCGTCATGGACATAAGGTTTAACTGATTTGAATCTGTTATAAAAACGTTATGGCCTCTGTAAGTTGGCTGTAAAATACGGCCTAAGTCAAGTGTATTTTGGTAAACCGTAAAATTATTTCTGGTTAAAATACATCCGTTACAGGTCTGGAAATATTCATAAATAAGTATAAATCATGATTTATCCGTAATTAAAGATAATACAGTGTTCAATAATAAATTAATAATTTAAACTATTATTTAGAGTCCATTTTTATAAAAATGGCTATTTATAACATTTATAAATAATTCTTATAAATATTATTAAGGTGTTTTTAATAACTAAATTTTTCAGAAAATTACTTAGATACTTTTAAAATAAAGGAAATTTATAAAAGTTATATTTATGATTTTTAGGAATTTTTATTTATTTTTAAAAGCTTCAAAAGGCATAAAAAAATAGGAGGTGCACGGGTTCGAACCCGTGACCTCCATCCCACACTCCCACACACAAACCAGTGAACCAAAGGCATATAGCCGCAAGAGTTCATGGTTTTATTTGGTTTTAAACACAAACTTAAGCAAATCCCCAAATCTATGAACCCTAATCCGAATTCAATCCAATTGACCATGAATTCGATTATGTTAACTGTATTAAGCTTAGGGCTTTTGTTCCCTACCCTAAATCGAGTGTGTAGGTGGTCTTAATTACCTGATTTGAAGTGCAAAACGTCAAGAACAATCGAAGGATAGGTCGCGGCTGCCCGAGGTCCAATCGATGTGAAATCGCGGATATTATTCCAATTCGTTTTGGAGGAAGCTCCTACTGGATCAGATGATGAAAAGCCCTCTATTAATTGCAAGTTAGAGGGGTCGGATTGAGGTTTTCGAACGAGTTGCAGGTCCGCGACTTAGAGGGATCGAACAGAGAGTTTGCGTTTGTTTCTGGTGGATTTATGAGTTGGAATCGATTAGAGACAAGTATATGATTGCTTAGGTTTGATTAATTGAGTTTAATAGAGTTTTAGTGCGATTTGGTGTACTGTAAAGTGGCCGAAAGTTGGTTTGGTGGGTAGATCGCACTACCGACTCTAACAATCAAATTGTGGTGGGCACAGGTTCGAATCTACCACATGATGTTGTCGGGGGTGTTTAATTTAGTTGAAATCGATTAAATTTGGTGTTTTGGAGTCGCCGGAATAGTGGCCGGAGTTGGTGGCTGGAGAACGAAGGGGAACAGTGGGCGGTGGTTTGGTTTTCAAAAATTACACATTTGGTCCCTGTAGTTTTAGGGTTTATTATTTTATGCCAAACTTATTAATTTAAGTTTCCAAAATGGCACAAATGCCCCCTGAACCTTTATTATTATTATTATTATTATTATTATTATTATTATTATTATTATTATTATTATTATTATTATTATTATTATTATTATTATTATTATTATGGGTATTATAATTCTACCCCCCTTAAAACAATTTCGTCCACGAAATTGCTAGGTACAGATCGAACAAGATATGACATAATGTACACGGAGTAGTAAAAATTAACAAGTGAACGAAATCACTCATAACTATTCAATTGCTGAAACGGAATCGATTCGATAGACGAAATCGTATAAGAGATGACTAATGTGATGTTCAAGAAACAGATAACTGATAACTTCATAATCATTTAGATGCAGAGACGGAGCTAATCAGAAAAATATAAACATGTAACAGATAGTCTGATGTCAGAACATAATAACTGATATCTTTATAGCGTAAAGCCAAAATATATCAAGAAATATATTAATAAAAACCAAGTACTAAGCTGTAAAAAGATTCAGATATTGGGAACGGATTGTATCTTCCATCTCCCATGTAGCTTCGCGTTCAGAATGGTTTTTCCATAATACCTTAACAAAAGGTATAGTTTTCTTACGCATAATGCGTTCTTGTCGGTCAAGTATGGCCTCGGGTTCCTCTTCGAACGATAAGTCTTCACGAATTAGATGAAGCGGATAGTTAACCACGTGAATAGGGTGATAATTGTATCCCCTTAAAAGAGATACATGAAAGAAGTTGTGCACAATTGACAGTTGAGGTGGTAAAGCCAAACGGTAGGAGACTTCACCAACTCTCTCTAAGATTTCAAATGGTCCGATAAACCGTGGACTCAGTTTCCCTTTAAGACCAAAACGTCGTACGCCTTTGCAAAGCGAAACCTTCAGAAATACTTTGTCACCGATCTTAAACTCCAAAGGTCGACGGTGTCGATCTGTATAACTTTTCTGTCTACTTTGGGCCTCCTTTAACTTTTCTCTAGCAATAGTAACTTTCCATTTGTAATCTGAACTAACTCGGGTCCTTCAATGATTCTTTCACCGACCTCTTCCCAACAAATAGGTGCTCTACATTTACGACCATACAATAATTCGAAAGGTGCCATGCTAATGCTAGCTTGCCAACTATTGTTGTAAGCAAACTCGACCAAACACAAGTACTCATCCCAGTCCCAGTCCACTCTAAGGCACAAGCTCGAAGCATGTCCTCAAGTGTCTGGATAGTACGCTCCTACTGACCGTCAGTCTGAGGATGAAACGCCGTACTAAACCTCAACTTGGTACCCCATGCAGCTTGCAAACCCTTCCAAAAGCAAGAAGTGAACCTCGGGTCTCGATCACACACGATAGACACCGGAGTGCCATGAAGTCTAACAATCTCTTGTGTAAACACTTCAGATAGTTTGCTAACCGAAAATCCTTGCTGAATTGGGAGAAAGTGAGCCGACTTTGACAATCTGTCAACTACAACCCATATTGCATCATTCTTCTTGAATGTTCTTGGCAACCCTGTCACAAAATCCATGGAAATATCGTCCCATTTCCATACAGGAATAGGTAGTGGCTGAAGTAAACCACTAGCTCTCTGATGTTCAATCTTGACCTGCTGACAGGTAAGACAACGGCTAACATACTTAGCCACATCCTCTTTCATTCCATTCCACCAAAAGTTTTGACGAAGATCACGATACATCTTAGTAGATCCAGGATGAATTGAGAATGGAGAGCTATGTGCCTTAGCTAATAACGATTCTCGAAGAGAAGAATCATTAGGCACACATAAATGTTTACCACACCATATTACTCCATGCTCATCTACTCGAAATTCTAACTGTTTGCCAACATCCAAATTCTGTACAATTGCCCAAAGTTCACCATCGTCTTTCTGTGCATCCTTAATTCGAGATACTAGGTCTGGCTCAATCTGAAGTCTAGCGAGATATCCATCATTCTTACCAAATCTGTAGACAATACCAAGTCTATCAAGATCAGTAATAATTGAGGTTGCAATTGGAGCGAGGCTACCATCCCCGAACTCTTTCGGCTAAGAGCATCAGCTACCACATTCGCCTTTCCTGGATGATATTGAATGTTAGCGTCATAATCTTTCAACAGCTCTAGCCATCTCCTTTGTCTCATGTTTAACTCCTTTTGAGTAAAGATATACTTCAAACTCTTATGATCGGTAAAGATGTCACAAGTCTCTCCATAAAGATAGTGACGCCATATTTTCAACGCGAAAATGGCAGCAGCAAGCTCAAGGTCATGCGTAGGATAATTGACCTCATAAAGTTTCAACTGCCGTGAAGCATAAGCAATAACCTTTCCATGTTGCATCAACACACATCCAAGTCCTTTCTTTGAGGCATAACTGTAAATCTGGTATCCACCCGTACCCGATGGAAGTGTAAGAATCGGGGCAGACACCAAACTCTTCTTAAGCTCTTCGAAACTTTTCTCCCGCTCATCATTCCAAGAGTACTTAACCCCTTTCCTTAGAAGTTGCGTAAGGGGTAAAGCAATAACATAGAACCCTTCGACAAATCTACGATAGTAACCAGCAAGACCAAGAAAACTCCGGACCTCTGTGGCTGAAGTTGGTCTTGGCCATTTAGTGATTGCCTCTATCTTCGCTGGATCCACCATAATACCATCTGCAGAGACACATGACCCAGAAAAGCTACTTGACTCAACCAGAATTCACACTTTGAAAACTTAGCATAAAGCTTCTTTTTACGCAAAGTTTCAAGCACGATACGAAGATGGTCTTCATGTTCTTCCTTACTCTTAGAATATATCAAAATGTCATCGATAAAAACAATGACAAACTTATCCAAATAGTCACGGAACACTCGGTTCATTAGGTCCATGAATACGGCCGGGGCATTAGTTAACCCGAACGGCATAACCAGGAACTCATAGTGACCATACCGAGTACGGAAAGCTGATTTCGGGACGTCAGAATCCTTAATCTTCAACTGATGATACCCAGACCTCAGATCAATTTTAGAGAAACACTTCGCGCCCTGAAGCTGGTCAAATAAGTCATCGATGCGAGGTAGAGGGTAACGATTCCGAATGGTGATCTTATTTAATTCCCGGTAGTCAATGCAGAGTCTCATAGAACCATCTTTCTTCTTTACGAACAGGACCGGTGCACCCCAAGGTGAGACGCTTGGTTTAATAAATCCAAGATCTAATAACTCCTGTAATTGCTCCTTCAGTTCCTTGAGTTCAAGTGGGGCCATACGGTAAGGTGCCTTGGAAATCGGCTCAGCACCAGGGATAAGATCAATAGTGAATTCCACCTCGCGGTCTGGTGGAAGTCCAGGTAACTCCTTAGAAACACATCGGGAAAATCATAAACAACCGGATAATCAGAAATACTAGGCTCTTCAGAAGATAAAATTTTAACTGAAGCAAGGAATCCTGCACCACCGTGCAGTAGGGATTTACGAGCCTTAAGTGCTGAAATTATTTGAAGAGTTTTTCGAGGTTTAGTCCCCTGATAAATGAGTTCAGGATGATGGGGATCTCCAAACAGAATGCGACGAGTCTGACACTCAATTGTGATATTATGCCGAGTTAACCAGTCCATTCCCAAGATAACATCAAAATCTTCCATTTGCATGGGTAACAGATCCGCTGTAAGAATGAGCGATTCGATTCGGATCGGACAATCCTCATACAGATGAGAGATTGTAACAAAGTTTCCCATAGGAGTCATAATATTCAAAGTATTTTCTAATAATGTTGGGCTCATCGTTAGATGTTTAAGAAAAGATTGAGAAACTATGGAGTGTGTTGCTCCAGTATCAAATAAGACTTGAACTTCACGAGTTCCTAACACGAGAGTACCAGAAACAGTACCTAAACGATTTATGATACCATGACACACTTAGTAAATAGCTAACAAGCATAATTTGCATGGTAAGACTACTAGATTATTCAAATACGACAGGTTCACATATGTGAGGAATATCAAGAGTCATGCCTGGTGTGTTTGCTGCATCCTTTGCGTTCAAAGCAAACACTCGTCCCCTATTATTAGGTTGTTTGGCACCATTTCCAGCCTTTCCTTTATTATCAGGATATGGACAGTCTTTCAGTAAATGGCCGGTCTTTCCACATCTAAAACAGGCTCCTGAAGTTTGACGACAAACACCAAAATGACATTTTCCACATGTAGTGCATACCGGGGCTTGCTCTTGACCTTGGTTTTCGGCAGGTTTAGGATTCTGCTGTTTTTGTTTCCATTGATTACCTTGGAGGTTATTATTTCTGTTGAATTGGGCTTTCCGATCACCTGTATAGTGTTTCTCGCTTGAAGATTGCCCAGAAAGTGCGGTATGGTTTCCTTCACGATTTCTCTTTCGACTCTCCTCAGTTTTAGCTAACCACTTCTTGTTTTCCATGTCAAGTGTTTTCACAGCATCCGCTACTTCATTGATATTATTAAACCTTTGAGTCACTATCCATCTCCGAGTTCTCTCATGAACAGCCCATTTCAACTTTTCTGCTTGGACCTCTGGGCTACCTGCAGCTTCCCCAAAAAAACTAGCCAGCCTACAGAATCTTGCCATGAATTCTTGGCAAGGTTCACCATCTCGTTGCTCAATAGATGCATATTCCCGTGCATACTCACTTCGTTCCACTTCAGAGAAATACTTTCGGAAGAATATAGTGCGGAAGTCGGCTCAAGGAAGGGTAGCAGCATAACCCTCTCCACCATGTGCAAGTTTGACCCCTTCCCACCAAACTAGAGCATCATCCTCTAGTTTGTAAGAAGCCAGCCTAGTTTTAAATAGGTCACTGACTCCTAGCACCTCGAAAATCTTTTCCACATGGGCTATCCAGTTCCGAGCATCCATCGGTGTAGCAGCATCACTAAAAGATCTTGGTCTTTGTTTCATAAAGCGCTCAAGCCAAACATGAATCTCAGCCACAGGTGGTGTTGCATTTCCACAGGAAGGTGGTCCCGTGTTGTTTCCGCCAGAAGGTGGCTCTGAGTTATTTCCACCGGTTGGAGGTCCTGTGTTGTTTCCACCAGGTGGTGGTCCATTGTTATTTCCCTCCGATGCTGATCCCATGTTATTTCCACCCAAATTCGCCTGTTGTATCTGCTGGATGACTGTTTGAGCAGTCTGAGTCATCAGAAGGGAGTATTCCAGAAACAGCAGCGTTTACGGCATTAGCAACGAGGGTTTCAAGAGGAGTATCAGATGAGGGGCCATTCGAGTTATTGCGGTTGTTCACACGTCTCTTAGGAGCCATCTGAAATGAAAATATACGTGTGAACACTGGAATTTAGATTGGAAAACAAATTAGATCCTAACCCAACATCTACCCATTACCTCACAAGTTTATTATTAGTGTTTAAATTTTCTACAGGAAAGAGCCTTTGCTCTGATACCACAACTATAACACCCCAACCCAACAAGGCTGACGTGTCACTAATACGGATATCAAATCAAAAACCAAATCCATGATATTACAGAAACGGTCAGACGAAATAACTTCAAACACACTAAATAATCTGAAAGAACCTAATTAAGATGTTCAATACATCAATTAAAGTAACAGATAATCTTGGTCTTCAATTCACTCTTCACTGGTTTCCCGGATTACCCTGCTGACCTGACGTGCATGAAAACAAAAGCACGCCTGAGCATAACGCTCAGTGAACGGAATAGCGGATAACAAAAATAAACAGACATGATGATAATCAAAGAATAGGCAGATACCAAAAATAAACAGACATGATGATAATCAAAGAATTGGCAGATATTAAAAATAAACAGACATGATGATAAAGGAGAATCAAAGATCATAAGATATATATATATCAAACAGAACATAACGGCATGACATATACCAGATAGAACATACCCCGAGCTAATAATCATTTCATATAATAACTGAACAGAGGGAACACAGGTAGCGAGCCCGTGAACCAATGTGAAATGGAGTATGGGCAGACATACAAACCATTCACCAGAGTCCTGAATGGAATGGTGTGTAACCATCTATCAGGAAATAACAGGACTAACCTAGGATCGATCCATACGCCTCTGAGGAAATAATAATATAACAAGACATAATTTTCAGAGTCCTCTTTAGAGACGCCGTGATCTCAGCTCACCGCCACGGTTGGTGCCACGCTATCGATGCCGCAATAACGCGTCTTGGTCACCCCCAAGATAGGGAGAGCTCGGGTAACATATTCAGAATATAAAGTAGTCAAGCTACTTATAATAGAATCAAAAGCAAATTATCTATGTATGACAGGAATCAAAAACGGAAATCAAATACGAGACGGGAATCAGGAATCCGTACTACAAAGTAACGGAAACAAAAGTAAATACTTATGATAACAAAGAAATAGAATCCGTACCTTATACACGAATGACAATAATCAGAAACAAAGTCTAGGCTCAGTTAACGCCGCGAGAACCTACGATAACGTAACGCAAATTATAGTTTGGATTTCCTATTTTAGATTGGAAAAATTCCAGTTCTGCCCCTATCTATTCGCACTCGTTAAAAATACTAAACGACGTTTAAAAATTCTGAAAATTTCCAGTTTACTAGATTAGTGATTTCTAAACAACTTTCGTTTAGAAAAGTTTCTGATTTGGATTACCAAATATGAGAAAAACGTGGATCTTTACAGCTGCGCAGAACTGCTAGCTGTTACGAAAACGACTGTTTAGAGGTCTAAACGAATGACTTTTTCGATGTTTTATATATCAACGGATTCGTCTTTCGACGAACTTCGTCATGGATATAAGGTTTAACTGATTTGAATCTGTTATAAAAACGTTATGGCCTCTGTAAGTTGGCTGTAAAATACGGCCTAAGTCAAGTGTATTTTGGTAAACCGTAAAATTATTTCTGGTTAAAATACATCCGTTACAGGTCTGGAAATATTTTATAAATAAGTATAAATCATGATTTATCCGTAATTAAAGATAATACAGTGTTCAATAATAAATTAATAATTTAAACTATTATTTAGAGTCCATTTTTATAAAAATGGCTATTTATAACATTTATAAATAATTCTTATAAATATTATTAAGGTGTTTTTAATAACTAAATTTTTCAGAAAATTACTTAGATACTTTTAAAATAAATGAAATTTATAAAAGTTATATTTATGATTTTTAGGAATTTTTATTTATTTTTAAAAGCTTCAAAAAGGCATAAAAAAAATAGGAGGTTCACGGGTTCGAACCCGTGACCTCCATCCCACACTCCCACACACAAACCAGTGAACCAAAGGCATATAGCCGCAAGAGTTCATGGTTTTATTTGGTTTTAAACACAAACTTAAGCAAATCCCCAAATCTATGAACCCTAATCCGAATTCAATCCAATTGACCATGAATTCGATTATGTTAACTGTATTAAGCTTAGGGCTTTTGTTCCCTACCCTAAATCGAGTGTGTAGGTGGTCTTAATTACCTGATTTGAAGTGCAAAACGTCAAGAACAATCGAAGGAAGGTCGCGGCTGCCCGAGGTCCAATCGATGTGAAATCGCGGATATTATTCCAATTCGTTTTGGAGGAAGCTCCTACTGGATCAGATGATGAAAAGCCCTCTATTAATTGCAAGTTAGAGGGGTCGGATTGAGGTTTTCGAACGAGTTGCATGTCCGCGACTTAGAGGGATCGAACAGAGAGTTTGCGTTTGTTTTTGGTGGATTTGTGAGTTGGAATCGATTAGAGACAGGTATATGATTGCTTAGGTTTGATTAATTGAGTATAATAGAGTTTTAGTGCGATTTGGTGTACTGTAAAGTGGCGAAAGTTGGTTTGGTGGGTAGATCGCACTACCGACTCTAACAATCAAATTGTGGTGGGCACAGGTACGAATCTACCACATGATGTTGTCGGGGGTTTTTTATTTAGTTGAAATCGATTAAATTTGGTGTTTTGGAGTCGCCGGAATAGTGGCCGGAGTTGGTGGCTGGAGAACGAAGGGGAACAGTGGGCGGGTGGTTTGGTTTTCAAAAATTACACATTTGGTCCCTGTAGTTTTAGGGTTTATTATTTTATGCCAAACTTATTAATTTAAGTTTCCAAAATGGCACAAATGCCCCCTGAACCTTTATTATTATTATTATTATTATTATTATTATTATTATTATTATTATTATTATTATTATTATTATTATTATTATTGGTATTATATGGATAATAGGATTAATTTTAAAGAGTAATAATTAAACTGCACTGTAACATCTTGAATTTTACGATAATTAAAAAATAACAATAATAATAATAATAATAATAATAACAATAATAATAATAATAATAACAATAATAATAAACATATAAGTTATATAAAAACCTATAATCAATAATTTTTTTACATGAAATAATAATCTTTCAAACTTCAAAGGGTTAATTTGTAAATTAGATAGAACTAAAACAAAATCTTGAATTTCAGTTGACAATTGATAAGAAGCTCAGGGACCATTTCTATAATTTTACAAAACACCCAACCCCACCCCCCATTTCCCTTTCGCTGTGTTCCTGTATTGCTTTCTCCATAATCGGCTGAAGTGGAGCAAAATCAGGCCACTACCGACTTTTAATAATCAAAGAAATCCTGCACTAACGAACCTTTGATGATTTATAAACACCCTTTGGTTTCAATTTCATCAAAGACGACCAAAAACACCCCCATTCGAACTCTCGAACTTGTCGACCTGCAACTTCTTAGAAATCTCAACTTCCGATCGATTTTAATCAAAATTGATAAGGGGCTGTTGGTCCATATCATCGTTCGAAGCTTCCTGTAAATTTATTTGAGTTTTGTGATCGTTTGCACCTCGAACCTTGTCCCTCTCTGCCGCGTCTGTTCATCGTGGAGTTCTTCTTCAATTCAAACTTATAATGGTAATTGAATACATGTATCTACTCGAAAATACATGGGGAATCAAAGCCCCATGATCGTTTCTGTAATTGTTGTCGAACTGGGGTTCGATTTGGATCTAATCGGATTTAGGGTTCTTGAGTTTGGGGATGCTTTCTGATTATGTTTAAAAGGATTTAAAAACCAATGATAACCGTGGCTGAGAGCCTTGGTTCACTGGTCCTGCGCTTGCATTCCTTACTCGAGGTCCCGGGTTCAAACCCCGACAACCTCACATATTTTTAAAGGCTTTTTTGGCCTACAAAAATTTATAGAAAATTTTCTAAAAATTATAAAAAAAATTTTGTAATCTTTATCATTTTAAGGTCATTTAATACATTTCTGTAAAAAAATTTTCTTAAATAATTAGATAATTTTATGAAATAAAGGTTTTATTTGGGATATCTTATTAAAAGTACAAAGTTTACAAATGAATTTAAATTGTATTTAGTTTATTTAGTTATAAAACTTTATTTCAACTTTGTATATATATATATATATATATATATATATATATATATATATATAGGTATTATAAAATGCTATATTTTATATACATAACTTTATATAAAATGTAACAAATATCTTGGACGTTAATGAACATAATTCTAATTTGTTAGAAAATTTGTAAAGCCCTAAACACCAAGTTGAAGCCTAGTACTCGTTGATTCGTTAAACTTATATAATTAAACTTTAATCTTGTAAAAATATATGTATAACTAGGTGCCTTGTGACGGTTTACTTTGGAACGACGCATGTCATTATTTCTTATTAATCATCCAATACACACGTATTTAATCCTGTGAGTATTTCTATACCCCTTTTTTTATTTTCACACTTTGGGGTGAAACATGTTAACTTATACCATTGCACTTATAAACTTATTCGAGACTTGTAAACTTATGACAATTTAGTTGTGAGTTGTGGTTAGTTGAACTTTTGTAGTTACCATGTTATGGCATTACATGTACAATCATTGACTATTGCTAACCCAGCGAAGTCATAGATCTATGGGTAAGACAAGCCTGCTTGGTTGATCCAAGTACACTTAGCTGATCGTATATACTTTTAACGTTAATAGAATATTAACGTTGTTTGATACTTGTAAAACATTGTCGAGGTTTGATTGTTGCATTGTTCATAACATCCCTAATCACTTTATTCACTAACTTATAACTTGAATTGACATCTTTTATATACTTATGTATTGAAAACTATAGAATGCTCACCAACATTTTTATGTTGACCTTTTATTTTTAACATGTTTCAGGTTACTCTTTGAAGCTTATCACACTTAGGATTGGACTTAGAGAAATAAACGAATGATCTGGATACTTTTATACTTGTATTCTGGATGTATCTTTGTTTGAACATTTACTTGCATTGCTACAATTGAATCTTGATTAATATATTTGGAATTAATAATAGCGTTATGTGGCAGTGAACAATCGTAACTCTCCTCACTTCTACGTTTCCGCCGTCAAGGTTGGGGTGTGACATGCACCGACACTTCTATGTTGTTAAATATTTAGTTTGAACAAGTCATTGTTTTGTGTTCATTTTAATATTTCGTTATTTATTTCCTATAATCAAACTCATGCTTTTAGTTTCTTGAGTTACAATTATCTCTTTTCATTTTTAATATCATTGTTTAATTACTTATTACTTACTTTATATATATATAACTTCATTAAATTACTTACATATATGTAATTTCAATCATATCTTGACTTAATCATTTTAGAATTCTTAAATATAAATTGTTAACTATTTATTAAATATATTTTTATTCATTCACTGTAATATATGAGTTTTGAACCTAGTACATTACAAAAACAATATATTTTTCTTGGTTTTGAAATCAAACCAATTTATTATTGCATGAAGTTTTAAGAGCTAACAAACCTAGCTCTAATACCATTATTAGGATTTGTTTAAAATGAAATACTATATAATGTTTAAAAACCAATTGGAAGAAATAGTGATCTTTTAGTGTTTGTAGTCTTGTCACATAACTTTTATTTTTTGTGTTTGTGCCCCTTTATGTATATGTATTTAAGCAGTGTGGCCTAAATTTGTGTTCACTATGTTTAGAGAGAGGGACGAGAAGAAGCAAACGGTCGATGCCTCCTCCCACCACAACCGGCTGGCGATCGTCAGTCTCCTATCTTTGCGGTGGTGCCGAGAGGATTTTAAAAACCAATTGGAAGAAATAGTGGTATTTTAATGTTTGTAGTCTTGCCACATAACTTCCATTTTTTGCGTTTGTGCCCTTTTGTGTGTATGTATTTAAGCATTGTGCCCTAGATTTGTGTTCACTATGTTTAGAGAGAGGAGACGAGGACAGGCAAACGACCGATGGCACCTCCTAACAGAACCGGTTGGCGATTATCGGTCTCCTATCTTTGCTGTGGTGCCAGGAGGAATCGTCATCGGCGTTCTCTATTGGTGACTGCCGCCCCGTTGATCTCTCTCACAATAGCCACTAGAAAAGGGTTTCTCTATAGAGGGAGAAAGAGTGACAGAGACAGGTGGGATTTCTAGTGGTAACCCTTGATGGCTGGAACCGAATTCAAGGTTATTGTTGTTTGTGGCATAGGTCACGGTGGGAGTGGTGGTTTGGTTTCTTGCACAACCGCGATCGTGGGATATGTTGCCGTTGTGCCTCATTGTTTTTGGTCTCAGTGGTTGGTGATGGCGGTGGACCTTCTGGGGAGGCAGAGACAGTGGGGTTGGATGTCGCTGGTGATCCCTGTGGACCGTCTTGGTGGTGTCCAAGTGCAGTCGGTCGGCTCTTGGACACGTGTTCACGATAATGCCGCTCTTTGCCCATCCCTAGGGAGGTATTTATTTAACAACTAAGAATACATTAAGAAACTATGAGTACCACATAACACACTTATCCCATTATCTCACTAAATCATTAACGTAATACATATAAATACATTATGTGATTTTCATATTTCTTAACCTAAATATGGTTCTGAAAAGAACATGACCAGATCACAACTAAAACAAACTATGAATTCAAGTTATCTCTAGGCCAGGATAGTTTTTAAGAATTCTATTCAAATATTTTTAGGATTTCTAATATGTGTGTGTTTATGATTTAAATTTCATAAGTATTCGTTTTACTAATGTACGTGTAAATGTAGTGGTAGAAGTAGTACGTTATGGTTCCGGGTCACCTAATGGCATCCTATAATAACCAGGGTGTCATAATTTAGATGTTAGGCTAAAGACTGGATAATGATTTCACCATTCGGAGATAATTCCACATCCTAGGCTTTTACAGCTTTAAGGCCATATATATACTAATTAGCATATCCCTAGCTTCCTTCTTGTACAAACTCCTTCATTAAAATGCTAATAATATTTTTAATCAGATGTTCTTAATTTATGAACTCCTGAATATGGAATCACATCCCCTTGAAGTTCATCACACAAATCTAGCTAAAATATGCTGATTACGACCAAGTAAACAAATATAAAACATCATATCTTCACGTCTATGTTTAGCCATAACATCACACAAGTCCTAATAACCAAAAAACACCAAAATTTTTTGATTCGGCAAGTAATTATATAGAGAATATTCAAATACACGTATATTTATATAACACCCAGGTATTATATATAAACAGCCTCTTAGAATCTTAGATTGATTCAAAATCAACGAGGGTGACACAATATTTATATTCATGTAAATCCCTATATATGAACATGATGAAAATATACTATAATTTCTGTTCAATAATACGTAATGCACATTTCACACTAACATTTCAAACGAAACATAATTTATAGAACTAGATGATGTAAAGATGTCGAGATTAAGAATACAATAATACAATTATTATTTGTTTCGATATAAAATATTATTAGGCGTAATTTAGCAAATAATAATCGCACCAATACGGAGCACCACCACCTTGTCTGCATGGCGGTTAATCTAAACAAATGTTTTCCTATTTCCACTCCACAAAACACTTTTCCCACACTACGATGCCCCGCCGACCTTCCTCCAATTAGAAAGTAGAAACCCCCTATAACTTCTAACCTACGCCGGGTGCACACCAACACCCCCCACCTTTTATATTTTATATTCACACACACATGACACACCCACTCAATCCCCCTTATTCCCCAATTTCATACACTCATCTCCTTCAGCTTATTACAATTTCATCGCTAATTGTTGGTTTCATGAAGGATCTATCTGAATATGTTATATAAGTTTGATGTCAATTTCATGATTTAATCTTGATTTTCGGATTTAATTGATACTTCAATTCACGCGATAAAATGCGTTCGTTGCTGCGATTCATAAAATCGACGACGCGAAAACGCTTGCTACTGAAATACGATCAGTTTTCGTTCTCCGGAGCTCTTAGTTTTCGAGCAAGAGATTAAGTCGAAGAAGATAGTTCGGTATCAGTTTTGTTTGTTTGTAGTTTGTAGTTTGTGTTGATTCATTGCAAGCACAGGTGGTTGTGAAAATGCCTCATAGAACGACTTACATTTTCCCTAGACAGTTTCCCGGAAACGACAATCCATCGTTGAAAACGGAAGATCACAATATCAATAGTAAAGCTTTGAGCTCAACGATCAATGGCGATCGCGTTATGAGTAGTTGTAAAACTTACCGGAGCCACGGGAAGAAGAAGAAGCAGCAGCTTACAGACTTCGTGAATTGGTTAGTTGAGAAGAAAACTTCCGGTGACGTTAGGTTAAACAACGATGATCTGGAGGAGCTGTTGCCGGCGCCGGTGAAGGATGCGGTGGAGGAGTGGCGGAGTAATGTTTCCGACGGCGATTACCACCACCACCATCCGGTGGCCGGAGACCGGCAGGTGTCGTCGTTGCGGAGGTTGTCGAGTGACGCCGGGAGTAGTTACGCGGCGAGTTTGTTTTCCGGCACGATGGCGACGTCGAGTTCGGCGGCGTTTTGTAAGGAGTCGATGACGGAGGAGACGATGGTAGGGGTGAGGGAGGAGGGTGGTGGTGGTGGTGGGAATATGGTGCGGCGGTGGCGTGATGGTTATTACTTGCAGCTTACGCTTGCGAAGCGGTTGACGCATCAGGCGACTATTGGGGATGAGCCTGCGTTGATTCAGGGGAGTGGTGGTGGTGGTGGTGGTGGCGGTGGCGGTGGTGGTGGTGTGACGTGTTATGACGCAGAGTCTGTTTCTTATCGTCTCTGGGTATGATTTCTTATTTTATTTTTTTTGTAATTTGATTTCTTGATGAATTACGTAATTTAGTTCGTTGATTTTTTTAATCTTATGATAAATACATGTTCGTTTTATTACAATGGATACTCTCATATAGCATTTTTAAACTCTTAAAATTACATATTTTGTTAAATTATTTTTAAAGATGTTATATATTATGAATTGACAACTTGTGTGTTAAAAATTGTGAAATTTTACAAATTTAAAGAGGTGTTATATTGAGAATTATTTTTTTACGAGAACTCTAGAAAACAATATTAATCATACATTTGACATCACGTTCAAGTCATATATCATTTTCGTATTTTTTTTAAACGTTCATAATATTTTTCACGACATTATCTTTTCAAGTAAACTTCAATATTAATGTCAGTATTTTTTATTTTTTAAGACGTACCACATTGATATACTTTTTTAAAAAAAATGTCCTCCTATTATTTACACATGTGTAATACAAAGTTCGTAAAAAAACGAGTTTTTTTATTTTTTTATAATTCTTTTATGAAAGAGGGAAACGAGAGAAATATTTTTTATTTTTTATTTTTATGATATATTTTATTTAATAATTTTTTTTTATATTTTTGTTATATATCATTTGTTATTAAAAACTTGTGTCTCATTGATTTACAGAGTTCTCAAAAAAAATTATTATTTAAAAATTTCCTATAAGAGGATATATGTAATTTCTCTTATTACCAATTGCAATTTGTTATTTAAAAAATATAAAAATCAAAGTTTTTACAATATATTATAAGTTTTTTTATCGTCTATAGCTATATAAGAATTAGGACAAAGGACACTCTGCTAGTTAAAACTGTCTCCTACAAGTAAATTTTGTAAGACAGATGTTTATAAGATGAAGTGCAGTTTATTTATGATGTCTATTTTAGTTATCATATAATAGTTTATTTATCTTATAAAATCTAGGAGTTGGCTATTAAAAAAGATACAAGAGAACCAAAACATTAGCTACAAGACAATTTGTATAAATCTTTTATATATAATTTATTGTTAAGTATAGTTAGATATGGCTTGAGATATATAAACTTTACTTACGCTTGAAAAAATAAAATAAATACAAGAAAAGAAAATAAGATACACGAAAAGTGGGAACATGATATAAATTCATTGTATGAATAAAAGAAATTGAAAAGAAATTAGATTTATAATTGAAGACACTATCATATATCTTATGATAATTATGAAGGTAAAAACTTGTTTAAAGGTTTAAATATATAAAAAGTGATTTTCTTTATTATTTGAATATTCGCATAATAACAAACCTTGTGTAAACAACTAAAGCTTAATTAATTGGCCAGCGGTCACCACCCACCCATTGATGTATGGTTAATGCTAATACCAAGTGGGAGTATTTTACATATTAAGAAAGAAGAAAGATAATATATACAATAATACAAATCATTTAATTATTGTACAAATTTTTAATAATGTCATTCAAAATAAGGATTTTTAAAAAAGACCCATTCAATTTTCAATTAATAATTATACTAAATTCATGAATTTAAACTCTTCGTTTCAGTTTAATAAAATTAAAATTCTCGGATAAAATGTTATAAAAAAAATCAAGGGAATTTTTAAGAAATATAAAAATTTTATGGGTCTAGATAATCGTTTATTCTTTTTCTAGTCAATCTAGGTTGACTTCCAGGTTCTTGAAATGTTAAATCGGAGTTATCTTGAGTGTAAATTACGCATCTACATCTCTTTTCAAAATTTAGTTTTTTTATTGCTAAATTAATAAAATTTGATAATTTTCTTATTTGCTTAATAATCAATTCTTTCGTTAGAATGTTGTAAAAATGATATAGAAAACGAACATGTAATCTCATAACTAATATTTTCTCTCTCCATTTTATCTTAGCAGTGTTATGAATAAATAATTAAACGGTTTTAATGATTCTTTACTTAAAATTTGATTTGTATTTCATGTTATGCCTAATTTTTTTGAAGGGCTTCACCTTATGCCTAATGGGGACATGTTCTTGAGGACTTGTAGGGTGGTTTGAACTTATAGCACTTTTCCCATGTAAGAATGTGTTGTCACTTTAAAATCATGTTTGTCTTATTGTGGTTTTGGACGAAAATTTCAAACATAATATGTTAATCAGAACAAATTAAACTAATGATGCATGATTCATGTGCAATTCACATACAGTCATGTTCCTATCATATACATGTAGCATTAGGATGTGATTAGGGAGGATTCATAAGACTAAAGAATTGATTCGATAGCATTTGTAAATGTCACTTATGACGGATCAACTAATCTCCATTTTGAGTAACATTGATTTTGAGTCGTATGATGGTCTTTACGGATGTATGACTCGACCTGCCCCAAACCAACCTGACATTGGAAAACAGACCCGAAGCCTTATATGATATATGGACTTGAGATCTAATCTTGTATAAAATCATACTTTGTTAACAGCATTGTTGTAGACTTGATAATCTTTAAAACTTTCAGGTTAATGGTACTTTGTCTTACAATGATAAGATATCAGACGGGTTCTATAACATCCTTGGAATGGATCCATATATGTGGACTATGTGTAACGACTCTGAAGAAGGTAAACGCTTACCATCGTTACTAGCACTCAAAGCTGTAAATTCAGGTAGTACATCAATGGAGGTAGTTCTAGTCGATAGATACAGGGATTCACGACTAAGGGATTTAGAGGATCGCGCACAAGAGCTTTATTTTTCTGCAGAAAACAATAGAATGTTGGCTGAAAAGCTTGGAAAACTTGTTGCTTCTACTATGGGGTAACTTTCATTTCTTTTGGCTTTCTTGTGCATTAACTTGTTTATGTTTATATGTTGAGTGTGTTAAACTTGTAAACTTGAAGGGGCTCATTTCCAACAGAACAAGATGATCTACACGCTCGTTGGGAATCAGCTAGTACGAAACTAAGGGATCATCAAAATGGCATCTTGGTCCCGGTTGGCAGCTTGTCTGTGGGACTTTGTAGGCACAGAGCTATTCTTTTCAAGGTTATAATTCAATTAGAAGTATAATAAGTCAAGCTTGGTTCAGTCTAGTGGCTTAAAATTGGATTTTGCTTTCAAAATATGATTTCTAGGTACAAAAGGTATACTTGAAATAGGATTAATCAATGTGTCAATCTTGTCGGGTTGGAAGGAGTTATTGATGGACCTGAACATGACTAGTATAATCTGTGTCAAAGACACTGACTCTAACCTAGATGCAAAAATAAAAAAATAAAAAAATCATATAACCTGAAATGACCCATGCAACCTATTTATCTAACCAAGTCAGTTGAGTTGATGGATTGTAAATACGGTATAATCAAGTTGTAAACGGGCGTACACTGGTTGGCGGGTTGGCCTTATAGAAATGTACATCTTTTTTTTATTTCACTTCTACAGGGTTAAACAGGTTACACGTGCCACCTAAACATGACCATTTAATTAAACAGGTAAATGGGTCAACCAAAACACGACCTATTTATTAAACAGGTTAGAAATGATAGCCCAAAACCTGGTCATTTTTGTGTGATGTTTGTGTGTTTTGGTCGTATAAAGAAATTGTTAGAACCTAGTATTATACTAATGTTCGATCGTGTAAAGAAATTGTCAGTCCCAAGTATTATACTAATGTTATATAAATTGGGATATGCAGAAACTAGCTGACTATGTGGGACTACCATGCCGTATAGCTAGAGGCTGCAAGTATTGTGTTGAAGATCATAGATCATCATGCCTTGTCAAAATCCAAGATGACAATGTCACAAGGTTAAATTCTTTATCTACTGCATCTCCTTTGACTTTTGTGTTCATTCATAAAGTTGACATATGTATGCATCATACCCTTTTATTCAGGGAGTATGTAATAGATCTAATCGCGCAACCTGGAAACATGTGTAATCCAGATTCCTCCATAAACGGAGATATACTTTCTTCAGTTCCGTCACCTTTTCAAAGTTCTCATTTGAAAGAAGTTCAACAAGTTTATGTGGACCGAGCATCAATTTCTCAAGTCAAGAGTAAGTCCAATAAGTAGATATCATAGGCATAAACAGTTTATCTAAAAGTAAATCATTTTAAAAGCCACATCCTAACATGATATCATGATGATTTCATATCATGCAGACATTGAATGGAAACCCAATGCATCCGATGAAGAAACTGGCGGTAACAGAGAATCAAAGGAAATGCGATGCGTGCCAGTAGATAGGAACTACAGAATTTGTGAGACAGTTGAAACACCAAAACTGAAATTGGGTCAATCGGATCAGTTGCTGAAGGTTGAGAGTGGCAGCAAATGTAGAGGCAACTTTCCAGTGACTACTACAAGGTACTTGACCCTCGAGCCATCTCTCGCAATGGACTGGCTCGAGATAGCTTGGGATGAGTTGCATATCAAAGAGCGTATTGGTGCAGGTTCGTTTACTTGTCTAACTTTTTGATATATGAATTGGTTAGCATAGCTAGAGTTGGCTAACGGTTACCAACCAATGTCAGGCTCATTTGGGACAGTTCATCGTGCAGAGTGGCATGGATCGGTTAGTACTTCTTTCTGTCTTTTTCTAACTGCTAATTTGAGTTTGATGTTATAGTGAATTATGAATTCATTTTTAGCTTTGAGTGGGTTGTTTGGAGTCGAGTTTAAGCCAACATTTTGCATCATATGATACATGATTAGCAAACAACTAGTAGCCGTACACTGTACGACTAAATTTTGGGCCCGATGATAGGGGCAAAATGAGGATGCTTTTTCATTTTTGCCCTATAGCATGGCTCCTTAAAGTCTCTTTTTTATAAACTACTAAGATCTTTATGCGGATCAAAAGTTATGCATTTTTGAAGTTTAAGAGTTCTGCACACAATCGCCATATCGCTTCATGAATGCCTTATTTGAATGACATAAAGTGACCAAATTTATTAGAAACTTGAATATTTATTTCCACATAATACTTGCAAGTACAACAATCATTTTTTAAGATAAACTTAAGAAGACTAGATTAGCTTTATTGTAGGATGTAGCTGTTAAGGTCTTAACAGTCCAGGACTTTGAAGATGATCAGCTGAAGGAGTTTCTGAGGGAGGTATAACATTCATTCTATATTTACAAATGTATGTATTCTTCGGTAAAATATTTATACTCTAAACTTGGTGTTTATTGTTTTTTTGTAAGGTTTCGATCATGAAACGTGTTCGGCATCCAAATGTGGTTCTGTTCATGGGTGCGGTCACTGTTCGTCCACATTTTTCAATTGTGACTGAATATCTACCTAGGTAATTTTTTTTTATGTTCTTGCAAAAATACAGATGGATCATTAAAATATAAATGTGAATTTGACCATTCTCGTTGATTTTTTTTGGTTTTGGGAGGGTATATTAATCACTTGATGTTCTAAACTTTCTCAAATCTTGTAAATATGATACAGGGGCAGTCTGTTTCGCCTTATACATCGACCAGCAGCTGGTGAAATCATGGATCAAAGACGACGTCTACGCATGGCTTTGGATGTGGTTTGTACTAAATTCTGGATATTTACTTACAGTTTCTACTTCAAAATTAAAAGTCAAACTGCACCTCTTTCTTTGAATTTCAAAAGTCAAACTGTATCTATGTACATGCAGTGAAAGGAATGATTCTTGTATTTCCAAGTTTGTCCTTTTAACATAAAAATCAAGATTTAGACCCGTGAAAACATTCTGATTTGTTCTTTGTTACAGGCAAAGGGAATCAATTACCTACATTGTCTTAGTCCTCCGATTGTTCACTGGGATCTCAAGTCTCCAAATTTATTAGTTGACAAAAACTGGACAGTGAAGGTATGTATGCAGATGCTCAAACTTGCTAATCATATTTAGCATTATCATTTACATTGGCTCCCATTTCCTCGAAATGCAGGTTTGTGATTTTGGATTATCAAGATTTAAAGCGAATACTTTCATATCGTCAAAATCTGTTGCTGGAACGGTAAACTTTTGTAAATTAATAATGATCATGGTAAATGTTGGAAGTGACCCGATTTATGCTGAGAAAATATTAAGAATTTTTTATTTTTTTATTTTCTCAGCCTGAATGGATGGCCCCTGAATTCCTTCGAGGAGAGCCCTCAAACGAAAAATCTGATGTCTACAGTTTTGGCGTGATCTTATGGGAGCTCGTAACCATGCAACAACCATGGAATGGGTTAAGCCCTGCTCAGGTTAGTCCTTATATCCGTGTTCGTCACTGCAAGAAAAAGTCTGGTGGTCTAATTGAAATAATTAGAGGTGGCAAATTGAGCGGGTCATTCACTCATTCTTCATTGGGTGGACCCACAACACCACGTCTAAAAACTTTAAACCTACAAATAATTAGTTTAACAAACATGATCACATTATTTTAATAATATATTAGTTTTTAAAGTAAAAAAATTTCTAATTGTACTTATTAGAAATATACTTTCAGTGACTTTAGACCTGTTGGCCAATTTCCACACAAAGCTAGTTCTCTATTTTGTCTGCTTGACCCGTTATATACAACATAACCTTATTAGACCCGTTCTTTATTTGACACAAGGCCTTTGTAAACCAATGTATACACGACTTTCAATTAATTGACATATGAAAGACTTGAAATTTAGGTTGTTGGAGCAGTAGCTTTCCAAACAGGAAACTAACTATACCTGTCAACACTCCTCCGGCTTTAACTTCACTCATGGAATCCTGTTGGGCTGAGTAAGAACACATACCTTTGATCTTGTGATCTCGTCTATAGCTCGTGTGGTTTCCTAAACAAGTTTTTTTTTCTTTTGAAACAGTGACCCGACTCAACGACCAACTTTTAAGAGCATTGTTAACTCATTAAAGAAGTTACTCAAATCTCCTGCACAAATGGGAGGTCCATGAAGACTACATAATCATATTTCTTGGTTTAGCTTATATAGAAATGTAGTTTAAGCATTATAAATATAAAAATCCTAGAAAGGATTAACTAGAATTTGTTAAAATTAAGTGGACTTTAGGTTCATAAAGTCTGTAACTCCATAAAAGTTTAAAATTATTGATAGTATGAATTCGGATATGAATGTTTCTTGTGTTTAAAATTCCTATGAAGCTTAATAGTATTTCATCTTAAATAATAACAAACTGTGAGAATTAAGACAATGCTTTGAACACATAAGATAATCCTCAAGAAACATACAATAACCAGAGGTGAAATGATGAGTCTTGAGGTAAACCCACCTGACTAATAGTAGCTAGTGTAGGTATTAACCTATCTGCTAAAGATTGATATTGGGGTGGTTTTGTAACATGTCAATTGTTTGGGTAAATATTTTCAAAAAAGAAGTTCAAATTTGAGTCATAGGAGATAAAGGAGAGAGTCTCTTGAAAAAACATTGTGTCCCACAATGAGCCATGAAAAACGCGAAGGGTTTATATAGGCAACATGAGATGAACCTTAGCTCCTTAGCAATATGAGACCGATATGGTGGTTTTGATGGCGGGAACTTGGCACTTCGCACACTTGCGTTATCGGTTCGCCTTTACCATTTCGGTTCATATATGTAAAAGTTGGTTCGGACCATACACAACCGGCTCAACTAGAACGGCTTCGGTGGATAGGTATCGCGTGTGGTTGGATTGGGAACAATCATGATGATTAGGGTTGCGCTTAGGGGTGACAAACATGAACAATCGCAAGATGGTTCACATACCAAAAAGCGAGCACAAGAAGTGAACAAACACGGTTGGATCACAGACATTCTAAAGTATATATCACATGTGGGTGGCTATGTTCACCAACGGGTGAAAGATCATATTTTTGGTAACATTGAGGTCCGGGTGACCAACACTTTAGAATAAAATTGTAAGTGAACTCACATGCGGATAGACTAATCTAATTAGGAAGTTCTTGTCACATAGTACCCTTGAGGCAGCCCTCCATCTACACCAGTTTGCTTGAATTCAGTGTGTAACATCACTATTTATTTCCCTATCACTGTGCACATGACATCCTAAATACTTCAACTTAGTTTTTTGTTACACCACTTGGCCTTCGATGGTGATCTGGGTGTCGTCATCATCTCCTGCTCCACTGAAGTGGCAATAAAGGTACTCAATCTTGAAATGACTGATCTTCATTCCTCTAAAGTTGCTCACCAATCTTCTAGCCACACATTTAGGGTTCTTTTACTTTCGTCAACCAAGACAATATCATCCCCGTAAAAGCATGCACCGTGATATTATCCCCTGCATCAACCTTGACATCTCATCTAGGACCACTGCAATCAAGAATGGGCTTAGTGTGGACCCTTGGAGGAGGCCAACCTTAACAGAAAAGGACTTTGTAGTTTGTATGTCCTATAGGCAAACGAATTGTAGTTTGGATCCTATCGTACATATCCTTATTATCTGTATATACTTCTAAGGAACCCCTCTAGCCTGTAAACTATCTTAAATCAACCCGCGAGGCACGCTATCATACGTCTTCTCCAGGTCAATGAATACTATATGAAGATCTTTTTTCTTCTCCCTGTATTTTTCTAACAACCTTTTGAGAATGTCTATTGCTTCCATAGTTGACCATCCTAGCATGAAACCAAACTGATTTGTCGGCACATGGGTTTCCCTTCTCATTCTAGTATTTATTACCCTTTCCCATAATTTCATATTATGCCCTAGTATTTTAATCCATATGTAGCTCCCACAACATTGGACATCTCTTTTGTTCTTATATAGAGAGACTAGTACACGAGTTCTCCATTGTTCTCTGGTATTTTGCCGGATTTGAAAATATGATTGAATAAGATGGTTAGCCATCATATGTCTTCTTCTTCGAAACAACTCCACACCTCTATTGGCATGTTGTCCGGACCTACTGCCTTAGCCCTTCCCATCTTCCTAAGTGTCTCTCATCTCTTCCATCGTAATGCACCGATAGTAGCAATTATTCCTTTCCCGCATTTGAGGATTATGATTAACGTTTTCTTCTTGCCAAGCTGTCTCGGCATTAATTAAGAAGATCATGGATGTAGGCCTGTCATCTCAACTTAATATATTCATTTATCCACCATAATCTCTCTAATCCCACCAATATTTTTTACTAGATCCACTTTGCTTCCTTCCAATTATAACCTAAATCATTTCCCAAATCAATGTATTTAGAATTTTTATTGATAACTGAAACTACTTCCGGTCATTTGTCTATTGAATTTTCCTAAATTCATACCTTTACTGAAAGAAGACGTTGAAAAAAAAAAAAAAAAAAAAGATTTCCATCTCTATTGTCTTCATGGGCGACCTCATTAGCCAAACCATTGTAATCTTCTAACCCCGGCAGGCCTCGACATTGAGGATGTTTTTGAGTATCATGTACATTTGCAAAACTTTCACTGGTTCCACTTTCACATAAGAGTTGGTTAGATTTGTTTATCCACGTTAGGTTGAATGTCCTCAATATTATTATTATTATTATTATCATTCCCACCTTCTAAGATATCTTCTCCTAAATAATCACCTTGTGTCTTCAGATTTTCATCTTCAGCATACACTTCTTCACCATTGATACTTTCATCTTCTTCATGTTGTAGATTAGAATTTATTGACGGCTCATCCTACCGTATAGAGATGCATATCTTGTTTATTTTGAAAAGACCAAATCTTTGATGATTGAACTAATGTGAAATGTGAAAGAATAATCAAATTATTGTTAATTAATAGTGTAGATTGACAGATTAGTGGATTAAATCAACATGGTTCACCTGTTGCTGTGAACTAATACTAATCTAAGTGGAAATTCACGTAATAAATCTCATGTACATAATAATTATTTCATATATAAAACAAATTTAAGTTGCATGTGAATGTATATCGAATTTGAGTCACATTCCAATGCAAAACTAATAGTGAAAAGATTGGTCCACCGTTGGAAAGTTAGACTTCAATGGTTATATGTCGGAATAGAAAAAGGCCGGTTAGTGTCAACGGTCTTTGGGTCAATGGTCAATGGCCGGAAATCAAATTGTTTTGACATGTAATAGATTTCATTTACCAATGATTCTTAGCTTAAACTAGTATTAAGCCACTCGTGTTATGGCCGGGGGCATTAAAACATACCGACGGGGGGATAAAACTATACCAAGTAACACCAGTGTTGCACCACCGTCAGTGACCACCAACATCAGAAAAACTCGTATTAGAAAAGAAATATAAACAGAAAAAATAAAACCGAACAAAAAGTGAACGTAAAAATATTGAACCACGCCCGTGAAATGTTAAACATCAAAAACAATAACTAAGTCATTCTCAGGCCCACCATTGTGATGGAGTCGAAAAATATAGGCGTAAAAAACGTTAAACTACACGCGTACGTTGCGGCATGTCAACTCGTAAAATTTAGATTGAAACGTATAATGAAAATTTTGTAAAAGATGAAAAGTTGAGGAGGCAAAGTTAAAAATGAAAAATTATGAGGATTAAATTGTAAAAGATTAAAAGTATTGGGGATAAAATAAAAAAATTAAAGATAAAAAGACAAAAGTAAGTACAATTTATTAAAGCTAAAGTACAACCTATAATGCACCCAAAAGTTGATAATTTTGTAAAAGACGGAAAGGGATAGGATGCCAATCTGAGTAGCTGCGTGCCATCAGGTATTTTCTTAAAGTTAACCGGTAGTATGTGCGCATGTTATGTGTTTATGTGTTGCTGGTAGATTTAGATACTGATATAGTCAGGACTGGTAATGCTCGGGGTACGAAGAGTAAAGTAAGTGGCTAATCACAACTGGACACTGTAATTAGGGACTTACTATACTTGACATAAACTGAGTTATTCCGTTGAATGACCGTGTTAGTGTTTGAATCTTTCAGTGTGTGATAGAGGATGGCCGGTGGTAGATCATCCAAAGCCTCACGTGGTGGACTTGGTGCTGCATCGCGGCCCAAAAGAGGCAGGTCTAGAGTTGAGAAGGTGGTTCCTGAGGGACCCGAGACCCCTCATCCGGAGGGTGGTGATGAGAGTGCAAATCTGAGGGCCTCGGTGAAAGAGGCGGTGGTCGAAGAGGTGCATCAGGTCATGCAGACGATCTTACCGTCTGTGGTGATCGAAGTGATAAAGGCTGTACGTGAAGGGGAAAGAAAAGAGAGGAATCGGTCCTTGAGAGGACGAGAACAACCAAAGACAGAGACGATTCCCTCCGATAATGAGGAGGAGGAGGAGGAGCCTGTGCAGGAGTCAGCACGAGGCTGTAACTACGAGGCTTTTCAACGCTGCAAGCCCCTAACTTTTGATGGTAATGGCACTGCTGCTGCTGCTCACCGGTGGGTGAGGGAAACGGAAGCCGTTCTGAATATCAGCGAGTGCCGGGAAGATCAGAAAGTGAAGTTTGCTGCCCATTCTTTTGTGGACTCGGCTCTGTGCTGGTGGGACAATATAGTCCAGGCCGAGGGTAGCAGGGCTATTGGGAGGATGAGGTGGTCGGAGTTGAAGAAGTTGGTTATTGAGAAGTTTTGTCCTCACCGGGAAATGGATAAGGTCGAGAGGTAGTTCCTGCAGCTGGAGGCGGGAACGATGACACACCAGCAATACACTACAAAGTTCAATGAGATGGCACGTCTGGTGCCGGATCAGGTGACGCCTCTGTCGCGAAAGATCAAGAGGTATATTCAGGGTTTGCCAGCGGACATTCGCAGGCACACGATCGCTGCCCGACCGAGCACGTTTAGGTCGGCAGTGGACTTGGCGGGAAGGTTGTATGATGAGAGGGCTGTTGTGGTGGTGACAGAAGGAAGTAAGAAGAGTGGTGGTGATCGAGACGGGAAGGGGAAGAGGTTTGGTCGGGGTGAGGCCTCGACGGGTAACAAGAAGGCACGGATGAATGATCGCCGAGTCGCCACACCGGGTACGGGACTGAAAAAGTATGGCAAGTGTGGGAAGAAGCACAGTGGCGAGTGTAGGTGGGGGTTGAATGTGTGCTTCAAATATGGGAAGCCAGGTCATATGGCACGCGAGTGTAAGGCGGTGAAATGTTTTAACTGTTGCGGGGAGGGCCACATGAGCATAGACTGCAAGAAGCCAAGGGCTGAGGGCTCCGGGGTGAAGAAGACGGGAAGTGAGGGACCGAGGGCGAGCGCCAGGGCATTCACGATGACGCAGGAGGTGGCTAGGACAGACCCTGATGTTGTGTCCGGTACGTTTCTGGTGAACCAATCTTTAGCTTCTGTGTTGTTTGATTCGGGTGCCAGTAGAAGTTTTATTTCTGTTGCTTTTTGTGCTAAGCTGCATGTTAGTAGTAAACGTGTTAATGCTCCCTTTGATGTAGAGACGGCCATAGGTAAATCTACCAGGATTTTTGAGGTGATAGAGGGTTGTGATGTGGAATTAGAGGGTCATATATTTTCGGTTAGACCTTTTGTGATGACCTTAGGTGGTTTTGACTTGGTGCTTGGGATGGATTGGTTGGCGGACTTCAAGGCGAATATAGTGTGTCGAAAGAAGATGATTTGTTTGATAGCGCCTGACGGGAGTTCGGTAACTGTTTATGGGGATCGGGTCACGATGATCCCGAAAGTGATCTCAATAGCGGTGGCAGGAAAGTGCATGAGGCGTGGATGTAGTGCCTACTTGGCATATATGAAGGATGTGGATGCGCCCACACCACAACTGACGGAGGTACCGGTTGTGTGTGACTTTCCAGATGTGTTTCCCGAAGACTTGTTAGGAGTGCCACCTGACCGAGAGATTGAGTTTCAGATTGATCTGATACCAGGTGCCCAACCCGTTGCAAAAGCACCGTATCGATTGGCTCCGACAGAAATGAAGGAGTTGATGGAGCAGTTGCAAGAGCTGCTTGACAAGGGGTTCATTAGACCGAGTATCTCACCTTAGGGTGCGCCGGTCTTATTTGTGAAGAAAAAAGATGGTAGTATGAGGATTTGTATAGACTACCGTGAGCTGAACAAGCTGATAGTGAAGAATCGATATCCGTTACCGAGGATTGATGATTTATTCGATCAGCTTCAAGGTGCTAGTTGGTTTTCAAGGATAGATCTTCTATAGGGCTACCATCAGCTAAAGGTGAAAGAGCAGGATATTCCTAAAACAGCTTTTCGCACGTGCTACGGTCACTACGAGTTCCTTGTCATGTCCTTTGGTTTGACCAATGCGCCAGCTGCTTTTATGGATCTGATGAACCGAGTGTGTCGGCCAATGTTGGATAAATCAGTGATTGTGTTTATTGATGATATCCTGATTTATTCAAGGAGCGAGATAGAGCATGCCGGTCACATTTGAGAAGTGTTGGAGACGTTGAGAAGGGAGAAACTGTATGCCAAGTTCTCAAAGTGCGTATTCTGGTTGCGCGAAGTTCAATTCTTGGGTCACGTGGAGAATCCGGAGGGAATTATGGTGGATCCGGCAAAGGTGGAAGCGGTGATGCAATGGAAGTCTCCAAAGACGCCATCTGAGATCCGTAGTTTCTTGGGTTTGGCGGGCTACTACCGAAGATTCATCCAATACTTTTCCAAGATCGCTTCTTCACTAACCAAGTTGACCCGGAAAGATGTAAAGTTTGTATGGGGTCAAGCTCAAGAGAAGGCGTTCGAAGAATTGAAGACTAGGTTGACCCAAGCTCCTGTATTGTCATTACCCGATGGAAATGAAGATCTGGTGGTTTATTCTGATGCTTCCTACTCGGGGTTGGGGTGTGTGTTAATGCAAAGAGGAAAAGTCATAGCCTACGCATCCTGACAGTTGAAAGTTCATGAGGTTAATTACCCTACTCATGACTTGGAGCTAGCAGCCGTGGTCTTTGTGTTAAAGATTTGGAGGCACTATCTCTACGGGACGAAGTGCACCATTTTCACTGACCACAAGCGCTTGAAGTATTTCTTCGAGCAGAAAGACCTGAACATGAGGCAGAGGCGATGGTTGAAGCTCATAAAGGATTATGATTGCGAGATCCATTACCATCCGGGCAAGGCCAACGTGGTGGCGGATGCCCTTAGCCGAAAGGAAAGACCCGAACCGATTCTGGTGAAAGCGTACCAGTTGATTATGACCTCTGATGTGATGAAGCAAGTCAAGGAGTTTTAAGATGAGGCATTGAAAGAAGATCATCTTAACTCTGAAAGAATGAGAGGTCTGGTTGCGGGATTGGGTGAAAACACACTTGGTGTTACAACCCCGTTTGGACGAATGTGGATTCTATAGGGTTTGTTAGAACATAAAATCATAGTTTAACCTCTTAAACTTTCTGAAAACGCAGCGGAAGTTTAGCATTATAACTTTGTTTATAAGCTGAAAAATATGTTCATTAGATAACCATATTAATGTATAAAACAAACCCAAAGAACAAAGGATCTTTTATGTGAATATGCAAGCTATGAACATATGTAAATGCACATAAAATCACAGCTATATAGAGCTGTGATTACTACCTTACTGCAGCAGCAAAATTGACCAAGGAAAGGTAGAGATTATGTCCAAAATTCAGCCAAGACTTCAAGGATAGAAGTCCTCAAGCTAGTATACCCCAAGCCCTTTGCAAGAACACCTTCTTGTTAGGAAGAAGACACCAAAAACAAGCTCAAAACCCAGCTCAAAACCCCTTCTTCACTGCTGAAAAACCCGTGACCTTTAGAGAGAAGAAGAGCTGAATTATTTTGGTCTTGTGTTGCATGCTTTGAATGATGAGAAAAGGGAGAGCTTTTGACTAGTTAGTGGGGAGACAAAAATGCATGTGTGTGTGTGTATATCAAGAGAATAATTAGGCACTATCTCATGCATGAGGAACGGCACATGCACAAGACAAAAAGGTTTTGTTTATTCTTTTTTATTAAACACAGACACATATGTCTAGTCTTGTAACAATTAACCATTTAATTGTATAAGTAGTATTCTCTCATTATTATTTGGTGTTATACAACTAATTTAAATAACACTTCAAATAATATTATTGAACAAAATATCCTAATAAATTGTTCCATCTCATATGCAACTTATTTAGAAAACTCATTTTCTAAATTGGTGTAAATATTTAATTGCATGATCATATCATCAATTAAATATTAATTGGTGTTTGCTAAGCTTGTTATTGGGTATAACCCGACTTGGATCATGACGTACTAACCACATCAATATTCTATGTGTCTTGGGCATATAGAATCCTACAATCTACACTTGCCCAAGATTCATAGAAGATTGATGCAAGTAGTAAATACGCCTAACAACGGTTTACTACCCTTAATACGCATGACTTATGGCCATTCAATAACATCATTCCATTCAAGTACCCTACTTGAAATGATTTAGATGAATCAATCATCTATCCTTTTGTTACAGATGTCATGTTAAATCCAAGAACACAGAATGATCATTTCTTGTTGATTTAACTTATCAGGCCTTAGACATCTAACTCTCAACGAATAAGAGGAACAAATTCCATCTTGACTACATATGTTTCTCACAAACACCTCGTGTCATACCTGAACATACCCTTATGTACTGTCCACTATTTCAGGACAGTGAAGAATTAGCTCAAGGTATAATACTTGGTGAATATCAAAACCCAATATGTATCTCAGGTCGGAGGATACCAAATGATATTCTCCTTTACTCAAATTTACTTATGATCAATCGATAAGATTCCATGTAGTAAAATTTGAGATGCGGGTTAGTCCAATATTTGTATCCCACAAATATCTATAAACCTTGGTAGCAACCCATTGCTCTATACTCATCCTTATGAATATCAACCAATCCAAGTTCATAATAGTCTTACCCTCACACTTGTTCCCACAAGTCTGAATGACTACGGACATTTAGAGTAAACAATTTACTCATGGATTAAACATGCTAAATTGGAACATTAATTGAAACATTATAACCAAATAATTTTACTCAAATAATAAAGAGTTCCACATATCCAAATACAAAATTTGATCAAGTCCAATCACTAGAATATCGAACTCCTAAGGCACAAGTATGACTTTCATGCTTTGACCTATCTAGGAGCTTCGTGAATGGATCGGCAATGTTTTGATCGGTATGAACTTTGCGATACATATCTTCCCCTTTTCAACTTCATCCCTTATATAGTTGAATCTCCGTTCAATGTGCCGGGTCTTTTGATGAGCACGAGGTTCCTTGATTTGAGCAATCGCACCTTCGTTGTCACAAAAGATCTCTAGGGGGTCTTGAATGGTAGTAACAACCCCTAGATCAGCAATGAACTTCCTAAGCCACGCAGCTTCTTGAGCTGGCAATGAAGTGGCGATGTATTCTGATTCTGTTGTAGATAGTGCCACTACATCTTGCTTTGAGCTCTTCTAAGAGACTGCTCCTCCATTCATAATGAAGACATACCCCGACTGTGATCGAGAATCATCTCGATCAGTTTGGAAACTCGCATCCGTGTAACCCTTTACAACGAGCTCCTCCTCACCAGATCCATATATTAAGAACATATCCTTAGTGTTTCTAAGGTATTTCAAAATACTCTTAACAGCCATCCAATGACTATTACCAGGATTCTGTTGATATATACTTGTCATGTTGAGAGCACATGACAAGTCTGGCCTAGTACATATCATTGCATACATGATGGATCCTATAGCAGATGCATATGGGACTCCATTCATTCTTTCTTGTTCAACCTTTGAACTAGGGCATTGAGATGAACTCAATATAGTCCCCTTTTGAATAGGTACCAAACCTTTCTTAGAATTCTCCATCTTGAACCTTTTCAAGATCTTTTCAATGTATGTACTTTGATTTAAACCTATTAACCGCCTTGATCTATCCCTATAGATCTTTATTCCTAAAATATAGGTGGCCTCACCAAGATCCTTGATGGAAAAAACAGCTTCCAAGCCAGGTTTTTACACCTTCCAAGGTTGGAATGTCGTTTCCAATTAGTAGAATGTCATCGACATATAATACAAGGAAAGTAATAATGCTCCCACTAGCTTTCTTATATACACAAGCTTCATCAGTGTTTTTGATGAAGCCAAATTTCTTTACTTCATCATCAAAACAGTGATTCCAACTTCTTGACGCTTGTTTCAATCCATAAATTGATTTCTTTAACTTGCATACCTTGTTAGGATGTTTTGGATTGACAAAACCTTTAGGCTGTTTCATATGGACATCTTCCTCAAGATATCCATTAAGAAAAGCGGTTTTGACATCCATTTGCCAAATCTCATAGTCATAATATGCTGCTATGGCAAACAATATCCTGATAGACTTTAGCATTCCCACAGGCGAAAAGGTTTCATCATAATCAACCCCTTGAGTTTGAATGAAACCTTTCGCTACAAGTCTAGCTTTATAATTATCCAAGTTTCCATGCATATCGGTTTTCTTCTTGAAAACCTACTTACTTCCAACTATCTTGGACTTAAGAGGTGGTGTAACCAATTCCCAAACTTGGTTATCATACATGGATTGCATCTCAACGTTCATGGCTTCTTGCCATTTGTCAAAATCAGGTTTTGACATTGCCTCATGGTATGTGGTTGGTTCATCCAAATCTACCACATAGCATACATCCATGAAAAATCCATATCTCTCAGGAGGAACACTAATTCTACCAGATTTGCTAAACGTTTTATGTATCTTGATCATCCACATGATCATTCTCAACATCCTCATGTTGATTGCTAGTATCAACCAATTGTGTATCGCCTTGTGAATCTTGAACCTCTTCAAGTTCCACTGCTCTTCCACTAGTTTCCTCTGAAAGAAACTTAGTTTCCAAGAACTCTGCCTTTCGAGCAATAAACACTTTCTGTTCTGTCGGATCATAGAAACAATATCCAATACAATCTCTAGGATATCCAATGAAGATACACTTTGTGGATCGGGCTTTCAGTTTGTTTTGAGTGTATTGCTTAGGATAAGCATCACATCCCCAAACTTTTAAATATGATAATGATGGAACCCTTCCATGCCATACTTCGAAAGGTGTCCTTTCCACTTTCTTGGTTGGAGCCATATTTAAAATACGGGCCGCGGAGAACAATTCGAAACCCTAAAATGATAGAGGTAGTGTACTTCTAGCCATCATAGATCGAACCATATCCAATACAGTCCGATTCCTCCTTTCAGACACACCATTATGTTGTGGTGTTCCAGGTGGAGTAAGTTGTGAGACAATCCCACAACTTCTAAGATACTCTTGAAATTCACTACTTAGGTATTCACCTCCTCTATCTGTACGAAGAATCTTGACCGTTTTGTTGAGTTGATTTTCTACTTCATTCTTGAAGATTTTGAACATTTCAAAAGATTCATGTTTGTGTCTTAACAAGTACACATACCCATAACGAGTATAGTCATCGGTAAAGGTAATGAAGTATCTTTCACCATTCCTAGTTATTGGTTTAAAAGCTCCACATACATCCGAATGTATGATTCCTAATAAATCATTTGCCCTTTCATTAGTCCCACTAAAAGGGGCCTTTGTCATTTTACCTTGTAAACAAGACTCGCATACATCAAATGAATCATTTTCATTAGTTTTCAAAATACCATTCTTTTGGAGTTTTTGCATACGATTCTTGTTTATGTGACCAAGGCGACAATGCCAAAGATAGGAATCACTCAAATCTAATTTGAGCCTTTTGGTGGTTGCTTGGTACATTGAGCTATCATATGTTGTGTTTTCATGAACCAATTCATAAATACCATTACAAGGTATAGCCTTAAAATAAAACATATGATTGAAAGAAACATGAATATCATTGTCAATAAAGTTGAAATCATAATCACATTGTCTTAAACGGGAAACAGAAATAATGTTCCTAGTCAAACTAGGAGCATACAAAACATTCTTTAAAATAACTTCCAAACCACTTGGAAGCTTCAAACTGTAGTCTCCTTGGGATTCCACGTGAACCTTTGCACCATTCCCCATGAAGAGACTAATTTCCCCTTTTGCATAATGCTCACTTCTTTTGAACCCCTGCAACAAATTGCAAATATGAGTTCCACATCCGGTATCTAATACCCATGTGTTAGAAGAAATAACATTTAGCTCAACATGTATCATAAAGATTGTACCTGAGGTTTGCCCATCCCTCTTCGATCTCAAAGCTTTGAGATAGACCGGACAATTGCGTTTCCAATGGCCTACCTCACCACACTCAAAACACGGGTCATCTTGAGCAACCTTTTGCTTCTTTTCTTTTGGTTTGGGCGGTCCCACTTTTGCTTTTCCTTTTCCCTTCCCCTTGACGTGCCCCTTCCCTCTTGCAACACTTGCCCTAGGGTCGGGGAGGTGCCTCTTCCTACTACCTCCTTCATTGATCGTAAGGACCGGTAGAACCTTTCTACCCATGCCCGCCTCGGCCGTTTTGAGCATTGAGTGAAGCTCACCAATGCTCTTGTCCCATCCATTCATGTTATAGTTCATAACAAAGCTATCAAACTTCTTGGATAGAGAGTTGAGGATCAAATCCGTTGCCAACTCATTGGACACACGACAGTTAAGCCTTTCGAGGCGATCAATGTGGCTCTTTATCTTAAGAACGTAAGATGACACCGATTGGGTCTCGTCCATCTGACATGCATGGAGTGCTCGAACCGTTTCGAAGCGCTCCACCCTTGATTGTTGTTGGAACATTTCCTTCAACTGGGTAATCATGTCATAGGCATTGTGGTTCTCAAAGTCCTTTTGAAAATCAGGAATCATACTTGCTAGCATGAGACTTGCACAGAGTCCCTTGCACAGAGTCCTCGGTGTACTTGACCCACTCGGCAAAGGCCTCAACGTCATTTTCATCGGGTTGATCGGGAATGAGATCGTCTAACACATAGGACTTCCTTTCTTGCTTGAAAACGATTCTCAAGTTTCGGTACCAATCCATGAAGTTCCCATGGTTTAGAAGTTCCTTTTAAAGTATTGTTCTTAGTGATAGGTTATGGACGGTCGGGTTTGTGTTGTTGTTGTTTGCGGCCATTCTACAAAATTCACAAAGTTCTTATTAGTATTTCTGAAAAATTACATTTTAATCATTAATACCCTTTACGTCTTATAGACAATTAATAATTAAAATCTAGAATCCAAGGTTATATTTAAATATCGGTTAGGTGACCTTTATCCCTTTATTTAAATTAACAAGGTAGTCAACGTTTGACAATTGTAACTTATTACAATTTCTAGTGTAT
This sequence comes from Flaveria linearis, assembly GCA_024085815.1. NCBI lineage: Eukaryota > Viridiplantae > Streptophyta > Magnoliopsida > Asterales > Asteraceae > Flaveria > Flaveria linearis. Next base: position 59,994,866 of record CM044007.1, on the reverse strand, counting down.
GGGATCGGTTAAACATCTTATGTTTGTTTGGCATGTTTATCCCATCAACACCCTTTGTACGTCATGCTTCGGTGATCCTAATGCATGATTTCCAAATTAAGTCGTCCTACTTAGACACACGTGTGGATTTGCTAATATTAGTGGTTAGGTGACCTTTATCCCATAAATATGGCAAACCCACCTCAAACTCATAAGTTCCCTCTAATGTGGTTAGGTGACCTTTATCCCACGTTAAGTTCTCAAATGATTCAAGTGTTGTATAAGAGGATGGTGTTTGACTTATTTTAAAAGGGATTTGAATATTTAGAGGTTTCATAATTCTAGTTTAGAAAACTCTATGTACTTGTATTTGCATGCTTTCAAATACAAGATACCCTATGGTTCTTTTAATAAAAACCATTTTATTACAAAAATCATTGATCCTTTTTAATAACCTTTTATTAACTTTTAATGATTAAGAACCATCAATTTTCAGCTTGTTAAGTTTGTTAATGAGTTTGTAATATATGTCCAAATATCAACCAAACAATCAAACAACAAACATTCAAACAAGCATAAATATATAAACATGAGTGCATAACCATAGCCACTAAGTTGATAACACTTGTTTGCCATCACAAGTGTTGTCATAAGTTCTTTCTAAAGGGTTTGTAATGACACATTATATGTGTCCATGGACTCCCACTTGAATCCATATCCAAATACTTCAAGGTCCATGTCTTTGATGTCCATCTTTGGGCCTTGATCTTGTGCATCTTCCTTTTACAAAATTATATCCTAATACATTTTTCTAGTAAAAGAAATGCACCTAATCTATTTATTACATAACCAAATGAATAAATAATTACAACCCAAATAACAAACATAAATATTACAACCCAATTGAATGAATTAAAACAACCATTCCAATCATCCAAATAACATAAGGCCTAAGCTAGGTTATGCACTATTATATGACCAATCATAAACATCATTCAACAAACAAAATAAACCCCATCAAACCCCAAATTTTCAGCCAACATAAACTGAAAATTAGGGTTTGTTTGTCCAAACAAACAACAACCAAACATATCAACCAATTGACATTCCTATCTTTCAAAGTTTAATCATAAGCATGAAGATATAACTTTGAAAGACTTGGGGTTTATTAAATCAACCAAGATCAGCCTATTATGAGTTGATTATCATCCTTTAAAACCGATTTTAAAGGATAAGAACAAGCAAGCTATCCACATAACCGGCTCTTGATGCCATTGTAGGGTTTGTTAGAACATAAAATCATAGTTTAACCTCTTAAACTTTCTGAAAATGCAGCGGAAGTTTAGCATTATAACTTTGTTTATAAGCTGAAAAATATGTTCATTAGATGACCATATTAATGTTAAAACAAACCCAAAGAACAAAGGATCATTTATGTGAATATGCAAGCTATGAACATATGTAAATGCACATAAAATCACAGCTATATAGAGCTGTGATTACTACCTTACTGCAGCAGCAAAATCGACCAAGGAAAGGTAGAGATGATGTCCAAAATTCAGCCAAGACTTCAAGGATAGAAGTCCTCAAGCTAGTATACCCCAAGCCCTTCGCAAGAACACCTTCTTGTTAGGAAGAAGACACCAAAAACAAGCTCAAAACCCAGCTCAAAACCCCTTCTTCACTGCTGAAAAACCCGTGACCTTTAGAGATAAGAAGAGCTGAATTATTTTGGTCTTGTGTTGCATGCTTTGAATGATGAGAAAAGGGAGAGCTTTTGACTAGTTAGTAGGGAGACAAAAATGCATGTGTGTGTATATCAAGAGAATAATTAGGCACTATCTCATGCATGAGGAACGGCACATGCACAAGACAAAAGGGTTTTGTTTATTCTTTTTTATTAAACACACACACATATGTCTAGTCTTGTATCAATTAATCATTTAATTGTATAAGTAGTATTCTCTCATTATTATTTGGTGTTATACAACTAATTTAAATAACACTTCAAATAATATTATTGAACAAAATATCCTAATAAATTGTTCCATCTCATATGCAACTTATTTAGATAACCCATTTTCTAAATTGGTGTAAATATTTAATTGCATGATCATATCATCAATTGAATATTAATTGGTGTTTACTAAGCTTATTATTGGGTATAACCCGACTTGGATTATGACGTACTAACCACATCAATATTCTATGTGTCTTGGGCATATAGAATCCTACAGATTCCTCGTCTTGGGGATCTACGGGTGAAAATTATGGATGAAGTTCACAAGACTCGATACTCTATTCATCCCGGTGCTATAAAGATGTACCAAGACATGAAGAAAGATTATTGGTGGTCGGGTATGAAGCGTGATGTGGTGGAGTATGTGAGTAAATGCCTTACTTGCTTGCAAGTGAAGGCCGAGCATCAAAGGCCATATGGGAAGATCCAACCTTTGGATATACCGGAATGGAAGTGGGAGTACATCACCATGGATTTCATTACGAAGCTGCCTTGTACTCCGAATGGGTATGATGCTATATGGGTGATCGTTGACCGCTTGACGAAGAGTGCTCACTTCCTACCGATGCGCGAGACATATTCATCCGAGAGATTGGCGGATCTTTTCATTAAGGAGATTATGACTCGTCACGGTGTGCCGGTGTCTATTGTGTCTGATCGTGACACCCGGTTTACATCCAAATTCTGGAAGAAATTCCACGATGCGATAGGGACGAGGTTACACATTAGCACAGCTTATCATCCCCAGACTGATGGTCGGTCAGAAAGGACCATTCAGACACTGGAGGACATGCTTCGGGCATGTGTGATTGATTTCGGGGGAAGTTGGGATGACCATTTACCGTTAGCTGAATTCTCATATAATAACAGTTATCATGCTAGTATTGGTATGCCACATTATGAGATGCTATACGGTAGGAGATGCAGAACACCCGTTTGTTGGGGTGATATTGGTCATAAAGAGTTAGGAAGCGTCGAGGTGATCGAGGCTACGACTGAAAAGCTCGAAAAGATCAAGGCCTTCATGAAGGCAACCAAAGATAGACAGAAGTCGTATGCTGATAAACGACGCAGACTGATTGAGTTCCAGGTGGGTGATCGGGTTATGTTGAAGGTCTCACCTTGGAAGGGTATCAATCGATTCCGAAAGCGGGGCAAGTTGAGCCCGAGGTATATAGGCCATTTCTGAATCATTGCTTGAGTAGGAGAGGTGGCCTATAAACTGGAGTTACCAGATGAGTTAAGTGGAATTCACCCGACATTCCATGTATCTCATCTGAGGAAGTGTTTGGCGGATGAGGATATGATTATTCCACTGAAGGATATCGAAGTAGACGAACGGCTCAATTACGTAGAGCAACCAATGGCGATCATCGATAGAAAAGAAAAGAGGCTGAGAAATAAAGTGGTTCCTATTGTGCGTGTACAGTGGAAGCACAGGAAGGGATCCGAGTCAACATGGGAAACCGAAGAAGAAATGAGACAGCATTACCCATGTTTGTTCGAGGAATAACAGGTTTCGAGGACAAAACCTATATAAGGGGGGTGGACTTGTAACACCCGGTTATTTATCTACTTTGGAGACGACGAAAGAAGAAAAGAAATAAAGTCCAAAGTCGGGGGACCAAACCCGCCAACGCATGAAAGTGGTAAATATGGGGGATTAAGAGGGGGAGGGCAGCCACTTCCTCCCCACTCTTAAGAAAAACACAGCCAAAAGAGAGAAGAGAGAAAGAAGAGAGGAAGAAGAGAGGAAGAAGAGAGAAGAAGAGGAAAAGGGGTGATTCGAGCTCGAAATTCATCGTGTAGCTAGTCCAAACGAAGCTCTTCATCTTCTTCTTGTTTGTGTGAGTTCTAGGACCCTTATTTTACTTGTTTTCAACCGATTTTGGGGCTAGAACACATAGAAACCCGTTTGAAAATGTGTGTGTTTGACCCATTTGGGTGTGATTGTGTATAGTGCGTTTAGAGTGTGATTTCGGGCTTGTGTATGCTTGAATGGTGTCATAGTATGATTCCCTAAGGTTTAGAAAGGTTAATTTGAGCTTAGAATGAGTTTGGAAGGGTTTGGAGGTCGAATGTCGCGGCTGTAGTTCGGGAAGAACTGCATTCTGCGCCCAGTTAGGGCTAGGCGACTGGAGGGCCAATCGGCCGACTGAGGGACGACTGAGGATTCAACCGTACGACTGAGGTTCAATCGCACAACTGGGGGTCCAGTCGCATGACAGGCCATACGACTGAGAGCCCAGTCGTATAGGTGCTCAGTTCCATAGTTGTTCAATCGCACGACTGAGAGCTCAGTCGCATAGGTCCATCCGCATAGTGTCCAATCGCACGATTGAGGATCCATTCGCACGATTGGAGGTTCAGTCGCATTGGTCTAGTCGCATGATGTTCAGTCGCATGGAGGCCATGCGACTGAAGGGTGCCCAGTCGCCCAAATAGGGCTGTTGTGTACGAGGAGAGGCTGTTAGTACACATGTCCCCAGTTCTAGTCTAGTGAGCTTAAATGTAATAGAACTTCTTCTTGTAACACATATGTAATGTTTAATCAAGCTAATAAGAATCTCTTCTATATATGGTTGTTGGTTATTTAATGTTACATCTACTTACATTATTAGTTGTTACACGCATAATATGACCATGTTATATAGGTTTACAGTTGTGAGACATAGTTCTGAATCATTAAAGGTTCAAGAATGTGTTTGACTAAGAATCTTATTCAGTCGCACGACTGGACCATGCGAATGGTCCAATCGCACGGCTGAACTAGGTGATTGAATCAATCGCACGGTTGAGTCATAAGACTGACTCTAGCGTACGAATGAACCAATCGTATTATTCAATCGCACGACTGAGCCAGTCGCAAGGCTCAGTCGCACGAATGAGATCTGTAACCTATAAATACCACTTAATTTGTGGAAAAACAAGACACTTCGGATACTTGAAACCATAGTCGACCCAGAACGTCCAGTTCGTCCATTCCAAGTTCATAGAACGTTTCAGATCATTTCTAGTCCATTCTTAACGTTTTCTAATCGTTAGGATTGATCTTGATTACGTTCTACCTGATTGGATCGCCAATCAAATAGGATTCCGCACTATTTGATCCGGTATAACGAAGAATCAGTTAGTACTCCGTACGTACACGGTCCTAACAAGTGGTATCAGAGCATAGGCTCTTGATTCTTCGTTGATTCAATCGTTTTTGTGAAAAAGTCTACGTTTTTACGCGGAAAGACCCAATCTTTCTGCTAAAAATCGAGTCTTTACGTGTGCATGTTCTGAAAAATCAATATTTTTCGAGATTTAGCCGTCTAGGGTGCAAAAACTTGCGTACTAGGTCAAAGTGTGCAAAAAATCCCGTTTTCAGCAGACCCAGTCGCACGATTATCTCAATCGTACGACTGAACCCAGTCGCCCAGGTCATTCGCCCGATTGAGTCAGTCGCTGTGTCAAATCGCCCGATTGAGTCAGTCGCCCATTTCAGTCGCCAAGTTGAGTCAGTCGCCTTTTCCAGTCGCCCGTTTGAGTTCAATTGCACGATTGTATCTCAGTCGCCTTTTCAATCACACGTTTAAGTCCAATCGCATACTGTTAGTGTCAATCGCATCTCAATCGTACCTCCCAATCGCATAACAGTCTATTTAAGTCAACCTTCATTATGGACTCCGAAAACTTCGCATTCTCAGCAGGGAAAGACTCAAGGATCCAGAACCTACTGCTTCTGGAGAATGAGATTGGTAATCACAATAAGCCGCCTAAGCTTCTATCCATTGATGAGTTCCCGCAGTGGAAGCAAAGGTTTGAGATTCATCTCAATGGCGTGGATACTAATCTATGGAATTCTATTGAGACTGGTTACACCATGCCAGTTGGTGCTGATGGTTTGCCATTAACGTTGAGTGGAATGACTGATGCTCAAAAGACTGCCTATAATGCTGAAAAGAAGGCTTATGCTATGCTCACCCAGTCTATTCCTAAAGAGATCTTCCATCAGTATTTGGATCAGAAACAGAGTAAAAAATTCTGGAAAGCTCTCGAGAAAAGGTATGAAGGGAGCTCAACTCTGAAATCCTTGAAGGCCAAAGCTCTCAAAAAGGAGTTTGACAATTTCTCTGCTATTAGGAACGAGAGCTTGGACGACATCATTGACCGCTTCTATCATCTAATAAGTGAACTTCACACTCATGGGGTTACAACGTCTAAAGAAGAAAAGGTCGCCAGTTTAGCTGAAGGTCTTCCAGAAAAATGGTATTCATTTATTTCCGCTTTGAGACACAATTCAGTTCTCGAGACTTTGGATATAAATGACTTTATTATGAAACTGCGAGAGGAAGAGGTCAGACATAAGTATAAGGCGAAGAAGGGTGCATATGCTCAGGATCCTACTCTTTACAATGTGACTCCAACTCCAATTGCAAAGTCTTCCAATGCTCCTCTGCAGACTGCATTTGTTTCTAATACATCTGGTCAAAGCTCATTGTCTGGGGGTGAGTCATCTGTTTCATCAGGGGTTCAACACAGTATTACTGAAGCTCACTCGACAAAGTTAATAACTGAGAACCTGGGTAAAGTCACTGTGGAAGTTGCCAAGGAATACATGGACCTACTTGCTGCAGTGGTTCATTCCTATGATGGTTTGGTTGCAGGGAAGATAGGAAACTGCCACTTAGCTGATGAAGACTATGAGCAGGTGGATGAAAATGAGTTGGAGAGGATGGACATTATGTGGGCTCTCGCAAGTGCTGTGCGACGAGCAAAGAAGTTTGTGAAGAAGACAGGGCAGAATCTCGTGGCTACAAAAGATACTACTTTTGGGTTTGACAAGTCCAAAGTCACGTGTTTCAACTGCGGTGAGAAAGGACATTTCAAGAGGGAATGTGTGAAGCCTAAAAAGACTGGGAACGGAAATCCATTCTCCTCGTTCAACAGGCAAGATAAAGATAAGAAGCCAGTTCCAGCAGGAAGTGATTCCAAGGCTTTGGTGGCACAAGGTGATGAAGGACAGGACTGGTCCTTCCGGTTCTTATCTGATGGTGAAGCCAACATAGCTTCTGTCGAGGACCTAAATGAAGACTCAGCAAGTGAGGGGGAGAACTCAGCTGAGCTTGACAATGCTGAATTGGATGATGACATAGCTGATGTTGATCAGCTTGTGGAGAATGAACTGAATCCTGCGTCTGAAGCACAATCTGAACCCCAAAATGCTTTCATGGCTGGAACATCTACATCGGCACAGGTAGAATCAAAGGATGAATTATTTACTAAACATGCTTGTGTTGAATGTGAAAAATTTAGGGAAAGCATTGACCTGAAATTTGCTAGGTTATTAGATCATAATGATAACTTAGTAAAGGATTTAAAATTGTGCACTGAAGCAAACAGAATCTTAAAACAGAATGAAAACAGTTATAATGAAAAGATTGATGCTTTAAAGAAACAGTTAAAAGAAACTAAAGTTGTTGCCTTTAACCAAGAAAATGATATCAAGTTTTATTTAAAGACAATAGAAGAAACTAAGAAGGAACGAGCGGTTTTACAAGTTGAAAACGAGTCTTTGCAACAAAGACTCCACAGTCTAGCTAGTTCCTCACATATTTTGAAAAACTTGGTTAAAGAACGCAACAACGGGGAGGGTTTGGGTTATAAAGTTGTGCCACCACCACATGAGTCCTTTTTAAACATCAAACAACGTCCAATTAATGATAACCCCATAAAGGATCATGTGGTGACAACTCCTCTAGTCTGTGATCCGGATACAACAGTCAACTCTGCTCCTTCGGTTCCTAACCAGACAGCTTCTGCATCAAGCACAAAAATCACTGGTAAGGGAGTGGAAGAGAATGTTCAACAATCTCATGGGTTGGGTAAAAAATCAACTTCCAAATAACCTAAGATTTCCAAAGACACTCAAGCTAAACCAGTGAAGCAAGATAATCACCAATTTCCAAGACCAAACACAAATCATGTTAAACAAGTTAAATTTGTCAAAGGAGGTGAAAATCTTAAAAGTGATAATAAAAAGAAAGATTCTGAGGTTTATTCACCGCCCCACAAGAGATCTCCTAGCCCTGATGAATGGAGATCCTGCTATACTTGTGGTCAGCGCGGTCATATTTCGACTAATTGTCCTCGCTATCAGACACCAAGAATTAAGGTTAAGCTACACGACAAAGTCAAGGTAGATTCAAAACAGCGTTCTAAGACTCCAGTTATATCGAAAACACCTATTAGGTCTAAAACACCTTCTAGGTCTTTTTCGTCTCCACCTCGCCAAAGGCAAAACAGACAAGTCCCCGACAAGTCCGTGATGTCAGAGGTAAAACCTGTTTCTGAACCTAAACCATATGCTCAAACCTTAAATCAGTCTAAGGTTTACCACAAACAATCCTTTCACAGGGATGGTTTATGGAAAGCCAAGACAACTGGTTTGTCTGAAAGCAAGGACAATCTGAAGGTTGAGATTCCACCCACTGATAAAGGACAGTGGGTCGAATTCATGATGGTTGATTCCTCTGGGAAACCCAAGCCAGTCAAGGCTTGGGTCCCCATCCTTAACTGATGATTTTCTCATATGTGCAGGTTGTCCGCTATAGTGCGTCTACAAATACATGGATAGTAGATAGCGGAGCTTCCAGGCACATGACGGGAAACAAGTCTCTTCTTTTCAATGTCAAACAAATTAAAGGGGGACACGTTTCATTTGCTGGTAACAAAGGAGGATACATTACCGCTCAGGGCGAAGTAGGTAATGACAAGGTAAGATTCGACAAAGTCAACTTTGTTCAGCAGTTAGAAAACAATTTGCTTTCTGTGTCTCAGATTTGCGACAAGGGATTCAAAGTCATGTTTGATAATCGCAAATATTACATTCTGAAGAAAGAAATGGATATTCCAGAGGAACAGGTATTAATGTCAGCATCTAGATATAATGACTTATATGTTCTAGATATGTCAAATGCCTCTACTAGTTCTTCTACTGTTCAATGTTTCTTATCTAAAGCTACAGAGCAGGACTCCATTTCATGGCACAGAAGAATGGGACACATTAATCATAGGAAGATGAATCACCTGATTCATAACAACCTAGTTGATGGAGTTCCTGTCAAGAACTTCAAGCTTCCTGATTTTTGTGTCTCATGCAAGAAAGGAAAGCAAACCAGGAAATCTCACAAGACCAAGAATGTCCATTCTATTGAGATACCCCTGGAGCTACTGCACATGGATCTTTTCGGTCCAGTTAGCACGAAGAGTATCGCTGGAGACTGGTACTGCTTCGTAGTCACCGATGACTACTCACGATTCTCGTGGGTGATGTTTCTGAAAGCTAAGTAGACACATTTGAGTCATTCAAAGTGCTGGTCACCACTCTGGAGTCACTTTACAAGCTTAAAGTGAGAAAGATTCGCTCAGATAATGGAACCGAGTTCAAGAATCAGTGGATGGATGCATTCTGTAAAGAAAAGGGAATTGTTCATCAATTCACCTCTGCATACACTCCACAGATGAATGGAGTTGCTGAGCGAAAGAACAGGAGTCTGATCGAGACAGCCAGGACTATGTTGGCAGACTCAAAACTGCCAGTACAGTTCTGGAACGAGGCTGTAGCCAACGCCTGCTACACACTTAATCGTGTGTCAGTAGTGAAGAGGCACGGGAAGACTTACTATGAGTTGCTACAGAAGCGTAAGCCAAACCTGGAGTATCTGGAACCTTTCGGTGCTCCTTGTACTCTTCTGAAGAAAACTCAAGAAGGCAAGTTCAATGAAAAGGCAGATCAGGGGATCTTTCTGGGATACAGTATACCCGACAAACGAGTTTACAACAACTCTACTGGTCAGGTAGAAGTATGGTGCAACGTTGATGTTCAACGTTTCACTATCCCCCTGCTGGAAAAGGTCCATCGTCATTCTTCGACTACGATGGCTTTTTCAAATCATTCCATCTTCCTCAGATAGTTTCAGATGATGATATTGCTACTCAGATGATGCACGATGTTCTCAACTCACCGAATCTGGATACTAGCAATACCACTCCTACAAGTGGGTTATCGGGATCTGCCTCAGCCGATCAGAATGATAGTGAAGACTCATCAGAGGATGAAGAAGCATCTGAACCAGCACAAACACCTAATGTTGATCAAGAAGGGAGCTCTTCAGGTGCTTCACCTGCATCTGGAACCACAGACACTGAACCTCCAGTCACGACTATGGACTCTGAAGTTGTCGTTCCTACAACTCCTTTGACTAGGATCAGTACAAGTCATCCGCCAGATGCTATCATTGGTGATCTCCACTCCGGCGTGCAGACTAGAAGTCGATTGTACACTGCTGATTACGCTGATGTAATGGAAAAGGGCTACGTGAATGATGGAGCTTACAGATGTTTTGTTTCTCAAATTGAACCCAAACACGTAAGTGATGCCCTTAAGGATGAAGCACGGGTCAATGCTATACAAGAGGAGTTGCTACAGTTCAAGAAACTTGGAGTGTGGACTCTTGTTGACCGACCCAAAGGAGTAAAGGTAATTGGTACCAAATGGATACTAAAGTGCAAGAAGGATGACCAGGGTGTCGTTATCAGAAACAAGGCACGGTTGGTTGTTCAAGGCTTCAGACAAGTCGAAGGAATCGACTACAATGAAGTCTTTGCTCCCGTAGCTAGAATGGAAGCAATTCGTATCTTTCTAGCCTACGCCTCTTTCTAGCCTAAAGTCAATCGTCTGATTGGAGTCAAGAGGAATTTTCGTTATCTGAAGGGTACTCCAACACTGGGGTTGTGGTATCCTCATGATGATGACTTTGAGCTAACGGCGTATAGTGACTCGGATTACGGAGGCTGCAAAATGAATTACAAGTCTACGTCAGCAGGATGTCGATTTTTCGGGAGAAGATTGGTAACTTGGTAGTGCAAGAAGCAGACATCAGTTGCTCTGTCTACCTGTGAAGCTGAATACGTTGCCGCCGCCAGCTGCTGCTCTCAAATCATTTGGATTCAACAGCAAATGCGGGATTACGGTTTGCATTTCACTTCTACTCCTATCTATGTTGATAATTCTGCTGCAATTGCAGTAACTAAAAATCCGGTTCAACATCCTAAGACCAAACACATAGGCATAAAGTATCATTTCATACGCGATTGCTATGAAAAACACTTAATTGATGTGGTCAAAATTAACACGGATTTTCAACGCGCTGACCTCTACACCAAACCATTTGATAAACCAAGATTTTTCTATCTGCTAGAGGTCAACGGGGTTAAAAAGAAAAGTGATGTTATATTAGAAGAAACAGATACATAGTCCGACACCGTTTTTCTTATTTTTCGTCTTTCATTTTATTTTATTTTTTTAATTTCCTTGTTGTTATAAAAATCCAAAACCACAAAAAGATTTTCTGTTTTAGAATTTTAGGGGGGGATTAGGTTTAATTCAGTATTTATTTACTTAAAAAAAAGGGAGGGGAAGGTGAGTAAAGCTGAAAAGGCAAAGACAACAAAACAGGAAATGTGACTCGACAAAAATTGGAAGATGATAGTACACAGGCATCGAGTTATTTGGAACAACAAAATGATTTTGAGATCAAAAATGTTAATTAACTTACTGAAAACGTAAAAATCAGAGAAGTCTAAGTCTAACAAATTGGGAAAATGATAGTACGTTTGATTGTTACTGTAATTACACGGAGAAAGTTGATCTAGGGAGGTGCTAGTTCATTATATGATGTGTCAGTAGATTCAACACAATAGACGAGTAGACGTCATTGGTAAACTTAATCTAAACTAAATGGTTCAATCAACTATGGGTTCTCATCTTATCACTGGTTAACACAATCAGCTCTTCCGATAAGAGATAACGAGCAAATAAATGCCACCAAAGGTGTGCAAATGACTACAAAAAGAGCAAAGCACGAAAAAAATTGAATACTAGCGTAATCAAGCTGATAACTTATGTTGTTGGTGCGCTATGTGCAAAAGAAAATAAGAAATGCTCTAACAAGGAGATAGGTTGTGTGCCTCTCTGTTGTGCGATGGCACTGACCTGAGGATAAGCATAACCTACATATTCTAGACTTCATTGTTGTTTGCCGCCTCTCTGTTGTGCGATGGCACTGACCTGAGGATTGGCTTCTCTTTGAAAGATCTAAGAATAGTCTCTTCTTGCAAAAATACCTAAAGATCGCTCGAAAGTCCATTAAGGAATGCTGATTACCATATAAGCGTGGGATACACAAATGTTGTTTGAAATAATATAACATAATTCTTTACCAATGTGTGTCAAAAGTCTGTGTATGAATTTAAGTGGACAAGTATACTGACAATCGTCTTGTATGCACCGACTGAAGTTGACAATCAAAGTGTGTTACGTATCATATCAAACATGATTCCCAGTTAGTACTTAGAAGTCTTAGATCAGAACAAACTGTGATATGTCATCATGAAAGGTGAAATCAACTCATAATGTTCCAAGTAATGGTGTATATGCCTGTCTGATTCCAAATGAGTCTGTTCCTGACATAACGTCAATGCTGATAGGCTACACAAACCTGCCCTAACAAAAATCACGAAAAGATGCTCATTTGTTCGTAGTTTAATATTTTAAATTTGTTAGTACTATTGTGTTAATATCGGACTGTGTGTATGGTTATTTGTTAATGTCACTAAACGAGCTTAATGTTTATTTAAAATTGTTTCTGAAAGGGTAAAAATATCACGTCTGAGGTGATAAGTTGGTTAAAAGGATCACGTCTGAGGTGATCGGGTGGTTAAAAGGATCACGTCTGAGGTGATCGGGTGGTTAAATGGATCACGTCTGAGGTGATCGGGTGGTTAAAAGGATCACGTCTGAGGTGATCAGGTGGTTAAATGGATCACGTCTGAGGTGATCGGGTGGTTAAATGGATCATGTCTGAGATGATCAATTGCACATAATGTTTTATCAAATGTTGAAGGAAAACTATGTGTCAATAACTGAAATGACTAAGATGGCACAAGTATAGCCCAATAGCACAACTTCATGTTGAGTATGATCAGTCATACGAATGGGCTATACGATTGAAGACAATCGTACGATTGGGACATGCGAATGAGCCCAATCGGCTGATTGAAAATGACCGACTAGGTCAAACGTGCGAATAGGGTGTGCGAATGAATCTACTCGAACGATTGGAGGTGACAACTGTAACAGTCGTTTGGATGAACCTCAATCGCCCGATTGGAGATGAACGATTGGGTAGTTTGAACGACTAAGACTCAGTCGCCCGACTGACCAAGGCGACTAGGCTCAGTCGCCCGACTGGAATTTGCCCTAGTATAAATACAGGCCGAATCATCATCAGTCGCTCATTCACCCAAATCGCCCCCTCTATTCGCCCGACCTAACGAACCGCTGCCAAAATTTCAATTGATTCATATTTACCTTCGTTTTGTGTATTCTAACTTTCATTAGTGCTTATACAGGTAATATTCGTGGTGTTTCAACTTTGAAACCGATCACTGACATCAAGAATCACTCGAATTCTGATCAAACAGTACCCGAGAACATAATGAACAAATAGGCTGTCCAAACTAACCTAAACGTTCAAACAAAAGTTAAAACATGCTAATCGGTCATTTCTGAGTTTAATGAGCCAAAGTTCGACATTTAACATCAAGTATAACTCAAAACTCGAATTTGAATGGACAAACAGTCGAGTAGGCGACTGGACACACTGATGAACTCCAATCGCCCGACTGAGAAGACGACTAGTCTCAGTCGCCCGACTGAGATGGACGAATGATTCAATCGCACGACTATGTCAATTCACTTGACTTAGTCGCCCGTATGAATCAATTTACTCATTTAAAGCTAGTCGTTCTACTCAGTCGCACGACTATGTTCATTCGGTTGCTCAGTCGCCCGACTAACCAAAGTGGGAAACTCATTGATTTTGTTTACTCTCTTCTACGTGTACTAACGTATACTTACATTGTGTGACAGATGGCTAGTCGATGGGTTATGAGCACGAAGCACAACATTTGTGCCCATTTGGACTTGACCTCTAGGAATGCCGCCGACTTTTCTAGCATTATCACATTTCTGAGAAGATCGAGGATATATAGAGCAATCTCAGCACAGTGTACACCATACAGGTCGATACAGCAGTCGTTTTGGGAACACGCTGTGGTCGACAGATCCAGGGAGCCCTATACTATTAGGAGCACCATTCTTGGGCATGCTATAGAGATCACAGAAGAGGACCTAAGGACAGTCCTCGAGTTTGGAGATGATGGTGACTGTCCTACTCGTTTACACCCAATGACTGTTAGAGGGTGTTTCCTACGGGCGAAGTACACTGGGGACATCAACTCAGGGATGCTCAACAAGAGCAATCTCTGCCCCCAGTTCAAGTATCTCGCCCACGTCATGCTCAGATGTATTGCCTCAAGGAAAGGAGGCTTCGATGAACTCTCTGAGCAGATGCAGAACGCCTATGTTGCGTTAGTGCTGAACCATCTGTTCAGCTTCTCCCGGATGATCTTCACTTACCTAGTGGAGAATATAGAGGTGAAGGGCAGAGAGGGATTTTGCATGTATCCTCGCTTCCTTCAAATGATCTTTGACCAGAAGCTCCCCCAGCTCCCAAAAGCTAAAGATGATGTTGTCGTCCTGGAGATCATGGACGACACTACATTGGGAAGGATGAAAGTATACCGGGGCAAGCAGGTCAAGCCCCGGTGAGGAGTTTGTTTGGGCATTTGGCCCGTGAGGATTACGTGGCGCCAGCTAGGAGGAAGTGGCGTCACGATGATAGTGACTCGGATGTCGAGCCGATTGCTTTTCCCTCTGATGACTCCGACGATGACGATGATGGTACTGATCAAGGGGGAGTTGGTCAGGGAGGACCAGAACCAGCTCCAATTCATCCTGATTTTGATGTGCAAGAAGAGGAGGATTCTGATGATGTGCCACTTACCCGGACAGTGGGCAGTCGGGTAGTGGCCACTGAGCAGGGAATACAAGCGGTTGGTGGACGGACCGAAGAGTCTAGGAGCTCTTCAGCTGATCCATCTTACACCCCAGCCTCTCCCGGCAACCGAGGGGGAGCCTCCGCGTCAAGGGGGACGCGGAGGAAACATATGGCTCGGCCTCATGGGCTGAAGCCGAAACGCCGAAGGCTTAATCTGCTCACTACCACCACCACACCCACTACCTCTACACCACCTACTACCACAGTCACCACATCCACCCCATCCCAAGCACCTCAAACTACCACCACTATCCCTACATCTCACACTCCCACCACCACCACCACTGTACCACCTACTACTTCATTCCCACCGCCTCCCATATTCACCACAACCACCACAACCACCACCACTCACCAAACACAACCCTCATCTGCACCCTCTAGCTCATTCATTCCACCTGTCTCTGTGGTTGAGCAACTTGCTGCACTGAACAGCATGGTGCTCCAGTTGCTAGCCTCCGACAAGGCTAAGTCTGCTCAGATTCTTCAGCTGCAAGAGCAAAGTTCTACACAAACAGCTGAGATTGAGAGACTGGGGGAGTTGACATCTTCACAAGCCCAGTTGATCACTGCACAGACTGATCAGATCACAGGCTTGCTTCAACACGAAGCTGAGACTGATGAGAAGATGGGGAAGCTGGAGGCGGCTCACAAGACTCTATTGCTAAAGCTGAAAGGCACTCAGAGTGAGCCCCTCAAGATAGGAGAAGGTGAAGGTGATGATGATGAAGAGGATGATGAAGATGATGATAGTGATGATGATGACGAGGAAGGTGATGATGAAGATAAAGATGATGAAGATAAAGATGATGATGATGATGATGAAGGGGACGCTGATGCATCTACCTCTGCCTCTGGTCATGAGCAACGAACCAAGAAAAGACAAGACCAGGGAGCATCAACTGCTGCACCACCTTCCTCCCCTTCTGCTGGAGATTCAGCAATGATCCAAGACAAAAGTACTGATTAGATGTTTTATTTCTAAAGCTTTTGTACTTGATTCATCTTTTGACGTATATGAAACTCTTATAAATATTTAATGATTAATGTTTACTTAACTTGAGTTTATACTAATGTTTGCTACTCTACATGTTGATATTAAACAGATAAGGGATTTAAGCAAGATGAGCATGATGTTGCTCCCCTCCAACAGGTCAAGTCTCAACTCACAATGATTCTTGATCTGCAGGGGATCGTCAGAAGGTCTGTGAGTTATACTCCTGAGGAAGGAGAAATTATTCACGACCTTACTGATGAGCAGCTTGCTGAAATATTTCGTCTGAATCCAGACGAAACTGTTAAGGATGCTCCAATTTTTGATGATGCTGATGATGACGAGCTCAACGATGTCGAAGAAATCGAAATTGAAGACATCACAGATCAGCAATATCCAGAATACGCTGATCAAGAGGGAAACGTGTTTCCAGTTTTGGTAAACAACCTTGACAGTGACATTCTGGATAAACTCAGCGATAAGGAGAAAGGAGCAGAAGCCTCAACAAGTCAAGCCCAAGCCTCGGACGCCGAAGTCGATATTCGAAAGGCTGAATGGGCGGCTTGCTTCGCCGAGGTCCGAGCCCAACGTGCTACAGCGACACCGAATACCTACACCAAACTCTATAAAGTCAAAAAAAACATGAAGGTGTCAGGGAAAATTATAGTATGGGCTCACTTTGAGGATCTTGGAGTTTATGCTGTGAAGAGAGAGAGGGGAATAGAGTACTTTAGATTTCCTCACGATCTGAAGACTCTCCCTGGTTTTGAGCTCAACCAGCTGGCGCGCCTGAAGCTATTATACGCTAATCCGAAGAAGATGTCAGGCTGGTTTGAGGCTGCCCTGAAAAGGGAGTACAGGACTAGATGGGTCAACTTCAGACCACAGCAGGCCACACGTTACATCAGAAGGTCTGAAGTGAGTCCCATTACTGGTCAACCGAAGATTGTCCTGAAGTGGCGACCTCCGCGCACAATGTCTCGAATTCCACTGAAAGAGATCCCACAGGACTTTACCCCACACTTTAAGCGGTGGTATTATGACTGGCGCTCAGGAGAGGCAGTTATTGTTTTGGAGAAGGACGGGTCGATGGACACAATAAGGGTGTTTGACCCTATGTGGCTAATAAACTTGTCAGCGTCCGATGTTTATACGCTGTATAAGTGGCCACTGTTTTTTGACTCGCAGGATATAGTGCAAGCACTGCAGTTTCAGCATATCATACGACTATGCTTCGCACTGAATATCCATGTCGGGGTTTCTAAAGAGGAGAGAATAAAGAGATTTGAAGAGTTCAAGAAAGAAGTAAAAGTCTAGATAGAACTAGGTCCAAGGGGGAGTTTGTTGGTACACATGTTCCCAGTTCTAGTCTAGTGAGCTTAAATGTAATAGAACTTCTTCTTGTAACACATATGTAATGTTTAATCAAGCTAATGAGAATCTCTTCTATATATGGTTGTTGGTTATTTAATGTTACATCTACTTACATTATTAGTTGTTACACGCATAATATGACCATGTTATATAGGTTTACAGTTGTGAGACATAGTTCTGAATCATTAAAGGTTCAAGAATGTGTTTGACTAAGAATCTTATTCAGTCGCACGACTGGACCATGCGAATGGTCCAATCGCACGGCTGAACTAGGTGGTTGAATCAATCGCACGGTTGAGTCATAAGACTGACTCTAGCGTACGAATGAACCAATCGTATTATTCAATCGCACGACTGAGCCAGTCGCAAGGCTCAGTCGCACGAATGAGATCTGTAACCTATAAATACCACTTAATTCGTGTGAAAACAAGACACTTCGGATACTTGAAACCCTAGTCGACCCAGAACGTCCAGTTCGTCCATTCCAAGTTCATAGAACGTTTCAGATCATTCCTAGTTCATTCTTAACGTTTTCTAATCGTTAGGATTGATCTTGATTACGTTCTCCCTGATTGGATCGCCAATCAAATAGGATTTCGCACTATTTGATCCGGTATAACGAAGAATCAGTTAGTACTCCGTACGTACACGGTCCTAACAGAGGCATAGTTTAATTACCGACTTTCGGGGAAAAGAGCAGGGGTAAATAATGATGTGATAGTTCCCGTAAGTACATGTAAGATGGCCGTCGAGACTTTAGAAGTGATGTTGGGCATGATGATGATAGTGTTGCATGTTATGCATGATGTATGTTATGTTAAGTATGATGTTGCCATGTATGATGGTGATGACTAAAGACTGGTAAATGTTGATGTTCCTTATTATGATGTATGTTTATCTTTCCCATGGCTTTACGTGTTATGTTAATGAATGAAACGAAAGTATTATGTAACGTAAAGTGAAAGATAATGAAAGAGGAACATGATGAAAGAGGAACATGATGAAAGAATGCATGCATTAATAATGAATGAGAGTAATAAAGGCTTGCAAGCAAATATAGGAGGTGAGCAACCTTGTTGTTGCAACAGACTCGAAATGGAATCCCTGTCTTGTGACCTCAGTAATCGTGGCTGTGTGCTACGACGAGGGTAAAATCCTGACACTGGGATCAACCATTGTATAGAACCATCGCTGCATATCCTAGGTGATGTGGCCAGGAGGGTGCGGTGCGCCGATATAGAAGGTCTATGATATAGACCTCGGTCCAGTACCACGATACAGAAGGATATTGCATGTGGCTATGGTACCCTTAAACTTTACCTTAGGTACTGTGGCCAGGAGGTGCGATGCACCGTTATAGAAGGTCTATGATAGGCCTAGGTCCAGTACCATGATACAGAAAGGTAAGGTTTATGGGAGATGTAAAGTAAAGAGATAAAAATGAAAGAGTAAGAAAGCTAAAGATATACAGAGAATGAATGATAGTTAAAGAATGAAAGAATGAAAGTAATGAATGGAAGAAATGAAATGATAAAGTATGAAATGGGATCTTTGCCACTCGACCTCCGTAATCATGGCTGCGTGTCGTGAAGAGGGTAAAGTGTGACAAGATCTATATAGAAACAAAGATAACGAATGATGAAGATAATAATGATATTATCTATGTGTACGTATCATGTGTGATAGCATAAAAGTAAAGAAACGGTTTTAATGAAAAGTAAAGTTTGTTTTATTATAAAACTAGAACTCACTCACCAACGCTGACTTTTTTATGTGTTTCTAGTTGGCAGGTAGTGTTGCTGAGGATGGCACGAGGCGGCTACTCAGCTCTTTTGGGATGGCATCCATTTATAGAATGCTTTTGTGATGTAATACAACAATGTATTTTATAAACTAACTGACGATGTATTATTTAGCAAAAGTATTTACAATGAAATGAGATGTCTTTTGAATGTTTCCGCTGCATGATTTTTGTAATGATCATAAGATGACGTGTTTTATGTGCGATGATGACCAGCTGTGAGGTGCCCGGGAACGGGGCCTTACACGAAACTTGTAAGTTTTCTTACTTAAAATCGTAATTTATGGTTGTAATTTTATAACATTGACATAATAGTAGTATTAAAATTTATAACGTACAAAAAAAAATAAAGTGTTGTCAAGACTTGACAACAACATACATGGTTGTAGCCTAGTCGGATGCACATGACATGCTACAACCCTATGGCTTCATTTTATCGGTTGACTATCGCATAACTGAGTTAGACCGCAAAGGGCTAGCTTTGAGGCTTACAAGCCATCTTTGTTGTAGCCATATCGCTAAGGGCCAGCCTTGAGGCTTACAAGCCATCTTTGGTGTAGCCATATCCTATGTCAGTTTTTTATTTCATTGTAGGTCGGATCAAAGTAATAATCAGATCAATACTCCTGCTTAACCTAAAAAAAGGATTAACAATATAGATAGAAAGTGAATAGTAAAAGTTAAATATTTATTGAAGCTTTTTAATTATCCAAACTTTTAATTTTTTGATAATTTTATTTTAGAAAACACACCTGAATTCACAACTTGATTTTGCATCTTCAACAGAAAATATTTCTTATTCTGATATTTGAAAATATTCAAAATCTGATCCGGATCTGAATCCTTATTCGGATTAGATCTCATCCAAATCCGAATTCCTTATTCTGATTTCAAATCGAATTTCGGATATCATAATTTCTATATTCAGATTATTCAGATATCCAATTAATATGTATAAGAATTCAAGTATTTTTCTGGCTCAATACTCATTACCTAACTGATTATTTTGTTTTCAACTTAATACTCAATAATTTTAATACATTCGAGTCATCTAATCCTAAACTATTATATAATAATCAATTGTTATTTTAAATTAGATATTCTAATCTTCAGGTTTCATACAATTACTTATTTTGTTTCAGTTTTGAATTTATGTTCAAGTCAAGTTATTATTTTCTGGTTTTATATTTTTTATTGTGATTTCAAACTTATAACTAATTAAGCATAAAAAATTAGCCAAAAAATACAAAGAAAAAGATAAGAAAGTTTTTTAGCCGGTTTCTTTGAATTATTCGAATATATCCGAATCCAATCCGTATGCTGATAAGATAGAAATTCTTTTATTCAGATAGAATTTTAGATTGTGTCATGAAATTTCTAATCCAAATTATTCAATAGGAAAAATCCATTACCCGATCGAATAAACATAGTTTGATTGAATAAAAATTATAGGTATATTTATTCATAAAAAATTAAGTTGTGAATCCTCAATGATTTCATTTTTCTCCATCCCAAAAAGACTCCGCTTATAATTCAACCAATGTCTGTCATTCTAGAAACCAGTGATCAATCGAATCTCCTCATCTCCTCAGCCCCCTTTGTTGAACAAAAGTACAAACCTCCTCCAACCAATAAATCCCCAAAAACCACCTCCCCCGATCCAATCCATCACCCATACATCTCATCTCACCGGTGAACATGACGACGACGACGACAACAACGAAAATGATGATCACCGATATCCTAATGCAAGCCTTCTTCATCTCCACCTTACTCTTCATCTTCTTATGGATGCTAAACATCCCCCAAACCCTCTTCAACAAAATCAGATATCGTGACAAATCAGCTTACGCCGCCAAGCGCCACTTCGTCATCGGCGCCGACTTCCTCTCCAGATCCCGAGCTTCCACCGACCCCACCACCGCCAAAAAACTAGCCCACTCAGCCGCCGACCACGCCGACAAGTCCATCTCCATCAACCCCACAGACGCCGCCGCCCATATTCTCAAAGCCCTAGCCCTCGATCTGCAAGGCTTCGCCACGTCCGCGCTTCAGGCGCTCGATGCCGCTTTGTCGCCTTTGGCGGCCAAGTCGTTGACCGACGGAGAGAGGAGTGACGCGTTGTTTAAGAGGGCGGAGATTAGGGTCAAAGTCGCTGGTGGTGGTGGTGGTGGTGGTGGTGGTTTTGAGGCGGCTGTGGGGGATTTGGTGGAGTCGGTGCGGCTGAAGGGGGCTAATGCGGCGGCGCTGAGGCTGTTGGGGGAGTGTTATGAGAAGATGGAGATGAAGGAGCCGGCTTTGAAGGCCTATGTGGAGTCGCTGAAGGTCGAGCCGCAGTCGGCTGTGGCTCGAGCCGCTGTGGTACGGCTGGGGTCGGGTTCGGAATAGTGGTTTTGGGTTTTGACATTGTTTGTTGATGTTAAGTTGTTAACTATATGTTTTTAGTTGATTTTGGATTCCGGTTTGTTGTAACAATCTGTTTGAATAATTGTGAGAGAACTAGTTACCGTTACCACACGCTGTAGCGAAAACTATGATATATGATGAAATGCGTTTAGTAAAGATTTTAAAAGTAGAAAAATCTAGAGTTGCAAAAAAGAAGAAAAAACAAACAAGTGGTGCAAAATGTGAAAAGAAATAAGTAGAAAAACAAACCTGACACACCCTAGCCGGAATTCGTATACACGGTGGTGCCCGCTAAACGGAAGGAACCAGAGCAGGCCGTGGGGGAAACAGATGAAAAACTAAAAAGAAATAAGTAGGAAAAAATTAGGGTTAAGAGACGAAAGAAGAAAGTTGAAACAACACGAGATGAGGTTGGTGATGTGAAAAATAATTATATTTATGTGACGATGAGTTGAAGCTAAATAAGAAAAACATTTTGGTTCCGAGTGAGGACTAGAGTTTGGTTTTACAATAGAAAATTAGTCCCATCCCATGAGTAGAATTTAGATGTGATTTATGCATTGGAGCATAATTCATTGGAGTTGCAACTATTTTTAAACATTTGTAATTGGGTTGGTTAACTTATTTCTTTATTTCTGGTTTGTTTGTTTGTTTGTTTTGTTTTTTTATTATTATTTTTCTTTTTTTTGCATTTCAAGTTGATTTTGCACAAGTTTGTTGGATCATGTCATGTGCAAGCTGCAACCTACAAGACTAGACTATTTGTTGATTTACGGTTTGTTAGGTCAAATGTGATGTTTTGTTGGTAAAGATTTTCATCACTTGCAAACATCATGTTTTGTTAGCTCAAACGTGATGTTTATACCTAAAGAAAGTAGAAGGTTGTCTTCTCATCATATGTAATTAGAGGTGCACATCCAAACCGAAACCTGATATGGAGACAAGAAAACGGTTTGGGTGGAATCCGCTTAAAACTAAACCTATTTGATAGTTTGGAATTGGTTTGAGACCCTGTCTACTAAAAAAGGCTGATCTGAAACAAATTAAACCAAATTGACTGATTTCAATCTGATCCAGCTTTATTCTAATTTATAAACTGGTTTCTAATCTGAGTTGGTTTGGGCTCATCCGGTTTTGATTTTTTTGACCTGATCCGCACTGGATGTAACCCCTCTGTTTTAGCCCAAAAAGCAGGTTTTCTAACCTCAATATGTAAAGTTATGATGCATTTAGGTAGAGGGAGGAAAAACCGGTTTTGGTACCGGCATCGCCTACCCGAACTGGAATTGAACCTGTTTGGAACCATTTCCTGGTGAACAAAAAACACAAAAAGAAAAGATAGAAAAGGCTTGATAAGAAGGAAAAAGGAGAAAAGAAAATGACCGTAACATGTTTGAGGCCTAGTCAATTGTTTTAGGAGAGACAGAATTAACCACTCCTATCTATTCTTATTTATTTCAAGCATATGAAAAGTTTGTAAGGATCATCATTCAATATACACCGGGGTCAATTAGAACACTGATTAATATTAGGGGTTTTTGTTTCAGCTTCTTAGTGGTTCAGATGTCTGAATAATTCAACATTTAATGTTTCAGACTGTTTGTATCACGAGCAAATGTCTGAATAGTTCAGACATTTGCCTCTGAATGGTTAAGCATTATACTAATGCTGAATGGTTAAGACCTCTTATCTGAATTGGTTAGACATTTGCCTTTGAATAGTTAAACCATAAACTAACTCTTAATGGTCCAACACTTAATGGTTCAAATCTCTTATTAGTTTAGCATTTAATCATTTAGAAATCGTCAAACAGCCCCTTAGTGTTTTATGAGGACAATCACATGTTGGTAATAGTCCAAGTCACATTTGAAGAATGCACAAGTCGATTCCAAAAATAAATTTTATTTGAAAGATCGAGTAACTAATAAACATGATCACATCAAGGTAAGAATAAAATAGGTCGTTTGAAGATTCACTAAACATGATGATTGCAAATGAACCTTGATCCTTTTGGACATATTGTAACTCTATTCTTGCATAAGTCAATTTCAGTAACAAGTCATCTATTTGTGCTTCTAAATTAGACTGCTTATGTTTTGAATTAGAAATTACTTTGTTTAAACCATTTATTTTCCCCGAAAAATATTTTTGAACCTTTTGAACTCAAATTTGATTTCATGAGCAGTTTCCATCATGGAGCTTTGTTCGTGTATCCAATGTCACACCCCGACCGACGGCAGAATCATCGGAGCGGACGAGGGAATGATTGATTGTTCATAACTCATGATTGTCTAATAGTGAAAATAATATTAAAATTAGATTACAGGATAACATGAATTTAACAGATACAAATACAACAATTAAAGTCACAAATAGTAATTGTCTTTTGTTTTGACTAAGTCCGGGTCTTATATGAGCATGTAGAAGTCCACTAACTTGCTTAACCTGAAATCATGTGAGAAAATAAAGTCAGCTAACGAATTAGCTGGTGAGTAATCACAGTTTTGAGTATACATATAGATTGATTGATTGATTGAGAATAATCCAATTCACAAGGTAACGTTAAGACTTATATTGCAATAGTAAAGCATATAGATAAACCGACACAATAACAACCCCTTGACTTAACACTTGCATATAATAGACTCCACACATACACCATAGATTAACTCCTGCCTCTGGCACAATCACCACTCGACTATTCATATGGGGTGGGTTATCCAAACCAGTAGATCTACCATTGATACCAGGATTGATTGATTGAATTAGGGTTTTACTGTCGTCCAGTTTACCATAGTATGTTCACATAATTGAAAGTAATAACATAACCTGTCTTGAATTGAATTTAGAATGAAATAACAATAGAATATCATGATTGAATATATTGTATCACATGATTTCCCCCAAATAAGAAATGATATAAAAGGGGATATGAATACTCACTTGATTGATGAGATTGGAATTTGGACGTGATAGATTAGACACCAACGATTTCCTTACGATTAACCTAAGGAACGGTGTCTCGAATTAGAATAATAATGATTTGGGAATTTGGGAATGTATTAAGATTCCCATTGGTTTTTTTTAATTTATTTAGTTTGAATATCTTGAAATACGCAAAATGAATTTATTGATAGTATTTATGTTTAGAATTTAATAAAAATATTTATCAACACTCGTAATTGTTTTGATTTATTGTTAAAGTGTGGAAAAACAAACAAATAATTAATTTTATTAATTAATTATATCAATTAATTAAAGTATTTTAATTATTTAAATGACTAAAAGAAATAAAAATGTTTTTGGAATGATTTAAATATAAAACTTTTATATTTAATCATGATTTAAACAATAATAAATATTATTTGAATAAATTAAATGTAGTACCGTGTCGAATGATAATTTAATAAATTAAATTATTATTAAAAGTTCACTTTTGTTTAAATAATTTTGTATTGTTTGTAGTTTTATTTATTTAACACATTTAATAAAAATAGATAAAGTGTTAAAATAAATTTCAGAAAAATAATTTTAGTTGTTTAAAAATTTTAATGTTTGTAAAAACATTTTTATAATTTTTACAAATTTTTCCGGAATTTTTAGAGGCTTAAAAAGCCTTAAAAAATGAGTGTAGGTGCCCGGGGTCGAACCCGGGACCTTCTGTTTGACATGGGAGCTCGGGACCAGTGAACCAAAGCTCTAATCTGCGGTTAAGAGTGGTTTTTAATTATTTTATGCTCAATCTCGTTTAAACCCCAATTCCCCAAACCCGAATCGAGCCCTAGTTCAAATCGCACCCCAATTGAACATCGAATCGATTTCGATTGCATCTGCAATCATGGGGCTTTCATTCCCCATGTAAAAACGAGTGTATAGATACATTTAATTACTCATATGATGATGGATTGAACATACCCTCTTCGAAGAACAACCCGCGGTTGATGTCGAATCCGTTTGATATGAAAGAGATGATGATAATCAAATTAAATTGATACGAAGCTTTGGATGATGATAGAGACTAAAAACCCTTTGTTAATTTTGAAGATTGAAACCCAGAGATAGGTGTTCGGGTGTGGTGTGTGCCGCAACGAAGGTGATGATCGATGGATGCTCAAACAACGATTATAATCGAATTAAACTTCAGGTAAGCTTCGAATGATGGTATTGATGAAAAGCCCTTTATCAATTTCAACTAAAATCGACTGAAGATGGGTTTTAAAAGGTGTTGCAGGTCGACGGTTTTGGAGGTTCGAATGGGTTATTTTTTGTTGATTTTTGATGCAATTGAACACAAGGATTGATTATATACGAGTATAAGTTCCTAATTGCGAAGTTACTTTGAGTATTATAATGTGTAGTGGCCAATTTGCTCTTCAATTCGGTCGATAGTGGAGAAGAAAGAAGCGGGGAAGAAGGGGGGTGGGGTTAGGTATGTTTTGTAATTATACAAAATTTACACAATGGTCCCTGTGATTTGTATTAGTTTACAACTGGAATCAAAGTTTTGTGTTAGTTTTAAATAATTTACAACTTAACCCCTAAAGTTTTAGAGGGTTATTATTTCATGTAAAGTTTGTTACAAGCTTTAATATAATTTGACTTATATTTTCATTATTATCATTATTATTATTATTACTATTATTATTACTAATATTATTATTATTTTTTTTTATTATGATTGTTGAAATTTTTGAATCAACGTATTGTTTACAAAATTAAATTTTTTTATTTATTGGAAATACGTGATGTTACAGTCTCCCCTGCTTTAGGAAATTTCGTCCCGAAATTTTAATCACGAGGAGGCTGAAACGAAAAGATAAGAATACTGGGATTTCATTTGCTCCTCACGTCCCCAGGTTAACTCTGGGCCACGTTTAGATTCCCAACGAGCTTTGACAATAGGTATTCCATGTAACGAGGTGCTAGCTTCCCTTTCTTTCCAAAGCGGATCACTCCCTTCCAAGGTGATACCTTAAGAAGTACGAGATTTCCGACATTGTATTCCATGGGCTTACGTCTTTTATCAGCATATTGCTTTTGACGATTTCTAGCAGCGACCAAGTTATCACGGATCTTATGAATTTTGTCGGTTGTTTCTTGTATCAATTCCGGACCAGTAATTCGTGATTTACCAACTTCAGACCATACAAGGCCTCAAATGGTGCCATCTGGATGCTGGTTTGGTAACTGTTATTGTAAGAGTATTCGATCAACGGAATATGAGAATCCCACGATCCACTGAAATCAATGACACAAGCCCGAAGCATATCCTCGAGGGTTTGTATCATTCTTTCAGTCTGACCCGTTGGTTTGCGGTTGATAAGCTGTGCTAAGATTCGAGAGCTGATTGGAGACTTTTCCAGAAAACGAGAGATGAAGCGACCATCACGATCAGAGATAATATCTTTACTTGACAATAGATTGTTTAGGAAGACTACCATCACGTAATCAGGTTTTGATGATAACTCACAATGAAAATCGATAGATAAGGAATAAATGGTTTGATGTAGCTAGATCGAGTCAAAACATGAGAATAAAAGAAATCGATTTAAGAATTTAAATGTTCCAAGTTAGGATTCAAAATCAACCTAAAACGAATCAGGTCTCTGTTCAAGTTCAGAGATCATGCTTTGGCTTGATAGGTCGAAACACTAACATTATTTCACCCTTCAAGTTAATACATGCGTCTCGTCACTTGATTACAACCATGGTAAGTTGATGATCAAGGAATGAGAATAGTCCTCAAGGTATGGTTTTCACCCCTAACTTGATGGTGTACGCTCAAGGTATGACCACTGACTTACCAATCAAAAGTTCGATCTGAGGATCTACAGAAATAAGACGAGATAACTCACCATTAAGGTAAGGGAAATCACTCCTATCTTAACGATGAATTTTTACAAACACAAAATATAATAAGATAGACTTCCTCATCAAAATCCAGAATTCACTCCTACTTTGATGAGGTCGTTTCATTTGAGAAATACAATCCATAAAATTGAAATTATCATCAAGGTATGAAATTTACGTCTATCTTGATGATTGAATTTTATAATAACAAGAAAACAATTGAAGATTGACATTTGTCACCAAAGTATGGGTTTCAATCCTATTTTGGTGAGATCATGTCATTTGTGAAATGCAAGTTCCAAAGTGAATAGTTGAAGTCAGTCCTCGAGATAAGGAAATCACCCTAATCCAGAGGATGAAATTTCATAAAACACATCATTGGAAACCATTTATTGAAACGAATAAAGAATCATCACCAAAGTAAGGGAATCACCCCTGTTTTGATGAGTTAGAATTATTTAGGAGATATGAGTGTCCTTAGTCATGGGTTGACTTGCAAACTCTTGCATCTCCCGCGGTGCAAACGGTTCAAAGTTCGACTTAACAACGAAGGAAAAATATTTCAATTAGAAATTTAGAAATTTTCAAATTACATCAATATAACAAAAGGAAATCACGCTTACAAATCTTGAATTACATCATGAAGACGAAATCAAGGACAAGAATTATTCAACACCACATCATTGGTGGCTTGAGCTTGTTGGCTATTGATGTTGAAAGCACGTCCTTGAGTCGTAGGAACTGGGATGACAAGTTGAGGGCATCGATTGCGGAAATGGTTCGGATCACCACATTGATAGCATGCACGACCCTGGGTAATTGCAGGAGGATGTTGGTAACTGGTGCATTGGTTGGAGCTTTAGCAGCACTCCTGCACACGTTGAATGTATGACCCAAACGACCACAGTTTGTGCATTGACGACACTGAATGTTAGCGGGATGGTGATAATTGCAGTTGTTACACTGCGGATAGGGTCCAGCGTATGACTTTTTCATTAGTGATTGGTTGTTTACTGCTGGTTGACGAGTTGGAGGGACTTGATTAATTAGTACAGCAGGGGTAATCACAGCAAAGTTTTGAGAATTGGCCTTCCTCTTCTTGTTCCTGGAAGGCTCGGGTTGGTCGGTTTTGACGGTTTCGTTATGAAGTTTATCGGTATTCTTCTTCGATCCTTTCCTGGTTAAGGAACCAGCTTTCACATGATTATCGGTTAACTGTGCAGCCAGCCTGATAGCATCTTCTAGTGTTGAAGGATTCCTTCCTAGCACTGTATCCTGAATCTGCATGGGTAGTCCACCAATGTATTTCTCGACGGCTCGGGAGGTAGGGGTAGCAAGATGCGGTACAAGAAGGCTCAGTTCGTGAAATCGGTTAGTGTATGCGAGGTTCTCGCCACTGTCTTGGGTTAATTCCCAGAACTCAGCTTCTAGTTTCCGGACTTCATTTCTTGGGCAGAACTCTTTAGTCATGAACTCCTTAACTTCAGCCCATGTTAAGGCTAAAGCAGTTTCAGTCCCACGGGTTCGTTTCTCTCCGTTCCACCAAGTAAGTGCACGTTTCTGGAGAACACTTGTGGCATACCGAACTTTTAGATTTTCAGGGCATTCACTGTTTAGGAATGTGTTCTCGATGCTTTCGAACCACTGTAGTAATCCGGTGGCACCTTCAGTTCCACTGAACTTAGTGGGGTTGCAAGAACTGAAATGTTTGTAAGTACAAGTTTGAGGAGGGTTTGGTGCAGTTGGGTTTTGGACAATATTGTTGCCTTGGTTCAAATGGGTAAGTAGAGTTGGGATGACCGCAGTAACTTCACGTGCTACAATAGCAGAAATCTTACGGCCAGAGTTTCTAGACCGTGAACGGAATTGACGAGAAGCCATTCTTAAATATCATTGAGATAGTTTATGAGAATTGGGTAATAAGAGCTATACAACATGAAAACGAGAATCGAGAATTTGGCATAATAACGATGATATGTTCCGAGTGTAATCGTTTGATTCATAAATCAAAGCGAATACGTTGACTAATCAAAGTGTTATGTCCAACACAACCTCATTGAAGACATGCGTACCTATAAGCAGATACTCATCCCGAGGGTTCCCAGGTAAGGTAGACAGGTCCATCGGTTGATTTGGATTTATGCGAATACCTTGCCTAGACAGAACACCTCGAGATACAGGCATCCCACTCTTCCAGCATTGCATGTGTTCAGTTGTGAGACACAGACTTTGACGAATTTGAAAACCACGAATAACGATTCAAAGCTCATTTTGACAACCATTTGATTTAGGCACACAATGCCTTGAATATGATTTAAGATTCGTGTGTACATTGATAAGATTCAAAGTATAAGAAGAATCACATAAGGCATATAATCACATAAACAAATATAAACATATAAGGCACATAAAATCCTATCTAAGCATGTAAAATACATGAGAGGACTCATGTGTAAAGGTACTTAGTTATAGTCTAGGTCATTCCATTTCTAATAACCTAATTCCCTATAACCATGGCTCTGATACCAATCTGTCACACCCCGACCGACGGCGGAATCATCGGAGCGGACGAGGGAATGATTGATTGTTCATAACTCATGATTGTCTAATAGTGAAAATAATATTAAAATTAGATTACAGGATAACATGAATTTAACAGATACAAATACAACAGTTAAAGTCACAAATAGTAATTGTCTTTTGTTTTGACTAAGTCCGGGTCTTATATGAGCATGTAGAAGTCCACTAACTTGCTTAACCTGAAATCATATGAGAAAATAAAGTCAGCTAACGAATTAGTTGGTGAGTAATCACAGTTTTGAGTATACATATAGATTGATTGATTGATTGAGAATAATCCAATTCACAAGGTAACGTTAAGACTTATATTGCAATAGTAAAGCATATAGATAAACCGACACAATAACAACCCTTGACTTGACACTTGCATATAATAGACTCCACACATACACCATAGATTAACTCCTGCCTCTGGCACAATCACCACTCGACTATTCATATGGGGTGGGTTATCCAAACCAGTAGATCTACCATTGATACCAGGATTGATTGATTGAATTAGGGTTTTACTGTCGTTCAGTTTACCATAGTATGTTCACATAATTGCAAGTAATAACATAACCTGTCTTGAATTGAATTTAGAATGAAATAACAATAGAATATCATGATTGAATATATTGTATCACATGATTTCCCCCAAATAAGAAATGATATAAAAAGGGGATATGAATACTCACTTGATTGATGAGATTGGAATTTGGACGTGATAGATTAGACACCAACGATTTCCTTACGATTAACCTAAGGAACGGTGTCTCGAATTAGAATAATAATGATTTGGAAATTTGGGAATGTATTAAGATTTCCATTGGTTTTTTTTTAATTTATTTAGTTTGAGTATCTTGAAATACGCAAAATGAATTTATTGATAGTATTTATGTTTAGAATTTAATAAAAATATTTATATCAACACTCGTAATTGTTTTGATTTATTGTTAAAGTGTGGAAAAACAAACAAATAATTAATTTTATTAATTAATTATATCAATTAATTAAAGTATTTTAATTATTTAAATGACTAAAAGAAATAAAAATATTTTTGGAATGATTTAAATATAAAACTTTTATATTTAATCATGATTTAAACAATAATAAATATTATTTGAATAAATTAAAAGTAGTACCGTGTCGAATGATAATTTAATAAATTAAATTATTATTAAAAGTTCACTTTTGTTTAAATAATTTTGTATTGTTTGTAGTTTTATTTATTTAACACATTTAATAAAAATAGATAAAGTGTTAAAATAAATTTCAGAAAAATAATTTTAGTTGTTTAAAAATTTTAATGTTTGTAAAAACATTTTTATAATTTTTACAAATTTTTCCGGAATTTTTAGAGGCTTAAAAAACCTGAAAAAAATGAGTGTAGGTGCCCGGGGTCGAACCCGGGACCTTCTGTTTGACATGGGAGCTCGGGACCAGTGAACCAAAGCTCTAATCTGCGGTTAAGAGTGGTTTTTAATTATTTTATGCTCAATCTCGTTTAAACCCCAATTCCCCAAACCCGAATCGAGCCCTAGTTCAAATCGCACCCCAATTGAACATCGAATCGATTTCGATTGCATCTGCAATCATGGGGCTTTCATTCCCCATGTAAAAACGAGTGTATAGATACATTTAATTACTTATATGATGATGGATTGAACATACCCTCTTCGAAGAACAACCCGCGGTTGATGTCGAATCCGTTTGATATGAAAGAGATGATGATAATCAAATTAAATTGATACGAAGCTTTGGATGATGATAGAGACTAAAAACCCTTTGTTAATTTTGAAGGTTGAAACCCAGAGATAGGTGTTCGGGTGTGGTGTGTGCCGCGACGAAGGTGATGATCGATGGATGCTCAAACAACGATTATAATCGAATTAAACTTCAGGTAAGCTTCGAATGATGGTATTGATGAAAAGCCCTTTATCAATTTCAACTAAAATCGACTGAAGATGGGTTTTAAAAGGTGTTGCAGGTCGACGGTTTTGGAGGTTCGAATGGGTTATTTTTTGTTGATTTTTGATGCAATTGAACACAAGGATTGATTATATACGAGTATAAGTTCCTAATTGCGAAGTTACTTTGAGTATTATAATGTGTAGTGGCCAATTTGCTCTTCAATTTCGGTCGATAGTGGAGAAGAAAGAAGCGGGGAAGAAGGGGGGGTGGGGTTGGGTATGTTTTGTAATTATACAAAGTTTACACAATGGTCCCTGTGGTTTGTATTAGTTTACAACTGGAATCAAAGTTTTGTGTTAGTTTTAAATAATTTACAACTTAACCCCTAAAGTTTTAGAGGGTTATTATTTCATGTAAAGTTTGTTACAAGCTTTAATATAATTTGACTTATATTTTCATTATTATCATTATTATTATTATTACTATTATTATTACTAATATTATTACTATTATTATTATTATTATTATTATTTTATTATGATTGTTGAAATTTTTGAATCAACGTATTGTTTACAAAATTAAATTTTTTTTTATTTATTGGAAATACGTGATGTTACATCCAATTTCATTGTTTGTAATTTGGTCTCGACCTCCTTGAATCGTAGATTGTGTATGAATTTCAGCTGGACACTAATTGTTAGTAGAAAATACTCACAAAGATTATAATGCAGCTAATAAAATTGTTGGGTTTGTTAGAACATAAAATCACAGTTTAACCATTTAAACTTTCTGAAAACGCAGCGGAAGTATAGCATTATAACCATGTTTATAAGCTGAAAATATGTTCATTAGATGACCATATTGATGTATAAAACAAACCCAAAGAACAAAGGATCATTTATGTGAATATGCAAGCTATGAACATATGTAAATGCACATAAAATCATAGCTATATAGAGCTGTGATTCTACCTTACTGCAGCAGCAAAAAGTCGACCAAAAGAGATGTTTGATAAAGATGGAGATGCCCAAAATGCAGCCAAGATTTCAAGGATAGAAGTCCTCAAGCTAGTATATCCCAAGCTCCTTGCAAACACACCTTCTTGTTAGGTAGAAATCACCACAACAACACCAAAACACTTCAAGAAAACCCTGATTTTGGAGCTGCTGGAACCCGTAGCTTAGAGAGAGTGATGAGAGTGTTTTTGTGTTGTGTTGCATGTGTATTCAAATGAGAATGAGAGCCTTTATTTACTAGTTGGTAGTGGTAGACATAAAATTGCATGTGTGTGTTTCTCCAAGAGAATAATTTAGTTGATTGAGCTAGTGGAAGACAATGGCATGTGTGTTCTCTTATCAAGAGAATCACACTACACATGCACATGCATGCTATGGACGGTTCCAAGAGCTAAAAAAAAGATTTCTATTCTCTTTTATTAGTATTTGATATTTATAAAATAGGTGGTTGTATTTTATAAATGTCAAATACTAACACACACATATATTGTCTAGTCTTGTAACTAGTTTATGCAATTAACCATTTAATTGTATAAGTAGTATACTCTCATTATTATTTGGTGTTATACAACTAATTTAAATAACACTTCAAATAATATCATTGAACAAAATATCCTAATAAGTTGTTCTATCTCATATGCAACTTATTTAGAAAACCCATTTTCTAAATTTGGTGTAAATATTTAATTGCATGATCATATCATCAATTAAATATTAATTGGTGTTTGCTAAGCTTGTTATTGG
Source organism: Flaveria linearis (assembly GCA_024085815.1). NCBI lineage: Eukaryota > Viridiplantae > Streptophyta > Magnoliopsida > Asterales > Asteraceae > Flaveria > Flaveria linearis. Next base: position 59,961,199 of record CM044007.1, on the reverse strand, counting down.
GTATAACCCGACTTGGATCATAACGTACTAACCACATCAATGTTCTAAGTGTCTTGGGCACATAGAATCCTACAATCTCCCACTTGCCCAAGATTCATAGAAGATTGATGCAAGCAGTAAATAACGCCTAACAACGGTTTACTACCCTTAATACGCATGAATTATGGCCATTCAATAACATCATCCCATTCAAGTACCCTACTTGAAATGATTTAGGTGAATCAATCATCTATCCTTTTGTCACAGATGTCATGTTAAATCCAAGGACACAGAATGATCATTCCTTGTTGATTTAACTTAATCAGGCCTTAGACATCTAGCTCTCAACGAATAAGAGGAACAAATTCCATCTTGACTATATACGTTTCTCACAAACACCTCGTGTTATACCTAAACATACCCTTAAGTATTGTCCACTATTTTAGGACAGTGAAGAATTAGCTCAAGGTATAATACTTGGTGAATATCAAAACCCAATATGTATCTCAGGTCGAAGGATACCAAATGATATTCGCCTTTACTCAAATTTACTTATGATCAATCGGTAAGATTCCATGTAGTAAAATTTGAGATGCGGGTTAGTTCAATAGTTGTATCCCACAAATATCTATGAACCTTGGTAGCAAGCCATTGCTCTATATTCATCCTTATGAATATCAACCAATCCAATTTCATAATAATCTTACCCTCACACTTGTTCCCACAAGTATGAACGACTACGGACATTTAGAGTAAATAATTTACTCATGGATTAAACATGCTAAATTGGAACATTAATTGAAACATTATAACCAAATAATTTTACTCAAATAATAAAGAGTTCCACATATTCAAATACTAAATTTGATCAAGTCCAATCATTAGAATATCAAAGTCCAAAGGCACATGTGTGACTTTCATGTTTTGACCTGTCTAGGAGCTTCGTGAATGGATCCGCAATGTTTTGATCGGTATGAACTTTGCGAATACATATCTTCCCCTTTTCAACTTCATCCCTAATGTAGTTGAATCTCCGTTCAATGTGCCGAGTCTTTTGATGAGCACGAGGTTCCTTGATTTGAGCAATAGCACCTTCGTTGTCACAAAAGATCTCTAGGGGTCTTGAATGGTAGCAACAACCCCTAGATCAGCAATGAACTTCCTAAGCCACGCAGCTTCTTGAGCTGCCAATGAAGCGGTGATGTATTCTGATTCTGTTGTAGATAGTGCCACTACATCTTGCTTTGAGCTCTTCCAAGAGACTGCTCCTCCATTCATAATGATGACATATCCCGACTGTGATCGAGAATCATCTCGATCAGTTTGGAAACTCGCATCCGTATAACCCTTTACAACGAGCTCCTCCTCACCAGACCCATATATTAAGAACATATCCTTAGTGTTTCTAAGGTATTTCAAATACTCTTAACAGCCATCCAATGACTATGACCAGGATTCTGTTGATATCTACTTGTCATGCTTAGAGCACATGACACGTCCGGCCTAGTACATATCATTACATACATGATGGATCCTATAGCAGATGCATATGGGACTCCATTCATTCTTTCTTGTTCAACCTTTGAACTAGGGAATTGAGATGAGCTCAATATAGTCCCCTTTTGAATAGGCACCAAACCTTTCTTAGAATTCTCCATCTTGAACCTTTTCAAGATCTTTTCAATGTATGTACTTTGGTTTAAACCTACTAACCGCCTTGATCTATCCCTATAGATCTTTATTCCAAGAATATAGGTGGCCTCACCAAGATCCTTAATGGAAAAACAGCTTCCAAGCCAGGTTTTTACACCTTCCAAGGTTGGAATGTCGTTTCTAATTAGTAGAATGTCATCGACATATAATACAAGGAAAGTAATAATGCTCCCACTAGTTTTCTTATATACACAAGCTTCATCAGCGTTTTTGATGAAGCCAAATTTCTTTACTTCATCATCAACACGGTGATTCCAACTTCTTGATGCTTGTTTCAATCCATAGATTGATTTCTTTAACTTGCATACCTTGTTTGGATGTTTTGGATCGACAAAACCTTCAGGCTGTTTCATATGGACATCTTCCTCAAGATATCCATTAAGAAAAGCGGTCTTGACATCCATTTGCCAAATCTCATAGTCATAATATGCTGCTATGGCAAACAATATACGGATAGACTTTAGTATTGCCACAGGCGAAAAGGTTTCATCATAACCAACCCTTGAGTTTGAGTGAAACCTTTTGCTACAAGTCTAGCTTTATAGGTATCCAAGTTTCCATGCCTATCGGTTTTCTTCTTGAAAACCCACTTACTTCCAACTATCTTGGACTTAAGAGGTGGTGTAACCAATTCCCAAACTTGGTTATCATACATGGATTGCATCTCAACGTTCATGGCTTCTTGCCATTTGTCAAAATCAGGTTTTGACATTGCCTCATGGTATGTGGTTGGTTCATCCGAATCTACCACATAGCATCCATCCATGAAAAATCCATATCTCTCAGGAGGAACACTAATTCTACCAGATTTGCAAACGTTTTGTGTATCTTGATCATCCACATGATCATTCTCAACATCCTCATGTTGATTGCTAGTATCAACCAATTGTGTATCGTCTTGTGAATCTTGAACCTCTTCAAGTTCCACTGCTCTTCTACTAGTTTCTTCCGAAAGAAACTTAGTTTCCAAGAACTCTGCCTTTCGAGCAATAAACACTTTCTGTTCTGTCGGATCATAGAAATAATATCCAATACAATCTCTAGGATATCCAATGAAGATACACTTTGTGGATCGGGCTTCCAGTTTGTTTTGAGTGTATTGCTTAGGATAAGCATCACACCCCCAAACTTTTAAATATGATAATGATGGAACCCTTCCATGCCATATTTCGAAAGGTGTCCTTTCCACTTTCTTGGTTGGGGCCATATTTAAAATACGGGCCGCGGAGAGCAAAGCGAAACACCAAAATGATAGAGGTAGTGTACTTCTAGCCATCATAGATCGAACCATATCCAATAGAGTCTGATTCCTCCACTCAGACACACCATTATATTGTGGTGTTCCAGGTGGAGTAAGTTGTGAGACAATCCCACAACTTCTAAGATACTCTTGAAATTCACTACTTAGGTATTCACCTCCTCTATCTGTACGAAGAATCTTGACCGTTTTGTTGAGTTGATTCTCTACTTCATTCTTGAAGATTTTGAACATTTTAAAAGATTCATGTTTGTGTCTTAACAAGTACACATACCTATAACGACTATAGTCATCGGTAAAGGTAATGAAGTATCTTTCACCATTCCTAGTTATTGGTTTAAAAGGTCCACATACATCCGAATGTATGATTCCTAATAAATCCGTTGCCCTTTCATTAGTCCCACTAAAAGGGGCCTTTGTCATTTTACCTTGTAAACAAGACTCGCATACATCAAATGAATCATTTTCATTAGTTTTCAAACGACCATTCTTTTGGAGTTTTTGCATACGATTCTTGTTTATGTGACCAAGGCGACAATGCCAAAGATAGGAATCACTCAAATCTAATTTGAGCTTTTTGGTGGTTGCTTGGTACATTGAGCTATCATATGTTGTGTTTTCATGAACCAATTCATAAATACCATTACAAGGTATAGCCTTAAAATAAAACATATGATTGAAAGAAACATGAATATCATTGTCAACAAACTTGAAATCATAATTACATTGTCTTAAACGGGAAACAGAAATAATGTTCCTAGTTAAACTAGGAGCATACAAAACATTCTTTAAAATAACTTCCAAACCACTTGGAAGCTTCAAAATGTAGTCTCCTTGGGCTTCCACGTGAACCTTTGCACCATTCCCCATGAAAAGACTAATTTCCCCTTTTGCATAATGCTCACTTCTTTTGAACCCCTACAATAAATTGCAAATATGAGTTCCACATCCGGTATCTAGTACCCATGTGTTAGAAGAAATAACATTTAGCCCAACATGTATCATAAAGATTGTACCTGAAGTTTGCCCCGCATCCCTCTTTGATCTTAATGCTTTGAGATAGACCGGACAATTGCGTTTCCAATGGCCTACCTCCCCACACTCAAAACACGGGTCATTTTGAGCAACCTTTTGCTTCTTTTCTTTTGGTTTGGGTGGTTCCACTTTTGCTTTTCCTTTTCCCTTCCCCTTGACGTGCCCCTTCCCTTTTGCAACACTTGCCCTAGGGTCGGGGAGGTGCCTCTTCCTACTACCTCCTTCATTGATCGTAAGGACCAGTAGAACCTTTCTACCCATGCTCGCCTCGGCTGTTTTGAGCAATAAGTGAAGCTCACCAATGCTCTTGTCCCATCCATTCATGTTATAGTTCATAACAAAGCTATCAAACTTCTTGGATAGAGAGTTGAGGTTCTTGGATAGAGAGTTGAGGATCAAATCCGTTGCCAACTCATTGGACACACGACAGTTAAGCCTTTCGAGGCGGTCAATGTGGCTCTTCATCTTAAGAACGTAAGATGATACCGATTGGGTCTCGTCCATCCGACATGCATGGAGTGCTCGAACCGTTTCAAAGCGCTCCACTGTTGTTGGAACATTTCCTTCAACTGGATGATCATGTCATAGGCATTATGGTTCTCAAAGTCCTTTTGCAAATCGGGAATCATACTTGCTAGCATGAGACATGCGACTTGCACAGAGTCCTCGGTGTACTTGACCCACTCGGCAAAGGCCTCATCGTCATTTTCATCGGGTTGATCGGGAATGGGATCGTCTAACACATAGGACTTCTTTTCTTGCTTGAGAACGATTCTCAAGTTTCGGTACCAATCCATAAAGTTCCCATGGTTTAGACGTTCCTTTTCAAGGATTGTTCTTAGTGATAGGTTATGGACGGTCGGGTTTGTGTTGTTGTTGTTTGCGGCCATTCTACAAAATTAACAAAGTTCTTATTAGTATTTCTTAAAAAAAATTACATTTTAATGATTAATACCCTTTACGTTTCATAGACAATTAATAATTAAAATCTAGAATCCAACGTTACATTTAAATATCGGTTAGGTGACCTTTATCCCATTATTTAAATTAACAAGGTAGTCAATTTTTGACAATTGTAACCTATTACAATTTCTAGTGTATGGGATCGGTTAAACATCTTATGTTTGTTTAGCATGTTTATCCCATCAACACCCTTTGTACGTCATGCTTCGGTGATCCTAATGCATGATTTCCAAATTAAGTTGTCCTACTTAGACACACATGTGGATTTGCTAATATTAATGGTTAGGTGACCTTTATCCCATAAATATGGCAAACCCACCTCAAACTCATAAGTTCCCTCTAATGTGGTTAGGTGACCTTTATCCGACATCAAGTTCTCAAATGATTCGAGTGTTGTACAAGAGGATGGTGTTTGACTTATTTTAAAAGGGATTTGAATATTTAGAGGTTTCATAATTCTAGTTTAGAAAACTCTATGTATTTGTATTTGCATGCTTTCAAATACAAGATACCCTATCGTTCTTTTAATAAAACCCATTTTATTATAAAATCATTAATCCTTTTAATAACCTTTTATTAACTTTTAATGATTAAGAACCATTAATTTTCAGCTTGTTAAGTTTGTTAATGAGTTTGTAATATATGTCTAAATATCAACCAAACAATCAAACAACAAACATTCAAACAAGCATAAATATATAAACATGAATGCATAACCATAGCTACTAAGTTGACAACACTTGTTTGCCATCACAAGTGTTGTCATAAGGTCTTTCTTAAGGGTTTGTAATGACACATTATATGTGTCCATGGACTCCCACTTGAATCCATATCCAAATACTTCAAGGTCCATGTCTTTTATGTCCATCTTTGGGTGTTGATCTTGTGCATCTTCCTTTTACAAAATTATATCCTAATACATTTTTCTAATAAAAAGAAATGCACCTAATCTATTTATTACATAACCAAATGAATAAATAATTACAACTCAAATAATAAACATAAATATTACAACCCAATTGAATGAATTAAAACAACCATTCCAATCATCCAAATAACATAAGGCCAAAGGCTAGGTTATGCACTATCATATGAACAATTATAAACATTATTCAATAAACAAAATAAACCTCACCAAACCCTAAATTTTCAGCCAACATAAACTGAAAATTTGGGTTTGTTTGTCCAAACAAACAACAACCAAACATATCAACCAATTGACATTCCTATCTTTCAAAGTTTAATCATAAGTATGAAGATATAACATTGAAAGACTTGGGGTTTATTAAATCAACCAAAATCAGTCCTTAATTAGTTGATTAACATCCTTTAAAATGACTTTTAAAGGATAAGAACAAGCAAGCTATTCACATAACCGGCTCTTGATGCCATTGTTGGGTTTGTTAGAACATAAAATCACAGTTTAACCATTTAAACTTTCTGAAAATGCAGCGAAAGTATAGCATTATAACCATGTTTATAAGCTGAAAATACGTTCATTAGATGACCATATTGATGTATAAAACAAACCCAAAGAACAAAGGATCATTTATGTGAATATGCAAGCTATGAACATATGTAAATGCACATAAAATCATAGCTATATAGAGCTGTGATTCTACCTTACTGCAGCAGCAAAAAGTCGACCAAAAGAGATGTTTGGTAAAGATGGAGATGCCCAAAATGCAGCCAAGACTTCAAGGATAGAAGTCCTCAAGCTAGTATATCCCAAGCTCCTTGCAAACACACCTTCTTGTTAGGTAGAAATCACCAAAACAACACCAAAACACTTCAAGAAAACCCTGATTTTGGAGCTGCTGGAACCCGTAGCTTAGAGAGAGTGATGAGAGTGTTTTTGTGTTGTGTTGCATGTGTATTCAAATGAGAATGAGAGCCTTTATTTACTAGTTGGTAGTGGTAGACATAAAATTGCATGTGTGTGTTTCTCCAAGAGAATAATTTAGTTGATTGAGCTAGTGGAAGACAATGGCATGTGTGTTCTCTTATCAAGAGAATCACACTACACATGCACATGCATGCTATGGACGGTTCCAAGAGCTAAAAAAAGATTTCTATTCTTTTTTATTAGTATTTGATATTTATAAAATAGGTGGTTGTATTTTATAAATGTCAAATACTAACACACACATATATTGTCTAGTCTTGTAACTAGTTTATGCAATTAACCATTTAATTGTATAAGTAGTATACTCTCATTATTATTTGGTGTTATACAACTAATTTAAATAACACTTCAAATAATATCATTGAACAAAATATCCTAATAAGTTGTTCTATCTCATATGCAACTTATTTAGAAAACCCATTTTCTAAATTTGGTGTAAATATTTAATTGCATGATCATATCATCAATTAAATATTAATTGGTGTTTGCTAAGCTTGTTATTGGGTATAACCCGACTTGGATAATAACATACTAACCACATCAATGTTCTAAGTGTCTTGGGCACATAGAATCCTACAAAAATAACTTTGAATAGATTGATTGAGTAATCAATTGAATTCGAACTTGGATTTGCTCTAATACCACTTGTTAGGATTGAAAGATGGTTTTGCTCTAGATTAGATTGGCAGAATCAGTTAGATCACTATCAACATGCACATTAGAAATAATACAGTACATTGAATTTATACCAATGAAGAACATATAAAAAACAACGGTGAAAATAGATGAAATTGTCCCGAACCCCACATGTGTTAGGATCGTTTTCCATAAACAAAATGGTTATGCTATAAATCTAGATTGGCGAAATCAATCTAGATCACCCTCAACACATACAATAGCAATCAAACAGTTACTTGAATATATACCAATAAAATACGAAATAAGAACACCAAGAACAATGAAAAACATAGATGAATTCCTTTCAAATCTTACAAAATTATTTTTCTCCCAATTCAAAATCCAAAGAAACATTGACTTATTATCTTCTTTGTGGTCTTCATATGTAACTGATCAATAATGATTTTTTTGAACCTTTTTTTCCTTTTTTTATTTTTTGTTTTTGTTTTTGTTAGTTTTTTTGCAAAGACAGCATAGCCCACTTGAGCAGTTTTGTATATGATGTTTGAGTTATTGCGGTTAAGTTAAGCCTTTATTGATCAATAAAATAGCAATCAAACAGTAATTTGAATATATACCAATAAAATACGAAATAAGAACACCAAGAACAATAAAAAAACATAGATGAATTCCTCTCAAATCCTACAAAAGTATTTTTCTCCCAATTCAAAATCCAAAGAAACATTGATTTATTATCTTCTTTGTGGTCTTCATATAAAGGGTATTACGCCTCTCTCGCTCTGCTCTCTCTCTCGCTCTGCTCTCTCTCTCGCCCAACGGGTATCTCGCCTACGGGCGACCTTCGCACACCGGGCGACCGCCCCCTACCGGTGACCGCCTCCTACCGGCGCCAACGCACCGGTGACCGCCCCTACCGGCGACCTTCACACACCGGCGACTGCCCCCTACCGGCGACCTTCTCTCGCTCTGCCCCCACCGGCGACCACCGCCCACCACCGACCAGGTAAGTTGACCAGGTAAGTTGAACTCTACCACCATCGGTCTACTGTATCGAGCTGCTCCCGATCTGCTGTGAGGACCACCGCCCACCACCGCCGATCTGCTGTGAGGACCACCGCCCACCACCGCCGATCTGCTGTGATCTGCTCCCGATCTGCTGTGAGGACCACCGCCCACCACCGCCGATCTGCTGTAGTCTAGATCCCGACTGCCCCCTATCGAGCTGCTCCCGATCTGCTCCCGATCTGCTTCAGATCTACTGTATCGATCTCGCGTGACTTGTAACCCTACAAGGTTGTGAGTTACATGAGTTCTGGAAGGAGAACCCTAACTTGGGAAAACCCCGCTGTGAGGATATTCTTTCTCCCCTATTTCATTTATTGACACGATCGCTTAACCGTAGATCCATGTCTGCTTCCCATATTTGCTTTTAGTCTTGTTTATTTTTACCCTCTTGTTTAGACTGCTTGGCTGGGTTAGGGGTACCAGCATCTGCTTTTCTGTGTGAATTCTGCTTATTTAACAGGGAGAGTCATCCCCTATTCTTAGTCTTTTTTGTGTGAATTCTGCTTTTCTGTGTGAATTCAGTGTGAATTCTGCTTTTCTGTGTGAATTCTGCTTATTTAACTTGTGTGAATTCTGCTTATTTGCTCTTCTTGTTTATTTTTAGTCTGGGTTAGTCTTGTTTATTTAACAGGGAGAGTCATCCCCTATTTTCTGTGTGAATTCTGCTTGCTTGTGATTTGTTGTTTTTCTGTGTTGTCCGTGTTTTATATTTCTTGGTGGTTTTAGTAGACTCTGTCTGGTATAATAGATAGTAGGAGCCATTATGCTGCCCCGAGATCATGTTCGGTGAGGAGAGGTGCGAAGACAGGGAATAAGGTCTGTAGATTAAGAGTAGCATCATGGAATGTAGGAACCTTAACCAGTAAGTTATTAGAGATAATTGATGTGCTGAAGAAACGTAGGGTCCACATAGCATGCCTGCAGGAGACTAGATGGCGAGGTGGGAGAGCAAAAGAGTGCGATAGTTATAAACTATGGTATTCAGGGTCTGATGGAGCTAAAAACGGAGTAGGTTTTCTAGTTGCTAAGGAACTCCAAGATAATGTAGTGGAGGTGAGAAGATACAATGATAGAATTATGTTGTTAAGAATAGTAATAGGAGATGACGTAGTGACGGTAGTTAGTACGTATGCACCACATGTAGGACTAGGGGAAACGGAAAGAAAAACATTCTGGGAGAGTTTAGACCACGTTATAGCTGACATACCTAGAGAAGAAAAGTTATACATAGGAGGAGATTTTAATGGACATATCGGAAGGGATAATGAGCATTTCCAACTGGTGCATGGAGGATACGGGTATGGTCTTAGGAATGACGGCGGTAGGGAGCTTCTCGAATTTGCAGTAGCGCATGACTTAGGCATCATAAATTCGTTCTTTAAGAAAAGAGACTCGCATCTAATCACGTTTAGCAGCGGCGGGAGACACACGCAGATAGATTATTTATTGACGAGGAGAGAAGAGCATAGCTCGTGGAAAGACTGTAAAGCAATCCCGGGAGAGACGGTTGTGACGCAACACCATATGTTGGTGGCGGATATACGCGTCAAGAGGCCAATTGCCCAACGGAACAGGAAAATCACACCCAAGATCAGATGGGGTCAGCTCAAAGACGAAAAGATTACCATTTTTAGAGATAAAGTCATACCAATGAACCAAACTGGGCCACAGGAAGATGCAAACCAAAAGTGGGAGGTTATGGCAACAAGGCTCATACAAGCAGCTAAAGAAACGCTTGGAGTTACAACAAAAAGGACAGTTGGTCATCAGGAATCATGGTGGTGGAACGAAATTGTGCAGGAGAAGATACGTATCAAACAACAAAGTTTTAGAGAGCTCATACGATGTAACAGTGAGGCAGAACACGCAGAGTTAAAACAAAAGTACAAGGAGGCTAAGAGATAAGCGAAAAAATCGGTGTCAGAGGCAAAGAACACGGCATACGAAAGGATGTATAAGCGATTAGAGACGAAAGAAGGAGAGCATGACATGTTCAAGATAGCCAAGGCAAGAGAAAGAAGAAGACAGGACCTAACAATGGTCAAGTTCATAAAGGCTGCGGATGGAAAGGTTTTGGTGAACGAGAAAGATATCAAGGTGCGATGGAAAACTTACTTCGATAACCTATTTAACATAAGGAATCCAAATCAACAAACTGAGATAGATAGAACAACCCAAACAACGCAACAAAACCAATGCTATTGTAGAAGCATCACGGTTGACGAAGTTAAAAGAGCTATGAAGAAAATGGGAAGGGCTAAAGCGGTGGGGCCAGACAACATACCGATTGAGGTGTGGAAATGCCTGGGTGATGAGGGTCTCCAATGGCTAACAGATCTATTTAACACTATCTTTAAGACAGGGAAGATGCCAGACCAGTGGAGAACCAGTGTCATAGTCCCCATATATAAGAAAAAAGGAGATATCCAAGGATGCGAAAACTACAGGGGAATAAAGCTACTGAGTCACACGATGAAACTATGGGAAAGAGTTATTGACACGAGAATTAGACGGGAAACCCAGATAGCAATAAACCAATTTGGATTTATGCCAGGATGCTCTACAACAGAAGCCATACACGTCATAAGACGGATAATGGAGAAATATAGAGAAAAGAAAAGAGACCTCCATATGGTATTCATCGACCTAGAAAAGGCCTATGACAGTGTACCGAGACAACTAATTTGGGAAAGTCTACGACATAGAAGGGTACCAGAGAGGTATATCAAATTAATTAAGGATATGTATGACGGGGCAAAAACATGTGTGCGAGCACCGGTAGGAGACACAGACTCATTCTCAGTGGAAGTGGGACTCCATCAAGGATCGGCATTGAGCCCATTTCTCTTCGCACTAGTGTTGGATGAGATGACTAAGTCAATACAACAGTCAGTCCCGTGGTGTATGCTCTTCGCGGATGATATTGTCTTAATATCAGAATCTAAAATGATGCTTAACGACAAGCTAGAGCAGTGGAGAGCAGCACTAGAGAGCAGAGGATTAACGATAAGTCGCTCTAAGACGGAATACATGCATTGTAACTTTGGTGGCGACGACGAAGAGGACACCCAAATCAGTATCCAGGGCATGCCGGTCCCACAGACATCTAGGTTCAAATACCTGGGCTCGTACCTGCAGGAGGACGGAGAGATACACAGCGATGTAGCTCAGCGTGTCCAAGCAGGATGGTGCAAGTGGAGAGCAGCATCAGGGATCCTATGTGATAAGAGGTTTCCAGCAAAACTTAAGGGAAAACTATACAGAGTGGCGGTACGCCCAGCTATGCTATATGGAACAGACTGCTGGGCCATAAAGAAATCGCACGAGAAACAAATAGAGGTTGCGGAAATGCGAATGCTAAGGTGGATGTGTGGCCATACAAGACTGGATAGGATAAGAAACGAAGTGTTTCGACAGAAGTTAGAAGTGGCTTCTATTGCAGATAAAATACGAGAGGGAAGATTAAGATGGTATGGATATGTCAAGAGGAGACCAATGGCAGCACCGGTCAGAGCAGTGGAGAACATCAGCATAGAGGGTAGGAAGAGTAGAGGACGACCTAGGTTGACTTGGGAAGAGAGAATTAGGCGAGATATGGAACACTTGCACCTCTCTGAGCACATGATCGAGGATAGGAGTGACTGGAGACGTAGAATTAAAATTAAGGACTTTTAGGGGTTTCTGTAGCTAGGAAAGGACTTTGTTTACTTGTTACGGGGCTTGATGTGTATGTAGTACGCGTAGACCTTCTTAGGGGAAACTTGCGGCTTTCCTGATGCATGCTTGTTCATTTTATACTCCCTTTTGGTGATATCTTAATGCTTTGAATGCTTGCTGTATGATGTGTGCTGTACCATATACCATATATCATAAATCGTACGTTTGATTATACGATTGATTATTTGATTATTTGATTATATGTTAAATCGCGAGCGTTATAGCTTTTGTATCGAGCCAGGGGTCTCTTTGGAAGCGGTCTCTCTACCTATCTGGATAGAGGAAAGACTTGTCACCACCTACCCCTCCCAGACCCTGCTCTTGAGTGGGATATACTGGGTTTGTTTGTTTGTTTGTTTTGTGGTCTTCATATGTAACTGATCAATAATGATTTTTTGAACCTTTTTTTCCTTTTTTTTTTTTTGTTTTTGTTTTTGTTAGTTTTTTGCAAAGACTGCATAGCCCACTTGAGCAGTTTTGTATATGATGTTTGAGTCATTGCGGTTAAGTCAAGCTTTTATTGATCCACTCAAGCTTGTTTAAGTTATATATTAATGAAACTCAAACTTGAAAAACAAGCTCAAACTATATAACAAGCCAAAACTCCAAGTTTATAAAGACTCAACTCAATTTTATCAAGTTCGACAAGCCTTAATATGTATGTAAACATAAATATAAAAATACTGAAATTTGCAAATGATCTGTTATCATTGTTTAAGATTGTTGGACTTATCTAAATCGGTTTGCCTTGTGTCCAAGTTCTCTTTTTCTAATTTATATATATAAGAAATGAGTTTTGTTAACAAATATCATTCTATATTAGTCACACTTTTCAAAGCAAGCTCAAGCCTGCATTGTAAAGCGTTAAGCTCCCCGCTCAGCGATCTGAGCTCGAGCCAAACCTATGCGAGACAAAACTTAATCAACACTGCATGGGTGTATGCATCTCTTTTAGTTATGCTATAACTCATGGTTCACTTTACTATGTATCTAATCTATTCAAAATCCAACAAAATCCAAGAATCCAATACTTAATGGATGTATGCATCTAATTGAACTATACCAAACCCGGGTTGATAATCCACTTCACTCGGATATACCAACCCAATATGTTAAAAATCTAACAAAATATGGTAACCTGTTTGTATGTATTATGCTGATATCCCTGTAGCTTCCTTCGGTATCAAAAACAGGAAACAGATGGGCAAAAATGTGCAGATGACTTGAATTGCTATCCCGAAACTAAGGTTATCAAAAGAGCCTGAAGAGATATTCAAAACTGAAGCCAGACCTGCACCAAGAAACCCACTGATTGTGGCCCCCAGGTTGTTTATTGACATGAAGAGCGCGAATAAGGTCCCTTCTATTCCAGGTGGGCATAGATGGCCTGACAAGATAAGAAAAGGCATGAACCTGCACGTCAATGAGGAAGTTAGTAAAGTACATTTTGACTTTAAAAGGTCAAACGAGATATTTCATCATTTCATGTTTGGAAAAGATCCCTATTAATGACAAGTTTTACAAATGTATGATGTTTGTGATCTACCCATGACTAAATCTATGTAAATCATGCATTTTATAAGCATTATTGTTATTTCATTAATTTTATTAAAAGAATCATTGACGGCTCAAATCATCATGCATGCTTTGGTGGTAACAAACCATCCTCCTTGTCCGACTACAAATAAGTATATATATATATCTGACATAGGTCCCCACTAGCCACCATAAAATGAAATATATCAGGTGAACCTATTTTTATACTTTTTCTATAAAACAACATATTTACCTGTAAGCCAATTAGGAAGTTGGTAAAAGAAACTACACTTTGGCTATAGAAGGTCAAACAAGATATTTTCGTCATTCATGTTTGGAAAATACCAGATTTTATGACAAGTTTTACTAGATGTATGATGCTTGTGATCTACCCATGACTAAATCTATGTCAATCATGCATTTTATGAACATTGTTGTTATTTCATCAATTGTATTGAGCGAATCATTGACCATTCAAACTATCATGCATGCTTTGGTGGGAACAAACATCCTCCTTGTTCGCCGTAGGTCCCCACTAGCCGCCATAAAAAATAAATATATCGGGTGAAACCATTTTAATACTTAATCTATGAAATGACATACTTTAACCAAAGTCTAGTTTGGGGACGGGGGCGGAGCTTACCAATTCTGGTAGGGGGGTCGGGGTAAAATTAATTTTTTAGGGGGGGCGAACTCCAGTTTTATAAAAAAATTTACACTACCGGGCCAAAAATTTACACTACCGGACTAAAGTTTAACACTACCGACGAAAAAAAGAGGGCCCCCCCCCCCGGCCCTTCAATCCTCCGCCCTTGTTTGGGGAGACCCCGTTTTGACATGTTATCCGACCCGACCCCACCTGCCCATTTGGCTACGCTTAGGGGGACAAATCATCCACCACATTATACTACAAGAAAGCGCCAGAATGTATGTGTTTTAGTTATCTATCTTAATAGCAAAATTGTTTAAAGAAACAACATAGATGCAGCGAAAATCAAAGATACTTACTTGAATTGATTGATTGCATCGGAAAGGGCAGACCCAAACAACATCATTGTCTTATCTGATACACCTAATGTAACATTCAATCTTGTAACCAAAACTATATCGAGAAGAGTTAGCAAAGACAAAGCAATATGTGCAAACCTGCATACATATAATTTCAATATAAAGACCAACAAACATAAGTAGCTACTTATTAATTTCTGGGGTTCTAGTGTGAATTTAAGTAAAAACTTACATAAGAATTCTTCTTAATTTCATTTTCTTCAAAATCGATTGTATACGAACGTTCCAAGCATTAGGCCGATCCATCCAATAACACGTGTTGTTCCCAAAAACGATGCTTCCAAATTTAGGACTTCTGTCTGGTAGTAAAACATGACTGTTGAGAGGTTTGGCATTGTTACCTGTGCTAGGAAAAACCAAGCCATTGGTCTGGTTTCCAGGTCAAATCAAATCAGAAGACATCACTACCAAAGTAAATGCTTTTCACATAATTTTAATAATTTGTTTGAGATGGTTAATATCCAAGTATTTTATATAAGTCCAAAATTGTCAAAGTTGCAACTTTTACAGGAAAGGAGGAATGTCATCTATAAGTCTATAACTAGTAACTATCAATAATAAAGGGGAGTAAGGATGTGTACTTCCTCCCTCCAATGAAAATGGCAACAACTTTTTCTTGTTCAAGTTTTGATTTCTAATGACCAACTTTTCCTATTATTTTTCAACTAGAGATGGCAAGATTGGCAGGTGGCGATTAAAAAATCAGGTCTCATTAAAATTAAACAAGTTGGGTCAGGAGGGTTCAACCCGCACACACTTTCTTGTCCTTTATTTTATATATTTAATGTGTTACAAGAACAATATTTTTGGAATATTATCAAAATATTTGTATAAGACAATTTAGGAAATTGTAGAACAATATTTAATGTGTTACTAATGGTCAACCCACACACACTTATTGTCCTTTTTTGTATATTTAATGTGTTACTAATGCCCTGTTTCCATTTTAGCTTATGATTTAATCTGTTTGACATAAAATTTAATTCTTAATTCAATAATAAATGGATCGAACATGCCACCTCTAATTTTGATCCACAAATGAACTCCTTTCAGATATTTGACGAACTGTTACACACTATTATTAATCTTAATCTACATGGCTAGTCAAAATTTACATTTATTTTGGAACAGCATAAATGAAAGCTAATGTACAAGAAAGTTCACATTTCATACCTCAAGATAATTGGCTGTCGAAAAGCCTTAAACAAAGTATAACCAGCCATTTTTAAAGATTGAAACAGTTGTGATAAGAAAGATCCATCTTTTTCAGGCATATGATCATTGTTTCTATTAATCTTTCTCTTCTTTTTCTGCTTAGAACTCTTTTTTCTCCTCAAAGTATCGGTTTTATGCACGTGAATCAAGGATTTATCTTCATCTGATATACTTTCATCTATTCCATTGGAACCATTGGACGTAGAAAGTTTTAGTGAAGGTTTACAGCATTCAGGTCTTTCCTTCACAAAAACACATGAAAGTAGCTGTGCGGTTGGCAAAACAGCAAAAATCAGAAATATGTTCTCCATGTGTAAGTTACTTAGTGCATATCCTCCTAATAAACTCCCACAGATTCCCCCAAGAGCCATTGTCATCCATGATACTGATTGAAGGTCGCCAGCAAACCTAGCCCTGATCACAACATAAGTTGTAGAAACAATGAAAACTAAAATCTTTCAATAGTGGAGACAGTTTTGACCCATTTGATTATGAGCAGGTTAATTTGGTTATGTTTTATCTCTAACAGGCCAAACAGGTAACATCAAAAAATTAAGTAAAAAGGGAAATGGGTCGAAAGTCATCCAAATTGCAATTTTTAAGCTTACAATCTACTTGATGGCTTTTTTTAAAAATATAAAGTTAGTTTAGTAATCAAATTAAGAGCCTAAATTATTATAAATAAAGAATCAGGACAAAGAAAACCTCATGTCGACTTTGAAGTGCAAAAGTAATCATTTTGACCTCAGTCATTATTTGGGACAAAAAGAATATAAGATGTCCTAGAAGGAAGAAAAGGAATACTAAAGTAAAAACAACAGGAGGAAAAGAAAACTGACTGGATGGACATACTTTTCAAGTCTTGCAGCTTCAGCAATCATTGCATCAATGACAACATCTGCCATTGCAGAACCAAGATTCTGCAATAATAGGAAGATCATGAGTTGATCTCTTGAATTTCTTATGGTTTCTTGCAGACCAAGAATCAACCATGGAAAGAGTGAGAGAAGTGTCGCAATGACTAAATAAGGAATCCTTTTCCTTCCTTTGATAGGGATACAATCTGACAAAATCCTGCATCCAAAATGCACACATGTAATTTAATCAATGACCAGGCGCAAAAATAGTTGTTAAGCTTAAACCGTCGTCTACCAAATCAATCTGACACATATGCAAGTAATTTACAAAATGCGTAAAACGCAGACTTTTATAAGCATCTTTTGATTATCTTTGGTGCTTTCTTGATGATGGTCAGAATATATTCAGTAACTGTACTTTAGAAAAAAGTTAGAAACGTACCCATATATAGGTTTTATGCTCCATGGAAAAAATGATATAGAAGTCACGAACTGAGAAGCTGAGGGTGACAGTTTTAGTCTGTCTTTCAGCTGATACGAAACCGCTGTCCAGACAAATGATCTAAAACCCTAAAGATAATTATGTCATAAAAAATTTCACTCGTTAGCGATAAGAAAAAAAAATTGTTCATATAATGGAAGGATAACAGAAACATAGGCTCAAAGCTTTGACAAAAAAAAATCAGTAGAAGTTATAGAAAGTTTAAAATTTTGATATAATGTGCCCTGTTTTCTTTCTGAAAGGAAAAAAGAAACAAAGAACCAAGATATGTGGAAAATATATACAATGCAAGTGGTGGAAGTCTACAAGGGGATATCTATGGACTGAGTGCAGGCGGAAGATGGTAACTGTTATTGGTGCAATAAATTGCATGGAACTGACCCCTTCTATCTACATATTCGACTACTTATTCATCTAAGAGGTTAGTTTTTAGATCCGCGATGGACAGTGGTCGTTATATAGGTTAGTTTTTAGATCCAAGATGGACAGTGGTCGTTATATAGGTTAGTTTTTGGCTTCAGAACAGACATGAACTTGTTCACAAAATCCAACACCTCAAACTTATCTACTAGTAATAATTAGTACAAGTCCATGTACTTATCAATTTCTTCCCTTGCTTATATGCTTCATCTTTCCTCATGAAGAAGAGTCCACCGTATAGCAAAAGGCTTCAAAGGCGAACTCACAGTTACCCTTGCTTATATGCTTCATCTTTCCTCATAAGAAGAGTCCACCGTTTAGCAAAAGGCTTCAAAGGCGAACTCACAGTTACCCAAATACAAACTAATAGCTCTTGATCAAATATTAAAAAAGGTTTACATAGGAGCATGAATTATTCTTATTGCCAAACATTAAAACTGGAAATTTCCATTTGGAAAATTAGTCATCTAATATAGAAACTTCATGGGAATTGATTTGTAGTAATTTACACTGGTTATTTGAAATTGAAAAGCGTGGCATTACACATGGGATGATCAATGAATCCCTACACAAACGTCCTTTCTAATGCTCGAACTGTTTCATATCTTCATAACCAAAGCACATTACTACATAAAAGAATGTATGGTTTAAAGTGCTTACTACACCTCACATTGCCATAATCAGCTACGAGCAACCAAATACAATCCCGATTTTCTAGCTATTAAGGTCCAAATAACCAGATCCCGAGCTAACTAATCTTCTACATCACAGATCACACATATTCGTACTTAAACCTCGAGAAAACAAACCCTAAAATCCGACATTCCTCCACACGAACAACCAAAAACATCAATGCGAACACTTTTGAATCCGAAACAAACAATCAAAATAGCTAATCGCATAGCTTGATCCCCAAACTTGCACAATTCATTAACGTACGTGATCATCATCAATCACCAATCATCAACAATTAATAATTCATCAATCGAAATCAAAATTTTTGGAAAGCGTAAATAAATGATGATGATGTTGTTAGCTTTGTACCTGGGTAAAATAAATCAAGCAAACGAGCCAGATAAATGAAGCACCGAATGCAAATCGAAGCTGTTTGAGCCATTCAATCATGTTGGTTTAGTTTCGAGAATTTAGGGTTTGGCGAAAATCTCGAATGTTCGAGGAGATCGGGAGAAAACAAGAAGAAGATGTGAAGGAGGCGTTTACTTGTAGCCTTTTTCCACCCGATTTCCGTTCAAACGGTTTAATTTCTTCTCTATTTCTCATTATCATAAGTTTTATTAATAACATAAAATAAAACACATGCTTATCCGTAACTAACGACCTAATAAATATGTAAAATGTAAGGTTATTTTACAAAGTGTATTTTACAATAAAGTATGAGAAAACACAATGAGACTAAAAAATCATTAAAAAATTATATCTCACAATCTAAATCGAATTTCAAAAAAATCGTTTAGAGCCTCTGTTTCTCTCGTCGTCCTCTTTCAGAAAAAATAAAAAAATTTCATTGTGTCCTTTTATGACACAATGACGTCATTGTGTCTTTCGTAAGGACACAATGACGTCATTGTGTCTTTCATAAATGATAATAAAAAACGTTAATATTTTTTATTTTTCTTTTATTTTTTTCTTAGTAAAAACAGCTAGGGGAATAAAAGCTCGGGATTACTTTTTTTAAATTTGATTTAGATTGTGAGATATAATTTTTTATGACTTTTTGGACTAATTATGTCTTTTCACACTTTGTAATAAAAATACACTTTGTATTTGAACTCTTTGATATGTAAATATATTTTATGCAGCTTTTGTGTATAAACGGGTGAAAACGTGTTTTTTGAAGACCATTTGTGTATTTTTTATTTAATTTTTTTTACACATGGTACAACTTATATTAATTCTCAATCGATTCATTTTGACTCGAGCATGCCACTAGGGTTCGAGTCTAGTAGATGATATTTTTTCTTCTTTGGCTATATTGGGTTTATTTCACAAGTTTGATTTCTTGCTTTTTGTTTTAAATCATAGTTTAGGAGGAAAAATACACCGCAACACACTTCATTAAGATCATATTGGCATACTCTTCCAAAAAAGAAAGAGCAGACCCCATTGAAGGGTTTTCGGTCGGTTCCCGTTCACCTTCCCCCCTCATAGTCCATTAGTGGGTAGGGTGGTAAACTTAGAGGCCGCCGACCTCCTTTTTAGACGTGTCCTTGACAACCTGGCGGTTCTTCGGTCTCCGCTTTTGGGGGCGGGAGTGCTTGGTCGCTGGGCTTTCCTTTTCCTCAACCAATTTGGTTGTGCCAGCCGGTCTAACATTTTTTATGGGCTCGCTTGGCTGGACAATGATGGATTGAAGATAAGATAGATTCGAGTTCAAGTGGCACAGGACCTTCGATCTACCATAGGGTATAATACTACCGAATTCATTCTATTGAAGCGTAACATTTCATTTCCTGTTGCATTTCTTTGGTTTGGAAGTTCCAGAATGTTGTCTGTAGATTTATAGCCCCCTATATTATATGCCAAAAGATTGATTCAAGTTCCGTGTTGCTCACCTGTGACAACCGGTTCCAAGGTCACTATTCTAAACCCTAATTTAATTGCATCATATCCCGTCTTATAAGTACTAATAATAGAAACAATTCAATTATATCAAGAGTGTTAGAATCACTAATTTTTATTTGATCAATTTTCATGATTCTATGAGACTTATGTGAATTTAGTCATTTTAAGTCATGCATTTTTAGAAAATTCGTGCCCGGGAATATTAATTAGCCACCCTAAGTAGGATATACAATATCAATTAAAACAATTAAAAGTATATGTGGACACACACTTAAATTTTCGGATTTAAGCATGCATTATCATGCATAACACTTAGTCAACTAACTAAAACTTATCATCCAAAATACTACACTACACAACAAACTAATACCACATAATAATAATATACACTAAATTTAAAAGAATAATGTCACAAGGGGACAAAAAACTCGGTGCCTCCCCTCTCCCCCAATAGGAATTATTGCTTTCTTCACATGCCACACCACCCTAACACACCACTCAAGTTTCATGCAAATTCATTTGCATATCTCTTCATTCTCTCCTCCTCTCTCACTCTCGAAATTCCCTGCAGAAAACACACTCCTTTTCTTCCAAAATCCTCTCCATTCTCTCCATCTTCAGCCCCAAAACCGTGAGCAACAACAAGCACAACAATCGCCAGCAGCAAACAGCAGCAAAGGTGGACTTTTGGTGAAGTTTTGAAGCTTGGAACGTGTAAATCTTGAGGTTCCAGCTTTTGTTCGAGCTTCTCCAGCCTCATCCAAGGAGATTTCAACCATCCACGAAGTTCTACACCTCTTAAACATCAAGATACATCGTATGTAAGCTCACTATGTCAGTATTGGTCATTTCTTGAGATTGTCTTCATTTTCACCTAAAAACCCATCTTTTTCTTGTTGTAGCAGAAACATCTCACCCTCACTTTGTTCTTGAGGAGTTCCCCACGTTCTTGAAGGTATACCACACGTTATAATGCTCATTCCAAGGGGTAGAATCCGATTTACCCCCTTGAAAACCCTCTTTTTGGTGTTTTTGTCACCATGGACTTGTGAATCTTGTAACCCCTCGAAACCAAACGTTTAACCTGCATAACAATGGGTTTTAAGACTAACAACAACCTGTTTTTGAAGTCTCCAAGGGTGTACACCACCTACATATAGTCACTCCTTCTACTAGTAACAACTTCCTCTAGACATTTCTTGGAAACCCCCTTAGACAAGGGTTGTAATCTGATCAAAATGACTTTTAAGACACCCTAATAATCTGATTTTTTTAAGTTAGATAAAGTTTAGTAATGGTTAAACTCAAGATACAAGGATTTACACAAGTGTAATGGTCATTTATGACACTTTCTACATGTTCTAAAGTCCATGGATGTATAGAACAGCTAGGCAACGTTTGGGACTGTTATTTCAGTAAGTTTTGGGTATATTAAGTTTAATAACATGGCATGACCTCTGGAACAAAGGACATAATGTGTATAGGCCTAGTTGGTCACTTTCAGGACCCGAAAAACGTGTTAAAATGACTTAAAAATGGGAAACATGGACCATAACGTTTTAAAGAGAATTCCAGGTTCTAAATGGATAAATAAAGTGTTCTGGAGTCAATGAAAAGTTTTAGAGGTCAAAAGGGTAATTTAAGTGGATTTTAGATGAAACCGAGTGTAAACCGAGAGGCATTTTTAAAGAAAAACCTAAGATAAATGGGTTAAATGCTACAATTTATAAAAATCATTACTTTCCAGTAGGTTAATAGATAAAATAACCTCAAAGGTAAAATGGGTGGTCAAACAAGCCTTTAAAATGGTCAAACCCGACTAAACGCGTTTTAACGGTTTAAAACGTAAAAACGAGCCTTTCTACTTTTCAGAAACAAATTTTTATAATCTAAAAGGTTTGAAACTCATAAAAAGGATTTTAAGAAATAGCTACTGGACCTAGACTCCAAAAAGATGAAAATTCATAAATAACCATTTTAAACTGTTCGGTTTTACCGTAACCGGCAACGTTAAACGCGTATTTTAGAAACCGAGTCTATAAACTGAAATTTTAAGTTAGAAATTCTTGAAACTAAGTTGAATTAAGGTCTTGAATCTGATTTTTAAGAATAGAGGTCACTTAATGCAAGAAATCAACTTAAGGGTAGAAATTGTCAATTTTGAAACTTCAGGGGCAAAACTGTAAATTTTGCAAAATTTCATAACCGACTTCCATAAGTTCATTTGCCCCTTAAATGGCATAATTACTATATATCCCTGGCCTAGTAAGGTAGAAACCTTTGATTCCATGAAAAACCTTGACTTTCCTTTAAGGAAACTTTTTACGCAAACCTAATCGAATCAAAACCGAAACCGTCTATTTAAGTCTTAGGCACTATTGTTGCTCCTTAAATAGGTTTAGAGCAGTAGCTAATCACTTAATATATTTATATTAGGGTGCTAGACTTGAGCTATTCCCGGCACGCGAAGAATTTCTTTTGCTTGATTATCTAAGGTGAGTTCTCGTGTTCCCCCTTTTTTACTTATGTTTTGGGGATGAAGCATGCTCCTTTTAAACTGAAACTCTTATGTGTGATACTGTTTACTATTTTTCATGATTGTAACATCCAAAAAGTTTGATAATTATTTATTTATTAGGATTAGTGTTCAGTCGCACGCCATGCGTACGAATGAGGCCCAATCGCACGAATGAAGGGTGTATGGGTTTCAGTCGTACGATTGAGCCATGCGAATGGGTCCAGTCGTACGATTGATAAGGTCGGCTAAAAAAATTGGCATGTAGCATAAGTAAGGCGGTTAAAGGTGTTAGAAGTAGATTTTATCTGCTATATTCTCACCCTCTCGTCCCTTTTGAACCCCAACACCCCTGTTCTTGCTATATTGAGTAAATTAGCTCCGTTTTGGTAAGTTTTGTTTGGTGTGGATCAATTCTTGATTATGTGAAGCTGTGTAGGTGGTTGAAATTGATCCAAAAACATGTTTTTAATCTGGGTTTTGTTAAATCTTTCTGTTAAACTGAAAAGTAAAGGTTCGGGTCCTAGTTTTTGTGAAGATTGATGAAATAAGGACCCGAAACGGTTGTAAATGAGATGTATATGTTCTGTTGTGAATATGGTATAATCTGAACGGTTAAAACTTGAATTTTTGGATCAAATATAGTAAGAACACAGCTGCTGATCCGTTTCAGGCGAATGAGCCCAGTCGCATGCCCATTCGTACGACTGAGTCAATCGCATTGTTCAAACGTGCGACTGAAGTTCAGTCGCATGAACCAATCGTACGAATGGAGGTCATTCGCACAAACCCTGTTATAGCTCATTCGCACCTCTGTCGTATGGTCCATTCGTACGACTAAGCTCAGTCGCATGTTCAGTCGCACGAATGAGTCTAGTCGCATAGCCTTAGTCGTGTGAAGTGGTCAGCTAGGGAAAATTTGACTAAGTTAGGGTTATTGTTTTAGATTTGCTTTGAGAAAGAGAAGTTTTAGCTGCCCTAGCATAATTGGATTGATAACCGCTTGTTGGAAATATTAAGGTGAGTTCTAATTGCCCTTTTTATGTGTTAATGTCGTTTGATAAATGTTGTTTGACAAAATCAGGCACTGGCATGCATTAAATAAATAAAGATGTGAATATGAGTTGAAAATGGTAAATGGTGATTAATGGCGAGGTGGAGGTTTGACCCACCAACTATAGACGGAGGTTTGACCCGTCAACGCCAATTATAGACGGAGGTTTGACCCGTCAACGCGCGAGGTGGAGGTTTAACCCACCAATTTCTAGACGGAGGTTTGACCCGTCAACACGCGAGGTGGAGGTTTCACCTACCAAATTAAAATTGATTAAAGATGTCCATAAATACCGTGTGGGTATTCGATATGCATATCAATACTGGGATAAATAAATGGACTGATGAATGTGTGTGTGGATCATTTGATGTGGTAACAATTGATGAATTGTTACTATTAAAATGTGGTGTATGTTAGAACTCACCAGTATATCTGATTTTGTGTTTGTTTTCTAATGCATGCCAGGTAGTAATAGAGGTGCTCGTGATGGTCCCCCACAGAGTTAGCTTCCGGTTATGGTGTACGATACTGGCCACAAAAGTTGGGTTTTTGGGAAATGAAGTACTTAAAGCCTTAACAAAGTTTTGAATGTTGGTTAAAGTCTTGTAAATATGTTTAACGATGTAAACAGTTTTTAATATATGTAAAGTTCCGCTGCGTTTGTAGTCTCTGAATTGTTATAACAACCCAACTAGTAGCACCCTCCTTATTATATTATTGTTATGAGATTGAGGTGTTACAATGATCTTCTATTTTATGAACTTTGATTGTGCTTACTTGATGCTTGTATGTAGGACTTGTTTGGATACCTGCTGATACTTTAGTCATAATCATTAATTCTTTTGCGAACCGCTTGTTCTTACGTGAATAGATCTATTTGGGGAATCCCCCACGCACAGTGGCTCCCGCCACAGGGAGGTACCCCACTGAGATCCTGAGGGGTCGTTTGTGGCATGTAACAGGTTTTGGGTAAGATACTATGGTGAACCATCCTAGCAGGAGTGGTTCACTATTCTGAGGCTAGGTCCTTTTTCCTACGGGAATATCCGGTTAAACACAAGTTTAGAAGAGGCCAACCGGGGACCAAGTGCAGGGTTGATTGTGATACCCCACAATGACTGATACTAAAAACGATGCTTTTAAAATCGAATGAGATTTTTATAAACTATCACACGGGATTCTAAAACCTTTACTGTGGTCTTTTATAGTTCCTTTTATTTGTTTTGAAACTTTAAGCACTTGAATTCACCAACTTTTTAGTTGACACTCTTTTCTTTTGAGCATGTTTCAGGTAACCTATGAAGACTCTTAGCGTATGGACGACTTAGACTCAACCCCGAGACCATGGCATTGTTTGTGTGACCAGAATTTATGACTTTGACAATTTGATATCATGACTATTTAAATTTATGTTGAACATGTAAACATTTGGGGCTGGATCTGTTTCCAGCCCGGTGTCTTTTAAACTTTTAATGCCATGTGATGTTCTCTCCCTTTGAGCTCTTATAATGGTTTGTTTCCGCTACCATATATGTTGTTGCTAATCTGTGACGTCCCACCCTACCTGGGCCCGGGGGTGTAACAGATTGGTATCAGAGCCAAAGGTTGTAGAGAAGTCGAGAATACCATAGTAGACCCTAGGCTACAACCCTGATACCCTACGACTGTCCTTGTGGGAAAGTGTGGAATGATCGGTGCAGGATCGGATTTCGGTGGTTTTTTCTCTCAACTCACTGTGAATCAACACTCAGCAAGCAGTCTTTAAGAAGAGTTGATCACAATATAACAAGTAACAAGCAGTAAGAAAATTTAACACAGCAAGTAAATTTTCAAGGTACTTTTATATATTGTTTCTCAACTCAAAGGATTACAAGACACTTGGACTCAAATCACTTACTTAAAGAGTTACAGGGAGAAGATATATATAATACTACCTACAGTGGATATACTTTGATACCAGCTGGACACCTCTAACCTTACATCTATACTACAAGACTCTAGGTGAGGTCTTTCAGACATTGTGCCTGAGAGTTGGTAGTCAGGACATGTCCCTGACTTACCTTTTGTCACCAACTAAAGTTGGTAACATGTACTATCATAAAAAGGTGAACAGTAGAATAAAGTATGGTCAACAACATGGCTCTTTAGGAAGATGCCATGCTGTATCAGAGGTCTGCAGCGGACTGTCAGGGACCATACTTTTATCTGCTGGACATAGTAATGTCTTCCGAAGGATAAAGTGCTTCGGAAGAATAACTTCTTCTGAAGGCACTTATACTTCGGAAGACTGCTTCTTCCGAAGCTTGGAGTCTTCTTTGTCTTCGGAAGCTTTCAGACTTTGTCTTCAGCTCTTTCATCAGACTTTGTCTTCGGAAGCTTTCAGACTTTGTCTTCAGCTCTTTCATCAGACTTTGTCTTCGGAAGATATCTTCAACTGTTGGCTTCAGTTGTTGTCTTCAGTAGTTGACTTCAGCTTTTGCCTTCGGAAGATGTCTTCAGCTGTTGTTCCTTAGACTCTCGGAAGATCTCTGGCTTGGCTTCGGAAGCCCTTTAATGTAGTACCAAAAGTGACTATGAAGTGAATTTGGTTGCACCATCCTTATCATGATCCAACAAACTCCCCCTAGGCTGATGCTACCAAAACTTCACTTCTCTCTTCTTCTCAAAGCTCTAAGCACCAAGGAAAGCAGGTGTTTATCAGTATCTTCATTCTTTCCTGCTGTGATGCTGAGAATCTTGTACAAATCTTTGGTGGACAGAACCTCTACTCTGTCACCTTGGATTATGTGTACCCTCTGTTGTGGCCCTCTGAAAAGAGTTAGTTGATGGGAAGTATAGTCATATTCCCATCGAACTATTGGTTCCAATTCAGGACCTTCCACCATCTGTAGAAAGGCTGTGCCTTTGGTGGTTGATCTTTCCTTGTCTTCCACTCTTTTCAGCTTCAACTCTTCTTCAATCTTGGCTCTTCTACTTCGTTCAGCCAAGTGGAGACCGCTGATGTGGTTTCTGATGTGTGCAGCAGTCTCAGAGTTGGAGGGATTGGAGAATGGCTTCTCTGCAAGCTCAGCAAGATCAAATCTGCTGAGATGCAGTAGAGAAGTGGCATTAAGCCTGTTGGTTTCACCATTCTCCCTTTCCACAACAAAGTTGTGAGAAGGTTCATCGAACCTCCACTGGATTATTGCATTTCTAGGTCCAGGAGATTGACCAGAAATCCTGTCCTCTTTCCTGGTATCCAGCAGAGTCACCAGTCTTCTTCTTAGTCTCTTCTCCTCAGCATTGAGGGTATCGGAGTTGAGACCAAGAAGTCTTGCAGCCTGGCCCAAGGTGTCTCTAGGTAATTCAAGAAATTTGCCTAGGGTGAGGGAGTTTGAAGAGTCATCAACATAGGTGATGTTGATAAGCTCTCCCTCACAGGAGATACTGCTCAAGGTAGTGCAGTTAATGAGCCTCGTCTTGAACTCCTTTATTTCCTCAAAGGAGAGATGTTTAGGAGGCTGAGGGGATGGTCTTGGTTGTTGTTGGGTAGGCTTAGGTTTAGTGGTTTTGGGTTGAGTCTTGGTTTTAGGATGGGTAGTTTGGGTGGTTGAGATGATGTGGTAGGTTTGGGTAGAGTTGTGGGTTGAGGGGTGAAGGTTTCATCAGTGGGTTCGGGTTTAATGGGAAAAGGGGTTGGTTCTGGTGTGGGTTGTGGCTGTGGTTGAGTGGCTGGGGTTGAGACCGTTCCCTTTACCCTCCTATACATCTCCCTTCTCTTCCCCAAACGGATGTCAGCCTTTATTTCACTGACTATCCGCTGGAGTGTCCTTTCGGACATAGGCCCCACCTGCCTACCAGAGAAGCCATGAGCCCGGAGGTAGTCCTTCATCCAGGCTTTGTCAGTTGGCTTCTTGGCAGCAGTGACCTCTTTCTCTTCCTCCCTCTTCCTCTTCACCTTCAACTTCTCCCTAGCAGCCTTTCTTCCTTTCCTTCTCCATTTGATCCTGCTCCTTGTTGTGGAGCAGCAGGATCATATCATCATCATGTGGAGACAGTTCAGGAAGACTGAAGCCTCTTGAGAGTAGGAATTTGATCCTCTCCTCTCTCAGCTTCAGGGCTGCCTCCCTCTGCTCTTCTTCTGCCTTTTCCAAGGCCAACCTGGCTTCCCTTTCTTGTTGTAGCCTGGTTGACCTCTCCAAAGTCACCAACTCCTCTAGTGGTAGCAGGAGTATTTCCTCATTGACAGCTCCTAGGCTGATGAGCTGGTCAATGAGTGTTGTTCTTCTCTTTAGGTTGATTTCTTCCTGATTGGCTGCAGCTGCCTTAGAACTAGCAGCTAACAGCTTCTCAGTAGGAAACCGACCTTTCTTTTTGGCCTTCTCAATCTTCTCCTCCTCCTGAAGCTCTTCCGCAGTCAACTTTCTTTTGCCTTTGTCTTTGATTGTGCTTGACTGTGGTGGTTCTTGGATGAAGGGTTGTGATTGAGAGAGAAGTTCAGCTGGTGCTTGGGTTGGAGGTATATCAGAAATGTCCTCCCTGCTCACCTCAGATGCAATTTCAGCAATGACATCTGTGATGGTCAGTTCCTCGGACATCTGAAATAAGCCTTCCGCAGCTTCTATTTCGGCCTCGGAAGACTTGTCTTGTTCTTCCGAGGCTTCCATGTAAACTTCGGAAGCCTCAGCTAGAGCTTCGGAAGATGAAACTGCTGCAGATTCTGTCCCATCTGTTTTAGTTGCTGGGCCATCAGTCCCCATTTCCCCTTCGAAGCTAATCTCAGGTTCCATGAAGACCTTAGGTTGACCAACTTCCTCCACAGTGGTAGAAGGTGCAGTCAGTATTTGAAGCTCCTCAGCCCCAAAGTATGCAAGTGTGGTGTCGGGGCTGGGCTGTTCTAGGGATGATCTCAATACAAACTTTGTGAAAAGTCTGTAGAGATCTTGAAGCATCCTTGAGTCAATCTCCAGAAAGGATTGAGATGACTCAGGTGGTGTAATGATTTGTTGGGTGGAAATGAGTTGGGTCTGTGGTTCCATAGGTGTTTGTCTCTGAACTTTCTCCCCCTTTTTGGTAGCATCATCTTGAGAGCTAGATGAGCTAGAGGAAGAAGTCATTGAGACCTGGATTGGTACATGCCTAACAGACCTCTCCGTCTGTTTCTCAGCTAGTTTAGCCTTGAGAGAGTTAATCTCAAGTTGCTGAGTGGCAGTCCTTGATTCTAAGATCTTCACCTGTGATTCCAGGTTGGAGACCTTAGAAAGCAAGTACTGAAGTGTTAGTTGCATACTTCCCTCATCTTCATAGGAAGAATCACGGGGAGATGAGATAACATACCTAGTATGCTCACTCTCACCACCAGATGTGGTTTCTTGGCACCCTGGTTTCCTTTGCTCAGAGTCATCTCTTTCAGAGATGTCAATGGGCAAAGTTGCCGTAGACTCAGTCCTAATTATGTTACCACTGTCCTGAGAGCTCAATGAGAGACTCTGAGTAGTGGCAGCTGAGTCTACATGAGTCCCCTCCACATCAGTGGGACTCACCTCAGTAGCAGGCTTCTGATGGGGGCTAGAGACAAGGGATCCCTCTTGGCACTGTTGATCTCTCAGTGGGTGTTGTAGATCAACTTCATGGCCATGGAGAGATGTAATCTCTTCATCAGTTCGGAGTAAAAGGTCAGTGAAAGAGAGGGTGGTTAGTCCTACTACCCGGGACCTTGATCAATGTCTACAGGCATTGAGCCTGTGGTGGGGCTGTCCCTAGAAGGCTGCACAGGGGAGTGTAGAGACTCACCCTGTGGGCTAAAGGCTTGGGGTTCGGGCTCAGGGGTTTGAGACTGAGGAGACTCAAAACCCACATTGAGGTCAATTGTGAAGGATGGTGTGACCTCAGACTGAGTGGGAGCCCATGATTCCACTCTAGTCCTCTGGGTGTGAACAGAAAGAGCTTGTTCAATCAGAGTAGATTGAACAAGGGTTCGTTTGGGACGTCTCTGATATGTGGCTTTGATGGGTAAAGAAGGTTTTGGTATTGTGGTGGATGTTGCTGGTGTGGGTTCATCACCTGTGGGGAGAACAGGGATGTCACCAGGAGCTATGCGCTCAGTCATCTCTGGAGGTAATGGAGTGTACCGTCCAGTGAAGTTGGTGGACATCTTCTTCAGTGTCTTGAAGATGGTAGGCCTCATGTGTGGAACAGGAAGAGCAGCTGCGCAGACAAGCTTGCTTGGTTCCATCTCACAGTTGATTATGTGTTGAAGAAATCGGGGATACATGAAGAATGTATCCCTGCTGAGATTGGCGATTAGGTTGTTCAACACGAATCGTGAGTAGTTGAATCTGAGGCCTCTCACCAACCCATGAACTAGGCATCCTAGTTCATATGGGATTTGATCCCAACCCCCTGATTTGTTGGAGAGGCAGTGCAAAACAATGTGCAGCAGGAACTTCCAATGGTAAGAGAAGTTGAACTTGTATACGGTGGACCTGCTGACATCGCCTCCATATCCCATGAGGATATATGTGCCTTCCAAGTCTTCCTTGGGGAACTCAGTAGGAGCCCCATCATCGTGAAGCTCGAGATGCTCCCTGATGATCTGTTCATTGATGACCAACTCTTGGCCACAAACTCTGGTTCTCAGGACTCGAACCCCATTCAGCACTGTAGTTTCTCCGTTGCTCCAAAATTCTGACATATGGTTGGAGTATACGGTTGGGTTAACTGTGAGTGCAGTGAGGTAGGTGGATTCGGTGAGAAAGGTGATGATTTGGGTGAAGTCAGCATCCCTTGACGAGTCAAGTAATGCGACTTGGTTGTGCTGAGGGTTTAGCGCCATTGGAGAAAAGGTAAGCTTGAAATTTTGAGTGAAATTTATGGTTTGACAGTGAAGGGAACAGTTAGGGCTGTAAAGTGGTAAAAGAAGATGAAATTGATAAGTCAAGATTATTTAAAAGGGGTGAATGGTGGTATGGTGGTGGTAATAGGGTAACTGTTTTGGGTTACTGTGGGTGGTATGGTGGTTTACGGCAGAGAAATGATGATGGCGGCAAGGATAATTTTAAATAATCTGACATTATCAACAAAATCTTTACTTTTTATAGAGTGGGGCCCAAAAGATATCCGTTACATATAAAAATCTTTACTTCCGAGGGTAAAACATTTCCGAAGGTAATTTTCTTTCTAAGGCAATTTTCTCTTCCGAAGCTTGGTATTGTTTCCGAAGGTAAAATTGTCCTTTGAAGGCACTTTATCTTCCGAAGCCAGGCATTGCTTCCGAAGGTAAAGTTGTCTTTCCGAATGGAGAGTTGGATAAGTTTCGGAAGTAGATCTGATATAGAATCAATCGCTTCTTCCGAGACCAAAAACTCTTCCGAGAAGAAAATTTCCAATGAGGAATTTTGGCTTCGGAAGATATTCAAGAATATCTTCCGAGAGTTAATTCCTCTTCGGAAGGAAGTTATACTTGGAATAATTTAAAGATCTTTTGCAACAGGGCTTAAATTGTATTGACACAAGACATTACTCATTTAAAAGGTCTTCAAAAGAGGTAGTTATTCAATGTTTATTATCCCAATTGCTGATATGAGATACTTAAACCTTTGTTCATCAAATGCCTTTGTGAACAAATCAGCATATTGTTCATTTGAATCAACTTTGATTAACTTTATCAACTGTTTCTCATGAATATCTCTAATGAAATGATACCTGATATCAATGTGTTTTGTCTTGGAGTGCTTCACCGGATTCTCAGTAATGGAGATAGCACTGTTGTTGTCAATATGGATAGGAGTAGTCATGAAGTTGAACCCATAGTCTAACATCTGATTTTGAATCCATAGCAGTTGAGCACAGCAGCTAGCAGCAGCAATGTATTCAGCTTCAGCAGTTGATGTAGAGACACAGGATTGTTTCTTGCATTGCCATGAGATAATCCTTCCACCAAGAAATTGACATCCTCCTGATGTTGATTTCTTGTCAATGTTGCAGCCACCATAGTCACTGTCAGAGTATCCATAGAGATTGAAATCACTATTTCTTGGATACCAGAGACCTAGTTTAGGTGCTCCTTTGAGATATCTGAGGATTCTCTTTGCAGCAGCTAGGTGAGACACCTTTGGAGCAGCCTGATATCTTGCACAAATGCATGTGGCAAACATGATATCTGGTCTACTTGCAGTGAGATACATCAGAGAACCAATAATTGCTCTATACTGATGTTGATCAGTATCCTCCCCCTCAAGGTCAGGGCAAAGATTATGGTTTCTGGGTATGGGTGTCTTGGCTGGTTTACAGTCCTTCATTTCAAATCTTTCTAAGATGTCTGAGACATACTTAGATTGACTTATGAAGAACCCTTCCTTCATTTGTTTCACCTGGATTCCTAGGAAAAAGTCCATTTTTCCCATGGAACTCATCTCAAATTTCTGCTTCATAATGCTTTCAAAGTCTTTACACATTTGGTCGTTTGAAGAACCAAATATGATATCATCAACATAGACTTGTACAAGCAAAATGTCTTCTCCACTCTTTCTGATGAAAGAGTCTTGTCAATGGTACCTCTAGTGTATCCATTCTTCAGGAGAAACTGAGACAAGGTCTCATACCACAGCCTAGGTGCTTGGTGCAGCCCATATAGAGCTTTATCCAGCTTGCACACATAGTTGGGGTGCTATGGGTCTTCAAATCCTGGAGGTTGACACACATAGATTTCCCTATCTATATCCCCATATAGAAAAGCACACTTGACATCAAGTTGGTAGACTGTGAAGTTCTTGGATGCAGCATAAGCAAGGAAGATCCTAACTGCCTCAAGTCTTGCAACAGGTGCAAAGACATCAGTATAATCAATTCCTTCCTCCTGGGTGTACCCTTGAACTACTAGTCTTGCCTTGTTCTTGATAATCAAGCCTCTATCATCTTTCTTGTTCCTGAATACCCATTTAGTGCCTATGGGTACTTGACCAGATGGTAGTGGGCATAGATTCCAGACCTTTTGTCTTTTGAATTGAAGCAGCTCCTCCTGCATCGATTCAACCCAACTACTATCCTTTAAGGCATCTTCTACCTTCTTTGGTTCCATCTGAGACAGGAAGCATGAGTACAAGCAGACATTCCCATGATGAGTTTGTCCTCTTGTTCTCACACCTTCAGAGACATTCCCTATGATGTTCTCAGTTGGATGAGTGTTGTGAATCCTAAGACGAGGAATCATTTCCAATTGCAGAGATAAGTCTAGGTTAGACATATTCTGATCAGGAATTGGATCACTCTGTCCAACTGCTGTTTCAGAGTCATTCAATAAGGACTGATTGAATGATTGAGAAACATCATCAATGGTTGGTTGTGAAGTAGTATTGACAGTTGCCTGTTCCTTCAGAATACCACTTCCCTCAACCTGGTGTTGTAGTGGATCACCTGAGGAACTTTGAGGTTGATCAAGTGATTCACTTGTTGAAGCTTCACACTATTTCTGGAGATAGTTACACTGTCAGATCTGTGAATAGTTGAAGCTTGTTGCCCTTCAGCTCTTGGAGAATTTGGAATAGGTCTGGGAAGATCATATAGTTGACCTGCATCAGCATCAGCATCACTTTGAGCACCTGTTCCAGCTGAAACATTCTCACAAGATGGTTTAGAATAGTTGGAAACAATTCTAAATCAAAGATATACTCAGGTCCATTCCCCCTAACACAAGGAGTGTGCTCATTAACAACTATGTTGGATGACTCCTCAAATTGTTGATTCTTAATATTGTATACTCTATAAGCTTTGGAGCTAGAAGAGTATCCAATAAAGATAGCATCATCCGACTTCTCAGCAAACTTTGCCAAGTTGTCCTTTGTGTTAAGTATGGTACACCTGCAGCCAAAGGACCTTAGAAAGCCAATGAACGGTGGCCTCTTGTTCCATAACTCATAAGGGGTTTTTCCATGGGCTTAACTACAAGAACCCTATTCTGCACATAGCATGCAGTGCTGACTGCCTCTGCCAGAATGTTAGAGGCAGCTTTGAATCAGCTAACATGGTCCGAGCAGCTTAATAAGTGTCATGTTCCTCCTCTCAGCAACACCGTTTTGTTGAGGAGTTCTGGGAGCACTATATTGTCTGGCAATCCCTTTTGAGTCACAGAATGAGTCAAGAACGAAGTTCTTAAACTCAGTCCCTTGATCACTTCTAATAATCTTAACCTTGTGATCAATTTGATTTTCTATTTTAAGAATAAAAGATTTTAAAGTTTCAGCAGTTTCATCTTTACTTCTTAAAAAGAATACCCATGTAAATCTTGTAAAATCATCAACGATCACAAGGCAGTATGATTTCCTTCCAATGCTCATTATACTTGTGGGACCAAAAAGATCCATGTGCAATAAGTGTAATGGAGTAGTGATAGAGTTAACACATTTGGATTTATGAGATGATCTGTGTTGTTTCCCTTTCAGGCATGCAACACAGTTATCTTTGCAGAAAAATTCCTTTTTAGGCAAACCATGTACCAAGTTATTTTTAGCCAATTTATTCATTGTTTTAAAATTCACATGACACATGCGTTTATGCCATAGTGTTGACTCATCACTATCAGCTTTAGAAGAAAGCATGATACTTCACCCATAGGAGAAGCATTGTTCATATCCAGCTTGTACATATCCCCTTTCCTGGGAGATCTGAGAAGCACCAATTCCGGAGGAATTGTCATCCCTGGTTTGAGGATAATGCACTCATGTTCTGTGAAAAGCATCTGATGCTTCTGATCACAGAATTGAGAAACTTAACAGATTGTGTTCAAGCTGTTTGACAAAGTGAACTTTGTCAATGTTTATTCTGCATTGGATATACTTCCTCTGCCAGAAATATATCCTCGGCCTCACCTCCAAATTGGACAGGCCCTCCATCAAAGTTCTGGAATTGTTGAAGGAGAGATCTGTTCCTGTCATGTGCCTGGAGCATCCACTATCTACAATCCAGATATTGTTTTTCTTGTCAAATGGTGTCCCTGCACATAAGATGAGATGGTTTAGTTTGTGTTTGAAGCCCAAGCCTGCAGGTCTCGGGCTCTTCCAAAGATAGTGACATATTGAACCAAAAGAGATATCAATGGGGTTCAATAGAGGTAGTGGTAGCAGGAGTATTTCCTCATTGACAGCTCCTAGGCTGATGAGCTGGTCAATGAGTGTTGTTCTTCTCTTTAGGTTGATTTCTTCCTGATTGGCTGCAGCTGCCTTAGAACTAGCAGCTAACAGCTTCTCAGTAGGAAACCGACCTTTCTTTTGGCCTTCTCAATCTTCTCCTCCTCCTGAAGCTCTTCCGCAGTCAACTTTCTTTTGCCTTTGTCTTTGATTGTGCTTGACTGTGGTGGTTCTTGGATGAAGGGTTGTGATTGAGAGAGAAGTTCAGCTGGTGCTTGGGTTGGAGGTATATCAGAAATGTCCTCCCTGCTCACCTCAGATGCAATTTCAGCAATGACATCTGTGATGGTCAGTTCTCGGACATCTGAAATAAGCCTTCCGCAGCTTCTATTTCGGCCTCGGAAGACTTGTCTTGTTCTTCCGAGGCTTCCATGTAAACTTCGGAAGCCTCAGCTAGAGCTTCGGAAGATGAAACTGCTGCAGATTCTGTCCCATCTGTTTTAGTTGCTGGGCCATCAGTCCCCATTTCCCCTTCGAAGCTAATCTCAGGTTCCATGAAGACCTTAGGTTGACCAACTTCCTCCACAGTGGTAGAAGGTGCAGTCAGTATTTGAAGCTCCTCAGCCCCAAAGTATGCAAGTGTGGTGTCGGGGCTGGGCTGTTCTAGGGATGATCTCAATACAAACTTTGTGAAAAGTCTGTAGAGATCTTGAAGCATCCTTGAGTCAATCTCCAGAAAGGATTGAGATGACTCAGGTGGTGTAATGATTTGTTGGGTGGAAATGAGTTGGGTCTGTGGTTCCATAGGTTTTGTCTTGAACTTTCTCCCCCTTTTTGGTAGCATCATCTTGAGAGCTAGATGAGCTAGAGGAAGAAGTCATTGAGACCTGGATTGGTACATGCCTAACAGACCTCTCCGTCTGTTTCTCAGCTAGTTTAGCCTTGAGAGAGTTAATCTCAAGTTGCTGAGTGGCAGTCCTTGATTCTAAGATCTTCACCTGTGATTCCAGTTGGAGACCTTAGAAAGCAAGTACTGAAGTGTTAGTTGCATACTTCCCTCATCTTCATAGGAAGAATCACGGGGAGATGAGATAACATACCTAGTATGCTCACTCTCACCACCAGATGTGGTTTCTTGGCACCCTGGTTTCCTTTGCTCAGAGTCATCTCTTTCAGAGATGTCAATGGGCAAAGTTGCCGTAGACTCAGTCCTAATTATGTTACCACTGTCCTGAGAGCTCAATGAGAGACTCTGAGTAGTGGCAGCTGAGTCTACATGAGTCCCCTCCACATCAGTGGGACTCACCTCAGTAGCAGGCTTCTGATGGGGGCTAGAGACAAGGGATCCCTCTTGGCTCTGTTGATCTCTCAGTGGGTGTTGTAGATCAACTTCATGGCCATGGAGAGATGTAATCTCTTCATCAGTTCGGAGTAAAAGGTCAGTGAAAGAGAGGGTGGTTAGTCCTACTACCCGGGACCTTGATCAATGTCTACAGGCATTGAGCTGTGGTGGGGCTGTCCCTAGAAGGCTGCACAGGGGAGTGTAGAGACTCACCCTGTGGGCTAAAGGCTTGGGTTCGGGCTCAGGGGTTTGAGACTGAGGAGACTCAAAACCCACATTGAGGTCAATTGTGAAGGATGGTGTGACCTCGGACTGAGTGGGAGCCCATGATTCCACTCTAGTCCTCTGGGTGTGAACAGAAGAGCTTGTTCAATCAGAGTAGATTGAACAAGGGTTCGTTTGGGACGTCTCTGATATGGCTTTGATGGGTAAAGAAGGTTTTGGTATTGTGGTGGATGTTGCTGGTGTGGGTTCATCACCTGTGGGGAGAACAGGGATGTCACCAGGAGCTATGCGCTCAGTCATCTCTGGAGGTAATGGAGTGTACCGTCCAGTGAAGTTGGTGGACATCTTCTTCAGTGTCTTGAAGATGGTAGGCCTCATGTGTGGAACAGGAAGAGCAGCTGCGCAGACAAGCTTGCTTGGTTCCATCTCACAGTTGATTATGTGTTGAAGAAATCGGGGATACATGAAGAATGTATCCCTGCTGAGATTGGCGATTAGGTTGTTCAACACGAATCGTGAGTAGTTGAATCTGAGGCCTCTCACCAACCCATGAACTAGGCATCCTAGTTCATATGGGATTTGATCCCAACCCCCTGATTTGTTGGAGAGGCAGTGCAAAACAATGTGCAGCAGGAACTTCCAATGGTAAGAGAAGTTGAACTTGTATACGTGACCTGCTGACATCGCCTCCATATCCCATGAGGATATATGTGCCTTCCAAGTCTTCCTTGGGGAACTCAGTAGGAGCCCCATCATCGTGAAGCTCGAGATGCTCCCTGATGATCTGTTCATTGATGACCAACTCTTGGCCACAAACTCTGGTTCTCAGGACTCGAACCCCATTCAGCACTGTAGTTTCTCCGTTGCTCCAAAATTCTGACATATGGTTGGAGTATACGGTTGGGTTAACTGTGAGTGCAGTGAGGTAGGTGGATTCGGTGAGAAGGTGATGATTTGGGTGAAGTCAGCATCCTTGACGAGTCAAGTAATGCGACTTGGTTGTGCTGAGGGTTTAGCGCCATTGGAGAAAAGGTAAGCTTGAAATTTTGAGTGAAATTTATGGTTTGACAGTGAAGGGAACAGTTAGGGCTGTAAAGTGGTAAAAGAAGATGAAATTGATAAGTCAAGATTATTTAAAGGGGTGAATGGTGTATGGTGGTGGTAATAGGGTAACTGTTTTGGGTTACTGTGGGTGGTATGGTGGTTTACGGCAGAGAAATGATGATGGCGGCAAGGATAATTTTAAATAATCTGACATTATCAACAAAATCTTTACTTTTTATAGAGTGGGGCCCAAAAGATATCCGTTACATATAAAAATCTTTACTTCCGAGGGTAAAACATTTCCGAAGGTAATTTTCTTTCTAAGGCAATTTTATCTTCCGAAGCTTGGTATTGTTTCCGAAGGTAAATTGTCCTTTGAAGGCACTTTATCTTCCGAAGCCAGGCATTGCTTCCGAAGGTAAAGTTGTCTTTCCGAATGGAGAGTTGGATAAGTTTCGGAAGTAGATCTGATATAGAATCAATCGCTTCTTCCGAGACCAAAAACTCTTCCGAGAAGAAAATTTCCAATGAGGAATTTGGCTTCGGAAGATATTCAAGAATATCTTCCGAGAGTTAATTCCTCTTCGGAAGGAATTATACTTGGAATAATTTAAAGATCTTTTGCAACAGGGCTTAAATTGTATTGACACAAGACATTACTCATTTAAAAGGTCTTCAAAAGAGGTAGTTATTCAATGTTTATCATCCCAATTGCTGATATGAGATACTTAAACCTTTGTTCATCAAATGCCTTTGTGAACAAATCAGCATATTGTTCATTTGATCAACTTTGATTAACTTTATCAGCTGTTTCTCATGAATATCTCTAATGAAATGATACCTGATATCAATGTGTTTTGTCTTGGAGTGCTTCACCGGATTCTCAGTAATGGAGATAGCACTGTTGTTGTCAATATGGATAGGAGTAGTCATGAAGTTGAACCCATAGTCTAACATCTGATTTTGAATCCATAGCAGTTGAGCACAGCAGCTAGCAGCAGCAATGTATTCAGCTTCAGCAGTTGATGTAGAGACACAGGATTGTTTCTTGCATTGCCATGAGATAATCCTTCCACCAAGAAATTGACATCCTCCTGATGTTGATTTCTTGTCAATGTTGCAGCCACCATAGTCACTGTCAGAGTATCCATAGAGATTGAAATCACTATTTCTTGGATACCAGAGACCTAGTTTAGGTGCTCCTTTGAGAGTATCTGAGGATTCTCTTTGCAGCAGCTAGGTGAGACACTTTGGAGCAGCCTGATATCTTGCACAAATGCATGTGGCAAACATGATATCTGGTCTACTTGCAGTGAGATACATCAGAGAACCAATAATTGCTCTATACTGATGTTGATCAGTATCCTCCCCCTCAAGGTCAGGGCAAAGATTATGGTTTCTGGGTATGGGTGTCTTGGCTGGTTTACAGTCCTTCATTTCAAATCTTTCTAAGATGTCTGAGACATACTTAGATTGACTTATGAAGAACCCTTCCTTCATTTGTTTCACCTGGATTCCTAGGAAAAAGTCCATTTTTCCATGGAACTCATCTCAATTTCTGCTTCATAATGCTTTCAAAGTCTTTACACATTTGGTCGTTTGAAGAACCAAATATGATATCATCAACATAGACTTGTACAAGCAAAATGTCTTCTCCACTCTTCTGATGAAAAGAGTCTTGTCAATGGTACCTCTAGTGTATCCATTCTTCAGGAGAAACTGAGACAAGGTCTCATACCACAGCTGGGAAAGTGTGGAATGATCGGTGCAGGATCGGATTTCGGTGGTTTTTCTCTCAACTCACTGTGAATCAACACTCAGCAAGCAGTCTCTTAGAAGAGTTGATCACAATATAACAAGTAACAAGCAGTAAGAAAATTTTACACAGCAAGTAAATTTTCAAGGTACTTTTATATATGTTTCTCAACTCAAAGGATTACAAGACACTTGGACTCAAATCCTTACTTAAAGAGTTACAGGGAGAAGATATTATAATACTACCTACAGCCGGATATACTTTGATACCAGCTGGACACCCTCTAACCTTACATCTATACTACAAGACTCTAGGTGAGGTCTTTCAGACATTGTGCCTGAGAGTTGGTAGTCAGGACATGTCCCTGACTTACCTTTTGTCACCAACTAAAGTTGGTAACATGTACTATCATAAAAGGAACAGTAGAATAAAGTATGGTCAACAACATGGCTCTTTAGGAAGATGCCATGCTGTATCAGAGGTCTGCAGCGGACTGTCAGGGACCATACTTTTATCTGCTGGACATAGAATGTCTTCCGAAGGATAAAGTGCTTCGGAAGAATAACTTCTTCCGAAGGCACTTATACTTCGGAAGACTGCTTCTTCCGAAGCTTGGAGTCTTCTTTCTTTGTCTTCGGAGCTTTCAGACTTTGTCTTCACTCTCTTTCATCAGACTTTGTCTTCGAAGCTTTCAGACTTTGTCTTCAGCTCTTTCATCAGACTTGTGTCTTCGGAAGATATCTTCAACTGTTTGGCTTCAGTTGTTGTCTTCAGTAGTTGACTTCACTTTGCCTTCGGAAGATGTCTTCAGCTGTTGTTCCTTAGACTCTCGGAAGATCTCTTGGCTTGGCTTCGGAAGCCCTTTAATGTAGTACCAAAAGTGACTATGAAGTGAATTTGGTTGCACCAGCCTTATCATGATCCAACAACTCCCCCTAGGCTGATGCTACCAAAACTTCACTTCTCTCTTCTTCTCAAAGCTCTCAGCACCAAGGAAAGCAGTGTTTATCATATCTTCATTCTTTCCTGCTGTGATGCTGAGAATCTTGTACAAATCTTTGGTGGACAGAACCTCTACTCTGTCACCTTGGATTATGTTACCCTCTGTTGTGGCCCTCTGAAAAGAGTTAGTTGATGGGAAGTATAGTCTATTCCCATCGAACTATTGGTTCCAATTCAGGACCTTCCACCATCTGTAGAAAGGCTGTGCCTTTGGGGTGTTGATCTTTCCTTGTCTTCCACTCTTTTCAGCTTCAACTCTTCTTCAATCTTGGCTCTTCTACTTCGTTCAGCCAAGTGGAGACCGCTGATGTGGTTTCTGATGTGTGCAGCAGTCTCAGAGTTGGAGGGATTGGAGAATGGCTTCTCTGCAAGCTCAGCAAGATCAAATCTGCTGAGATGCAGTAGAGAAGTGGCATTGAGCCTGTTGGTTTCACCATTCTCCCTTTCCACAACAAAGTTGTGAGAAGGTTCATCGAACCTCCACTGGATTATTGCATTTCTAGGTCCAGGAGATTGACCATCCTGTCCTCCTCTTTCCTGGTATCCAGCAGAGTCACCAGTCTTCTTCTTATCTCTTCTCCTCAGCATTGAGGGTATCGGAGTTGAGACCAAGAAGTCTTGCAGCCTGGCCCAAGGTGTCTCTAGGCAATTCAAGAAATTGCCTAGGGTGAGGGAGTTGAAGAGTTATCAACATAGGTGATGTTGATAAGCTCTCCCTCACAGAGATACTGCTCAAGGTAGTGCAGTTAATGAGCCTCGTCTTGAACTCCTTTATTTCCTCAAAGGAGAGATGTTTAGGAGGCTGAGGGGATTGCTTGGTTGTTGTGGGTAGGCTTAGGTTTAGTGTGTTTTGGGTTGAGTCTTGGGTTTTAGGATGGGTAGTTTGGTGGTTGAGGTGATGTGGTAGGTTTGGGTAGAGTTGTGGGTTGAGGGGTGAAGGTTTCATCAGTGGGTTCGGTTTAATGGAAAAGGGGTTGGTTCTGGTGTGGGTTGTGGCT
Source organism: Flaveria linearis (assembly GCA_024085815.1). Taxonomy (NCBI): domain Eukaryota; kingdom Viridiplantae; phylum Streptophyta; class Magnoliopsida; order Asterales; family Asteraceae; genus Flaveria; species Flaveria linearis. The sequence continues at coordinate 59,919,705 of CM044007.1, read as the reverse complement.
GTGGTTGAGTGGCTGGGGTGAGACCGTTCCCTTTACCCTCCTGTACATCTCCCTTCTCTTCCCAAACGGATGTCAGCTTCCTTTATTTCACTGACTATCCGCTGGAGTGTCCTTTCGGACATAGGTCCCACCTGCCTACCAGAGAAGCCATGAGCCCGGAGGTAGTCCTTCATCCAGGCTTTGTCAGTTGGCTTCTTGGCAGCAGTGACCTCTTCTCTTCCCCTCTTCCTCTTCACCTTCAACTTCCCTAGCAGCCTTCTTCCTTTCCTTCTCCATTGATCCTGCTCCTTTGTTGTGGAGCAGCAGGTCATATCATCATGTGGAGACAGTTCAGGAAGACTGAAGCCTCTTGAGAGTAGGAATTTGATCCTCTCCTCTCTCAGCTTCAGGGCTGCCTCCCTCTGCTCTTTTCTGCCTTCTCCAAGGCCAACCTGGCTTCCCTTTCTTGTTGTAGCCTGGTTGACCTCTCCAAAGTCACCAACTCCTCTAGTGGTAGCAGGAGTATTTCCTCATTGACAGCTCCTAGGCTGATGAGCTGGTCAATGAGTGTTGTTCTTCTCTTTAGGTTGATTTCTTCCTGATTGGCTGCAGCTGCCTTAGAACTAGCAGCTAACAGCTTCTCAGTAGGAAACCGACCTTTCTTTTTGGCCTTCTCAATCTTCTCCTCCTCCTGAAGCTCTTCCGCAGTCAACTTTCTTTTGCCTTTGTCTTTGATTGTGCTTGACTGTGGTGGTTCTTGGATGGAGGGTTGTGATTGAGAGAGAAGTTCAGCTGGTGCTTGGGTTGGAGGTATATCAGAAATGTCCTCCCTGCTCACCTCAGATGCAATTTCAGCAATGACATCTGTGATGGTCAGTTCCTCGGACATCTGAAATAAGCCTTCCGCAGCTTCTATTTCGGCCTCGGAAGACTTGTCTTGTTCTTCCGAGGCTTCCATGTAAACTTCGGAAGCCTCAGCTAGAGCTTCGGAAGATGAGACTGCTGCAGATTCTGTCCCATCTGTTTTAGTTGCTGGGCCATCAGTCCCCATTTCCCCTTCGAAGCTAATCTCAGGTTCCATGAAGACCTTAGGTTGACCAACTTCCTCCACAGTGGTAGAAGGTGCAGTCAGTCTTTGAAGCTCCTCAGCCCCAAAGTATGCAAGTGTGGTGTCGGGGCTGGGCTGTTCTAGGGATGATCTCAATACAAACTTTGTGAAAAGTCTGTAGAGATCTTGAAGCATCCTTGAGTCAATCTCCAAAAGGATTGAGATGACTCAGGTGGTGTAATGATTTGTTGGGTGAAATGAGTTGGGTCTGTGGTTCCATAGGTGTTTGTCTCTGAACTTTCTCCCCCTTTTTGGTAGCATCATCTTGAGAGCTAGATGAGCTAGAGGAAGAAGTCATTGAGACCTGGATTGGTACATGCCTAACAGACCTCTCCGTCTGTTTCTCAGCTAGTTTAGCCTTGAGAGTTAATCTCAAGTTGCTGAGTGGCAGTCCTTGATTCTAAGATCTTCACCTGTGATTCCAGGTTGGAGACCTTAGAAAGCAAGTACTGAAGTGTTAGTTGCATACTTCCCTCATCTTCATAGGAAGAATCACGGGAGATGAGATAACATACCTAGTATGCTCACTCTCACCACCAGATGTGGTTTCTTGGCACCCTGGTTTCCTTTGCTCAGAGTCATCTCTTTCAGAGATGTCAATGGGCAAAGTTGCCGTAGACTCAGTCCTAATTATGTTACCACTGTCCTGAGAGCTCAATGAGACTCTGAGTAGTGGCAGCTGAGTCTACATGAGTCCCCTCCACATCAGTGGGACTCACCTCAGTAGCAGGCTTCTGATGGGGCTAGAGACAAGGGATCCCTCTTGGCTCTGTTGATCTCTCAGTGGGTGTTGTAGATCAACTTCATGGCCATGGAGAGATGTAATCTCTTCATCAGTTCGGAGTAAAAGGTCAGTGAAAGAGAGGGTGGTTAGTCCTACTGACCCGGGACCTTGATCAATGTCTACAGGCATTGAGCCTATGGTGGGGCTGTCCCTAGAAGGCTGCACAGGGGAGTGTAGAGACTCACCCTGTGGGCTAAAGGCTTGGGGTTCGGGCTCAGGGGTTTGAGACTGAGGAGACTCAAAACCCACATTGAGGTCAATTGTGAAGGATGGTGTGACCTCGGACTGAGTGGGAGCCCATGATTCCACTCTAGTCCTTGGGTGTGAACAGAAGGAGCTTGTTCAATCAGAGTAGATTGAACAAGGGTTCGTTTGGGGCGTCTCTGATATGTGCTTTGATGGGTAAAGAAGGTTTTGGTATTGTGGTGGATGTTGCTGGTGTGGGTTCATCACCTGTGGGGAGAACAGGGATGTCACCAGGAGCTATGCGCTCAGTCATCTCTGGAGGTAATGGAGTGTACCGTCCAGTGAAGTTGGTGGACATCTTCTTCAGTGTCTTGAAGATGGTAGGCCTCATGTGTGGAACAGGAAGAGCAGCTGCGCAGACAAGCTTGCTTGGTTCCATCTCACAGTTGATTATGTGTTGAAGAAATCGGGGATACATGAAGAATGTATCCCTGCTGAGATTGGCGATTAGGTTGTTCAACACGAATCGTGAGTAGTTGAATCTGAGGCCTCTCACCAACCCATGAACTAGGCATCCTAGTTCATATGGGATTTGATCCCAACCCCTGATTTGTTGGAGAGGCAGTGCAAAACAATGTGCAGCAGGAACTTCCAATGGTAAGAGAAGTTGAACTTGTATACGGTGGACCTGCTGACATCGCCTCCATATCCCATGAGGATATAGGTGCCTTCCAAGTCTTCCTTGGGGAACTCAGTAGGAGCCCCATCATCGTGAAGCTCGAGATGCTCCCTGATGATCTGTTCATTGATGACCAACTCTTGGCCACAAACTCTGGTTCTCAGGACTCGAACCCCATTCAGCACTGTAGTTTCTCCGTTGCTCCAAAATTCTGACATATGGTTGGAGTATACGGTTGGGTTAACTGTGAGTGCAGTGAGGTAGGTGGATTCGGTGAGAAAGGTGATGATTTGGGTGAAGTCAGCATCCCTTGACGAGTCAAGTAATGCGACTTGGTTGTGCTGAGGGTTTAGCGCCATTGGAGAAAAGGTAAGCTTGAAATTTTGAGTGAAATTTTGGTTTGACAGTGAAGGGAACAGTTAGGGCTGTAAAGTGGTAAAAGAAGATGAAATTGATAAGTCAAGATTATTTAAAAGGGGTGAATGGTGGTATGGTGGTGGTAATAGGGTAACTGTTTTGGGGTTACTGTGGGTGGTATGGTGGTTTACGGCAGAGAAATGATGATGGCGGCAAGGATAATTTTAAATAATCTGACATATCAACAAAATCTTTACTTTTTACAGAGTGGGGCCCAAAAGATATCCGTTACATATAAAAATCTTTACTTCCGAGGGTAAAACATTTCCGAAGGTAATTTTCTTTCTAAGGCAATTTTATCTTCCGAAGCTTGGTATTGTTTCCGAAGGTAAAATTGTCCTTTGAAGGCACTTTATCTTCCGAAGCCAGGCATTGCTTCCGAAGGTAAAGTTGTCTTTCCGAATGGAGAGTTGTATAAGTTTCGGAAGTAGATCTGATATAGAATCAATCGCTTCTTCCGAGACCAAAAACTCTTCCGAGAAGAAAATTTCCAATGAGGAATTTTGGCTTCGGAAGATATTCAAGAATATCTTCGAGAGTTAATTCCTCTTCGGAAGGAATTTATACTTGGAATAATTTAAAGATCTTTTGCAACAGGGCTTAAATTGTATTGACACAAGACATTACTCATTTAAAAAGGTCTTCAAAAGAGGTAGTTATTCAATGTTTATATCCCAATTGCTGATATGAGATACTTAAACCTTTGTTCATCAAATGCCTTTGTGAACAAATCAGCATATTGTTCATTTGAATCAACTTTGATTAACTTTATCAACTGTTTCTCATGAATATCTCTAATGAAATGATACCTGATATCAATGTGTTTTGTCTTGGAGTGCTTCACCGGATTCTCAGTAATGGAGATAGCACTGTTGTTGTCAATATGGATAGGAGTAGTCATGAAGTTGAACCCATAGTCTAACATCTGATTTTGAATCCATAGCAGTTGAGCACAGCAGCTAGCAGCAGCAATGTATTCAGCTTCAGCAGTTGATGTAGAGACACAGGATTGTTTCTTGCATTGCCATGAGATAATCCTTCCACCAAGAAATTGACATCCTCCTGATGTTGATTTCTTGTCAATGTTGCAGCCACCATAGTCACTGTCAGAGTATCCATAGAGATTGAAATCACTATTTCTTGGATACCAGAGACCTAGTTTAGGTGCTCCTTTGAGATATCTGAGGATTCTCTTTGCAGCAGCTAGGTGAGACACCTTTGGAGCAGCCTGATATCTTGCACAAATGCATGTGGCAAACATGATATCTGGTCTACTTGCAGTGAGATACATCAGAGAACCAATAATTGCTCTATACTGATGTTGATCAGTATCCTCCCCCTCAAGGTCAGGGCAAAGATTATGGTTTCTGGGTATGGGTGTCTTGGCTGGTTTACAGTCCTTCATTTCAAATCTTTCTAAGATGTCTGAGACATACTTAGATTGACTTATGAAGAACCCTTCCTTCATTTGTTTCACCTGGATTCCTAGGAAAAAGTCCATTTTTCCCATGGAACTCATCTCAAATTTCTGCTTCATAATGCTTTCAAAGTCTTTACACATTTGGTCGTTTGAAGAACCAAATATGATATCATCAACATAGACTTGTACAAGCAAAATGTCTTCTCCACTCTTTCTGATGAAAAGAGTCTTGTCAATGGTACCTCTAGTGTATCCATTCTTCAGGAGAAACTGAGACAAGGTCTCATACCACAGCCTAGGTGCTTGGTGCAGCCCATATAGAGCTTTATCCAGCTTGCACACATAGTTGGGGTGCTATGGGTCTTCAAATCCTGGAGGTTGACACACATAGATTTCCCTATCTATATCCCCATATAGAAAAGCACACTTGACATCAAGTTGGTAGACTGTGAAGTTCTTGGATGCAGCATAAGCAAGGAAGATCCTAACTGCCTCAAGTCTTGCAACAGGTGCAAAGACATCAGTATAATCAATTCCTTCCTCCTGGGTGTACCCTTGAACTACTAGTCTTGCCTTGTTCTTGATAATCAAGCCTCTATCATCTTTCTTGTTCCTGAATACCCATTTAGTGCCTATGGGTACTTGACCAGATGGTAGTGGGCATAGATTCCAGACCTTTTGTCTTTTGAATTGAAGCAGCTCCTCCTGCATCGATTCACCCAACTACTATCCTTTAAGGCATCTTCTACCTTCTTTGGTTCCATCTGAGACAGGAAGCATGAGTACAAGCAGACATTCCCATGATGAGTTTGTCCTCTTGTTCTCACACCTTCAGAGACATTCCCTATGATGTTCTCAGTTGGATGAGTGTTGTGAATCCTAAGACGAGGAATCATTTCCAATTGCAGAGATAAGTCTAGGTTAGACATATTCTGATCAGGAACTGGATCACTCTGTCCAACTGCTGTTTCAGAGTCATTCAATAAGGACTGATTGAATGATTGAGAAACATCATCAATGGTTGGTTGTGAAGTAGTATTAACAGTTGCCTGTTCCTTCAGAATACCACTTCCCTCAACCTGGTGTTGTAGTGGATCACCTGAGGAACTTTGAGGTTGATCAAGTGATTCACTTGTTGAAGCTTCACTATTTCTGGAGATAGTTACACTGTCAGATCTGTGAATAGTTGAAGCTTGTTGCCCTTCAGCTCTTGGAGAATTTGGAATAGGTCTGGGAAGCTCATATAGTTGACCTGCATCAGCATCAGCATCACTTTGAGCACCTGTTCCAGCTGAAACATTCTCACAAGATGGTTTAGAATAGTTTGGAAACAATTCTAAATCAAAGATATACTCAGGTCCATTCCCCCTAACACAAGGAGTGTGCTCATTAACAACTATGTTGGATGACTCCTCAAATTGTTGATTCTTAATATTGTATACTCTATAAGCTTTGGAGCTAGAAGAGTATCCAATAAAGATAGCATCATCCGACTTCTCAGCAAACTTTGCCAAGTTGTCCTTTGTGTTAAGTATGGTACACCTGCAGCCAAAGGACCTTAGAAAGCCAATGAACGGTGGCCTCTTGTTCCATAACTCATAAGGGGTTTTTCCATGGGGCTTAACTACAAGAACCCTGTTCTGCACATAGCATGCAGTGCTGACTGCCTCTGCCCAGAATGTTAGAGGCAGCTTTGAATCAGCTAACATGGTCCGAGCAGCCTCAATAAGTGTCCTGTTCCTCCTCTCAGCAACACCGTTTTGTTGAGGAGTTCTGGGAGCACTATATTGTCTGGCAATCCCTTTTGAGTCACAGAATGAGTCAAGAACGAAGTTCTTAAACTCAGTCCCTTGATCACTTCTAATAATCTTAACCTTGTGATCAATTTGATTTTCTATTTTAAGAATAAAAGATTTTAAAGTTTCAGCAGTTTCATCTTTACTTCTTAAAAAGAATACCCATGTAAATCTTGTAAAATCATCAACGATCACAAGGCAGTATGATTTCCTTCCAATGCTCATTATACTTGTGGGACCAAAAAGATCCATGTGCAATAAGTGTAATGGAGTAGTGATAGAGTTAACACATTTGGATTTATGAGATGATCTGTGTTGTTTCCCTTTCAGGCATGCAACACAGTTATCTTTGCAGAAAAATTCCTTTTTAGGCAAACCATGTACCAAGTTATTTTTAGCCAATTTATTCATTGTTTTAAAATTCACATGACACATGCGTTTATGCCATAGTGTTGACTCATCACTATCAGCTTTGGAAAGAAAGCATGATACTTCACCCATAGGAGAAGCATTGTTCATATCCAGCTTGTACATATCCCCTTTCCTGGGAGATCTGAGAAGCACCAATTCCGGAGGAATTGTCATCCCTGGTTTGAGGATAATGCACTCATGTTCTGTGAAAAGCATCTGATGCTTCTGATCACAGAATTGAGAAACACTTAACAGATTGTGTTCAAGCTGTTTGACAAAGTGAACTTTGTCAATGTTTATTCTGCCATTGGATATACTTCCTCTGCCAGAAATATATCCTCCGGCCTCACCTCCAAATTGGACAGGCCCTCCATCAAAGTTCTGGAATTGTTGAAGGAGAGATCTGTTCCCTGTCATGTGCCTGGAGCATCCACTATCTACAATCCAGATATTGTTGTTCTTGTCAAATGGATGTCCCTGCACATAAGATGAGATGGTTAGTTTTGTTTGGAAGCCCAAGCCTTGCAGGTCTCGGGCTCTTCCAAAGATAGTGACATAATTGAACCAAAAGATATGCAATGGGGTTCAATAGAGGTCATTGTTGAAGAAGAGGTTTGGGCTGCAGCATCTTCCTTGATCCTCCAATCCATCCTTTGGTTGATCTTTGAGGATGAGCTTGTTGAAGCTTTTGCAGCATGGTCTTCTTCCGAAGCTTCTCTCTTTTCGGAAGAGGCCTTCACCACCTTTTCTTCCGAAGTAGTCTTCTTCTGAGATGGTTTCAAGGGAGCCTTCTTGTTCTTCCGAACCTTAGAAGGTTTGGCTTCCGAAGCCATTTTCCCTTCGGAAGAAGCAGTTTCTCCGAAAGCAACTTGGCTTCCGAGACCAACTTTCCCTTTTTCATCATTTGGACCTTTTGAAGTGGTCCAACTGAGAAACCTTCTCTGAATACTTCTTTTCTAACATTATTTGCATAATGTGTGCTTGCTGGATTGTAGTAACAATCTTTAGCCATGTGGTTGTGCAGACCACACATTATGCATGCAATGTTAGTCTTCTGGGAACTTGCAGGTTGCTGTTTCTTAGGTTTCTTCTCTTCATCAGCAACTTTCCCTTTCGACTTCTGATCCTTCAGTAGGACAGGAGTGCTGGTACTACACTCCTTTCCTGAATCAGGAGTACCTACCACTTGAAACCCGGCAGAAATGAAGACACCCTTTTGCTTAGGGTCAAACTTAAGCTTGGACTCTGCAACCTTCTTAGCAGTCCTTCTAGCAGCTTTAGCTCTGCTTCTTCTTGCCTTGGTGGTCAGGATTTGGTCATCACAGGTGGAGATGGGTGTATCCTCCTGTTTCTCCCCTGTGGAGGCCACTATTTTTACTTCATCCTCTAGTTCCAATGGAGAAGGGTCAGCAGTTGGAACCTCTTGCTCTTCAGTACCACATCTAGGTAGTCTAATCGACTCATAAGAGTGTGGTGGAGCTATTTCACTGGTTCCCAACCCTTCTTTGTTTTGATAAAACATTTTGAAATGAGAGGTTGATGCAAGAATAGTTTGGAAGCTTTGCTCAGCAATAGCTTGCTTCCTGGCCTGAGCCTCAGCTGTGACTAACTGGGCTTGAACTTTAGAAAGTTTGGAGATCAGATCTTTGATTTGAGTCTTATAGTTAGTCTTTTCATGTTTTAAAAGAGACACAGTTTTCTCTAACTCATCAATTTTCCTTTGATAGTCAGATTCAGCTCTTTAAAGTCAGATTTTAGCACATTTAAAGACTCAACCTCAGATCTGATTTCCGAAATGTAATCCTTATACAATTTAACTTTAGCAATACAGGCAGCAGTACAAAGATGTTCATATACCTGATCATCATCTGTTCCGGCCATGAGTGCTTGAGCGGGAGTCACATCCTGTACCATGAAGCTCCAGTCAACTTCCTGAGCAACAGCAGCTGTTTCAGTTGACTTTTCTTCATGCTTGGGAGCAGTGGGATGTGTGGAGGCCTGTGGGGTTCCCGGGTTGTTCTTGGGAGCCTTGCATTCCCTAGCAAAGTGACCAAGTTGGTTGCAGTTGTAGCACCTTGCTTTGCTCTTATCAAACCCAAACTTGCTGTTGACTGGGTTTTGAGGGAATTGCCTTCCAGTTCTCTTGAAGAACTTCTTCGCTCTGTAAGTTAAAAGAGCCATCTGCTGGACAATGTCCATGTACTCCACATCATCTGGATTGAAGCACTCAAGATCATCAAAGCAGTATTGAAAATCACCAGAGTGTCCACTTCCAGAGACAAAGGCACAACTATCCTGAAAGGAGTTGTGTTGAACCTTTTGAGACTTTGGAGTCTCAGGTAGAGTGATGAAGGGTCCAGTATGTGAGTTGTCAGGGTAGCATAGCAACTGATGTTGTGGTTCCATGCTTTCCCTTTCAACCACATGAAGGGCTGAACTCTGTTGGTTATTGGAGTGGTCAGAGGAGTTCTGCATGTTCATCTCCATCTGAAATGCACTTAGGATACCATACAACTCTGTGAGAGAAAGAGTCTTAAGGTCCGAAGTTCTCTTGATGACAACACAGTAGTGAGTCCATAGTTTAGGAAGAGAGGACATGAACTTCCTAACTATGTCTCTGTTCTCAAGAGCTACTCCAATATCCGCCAGAGTATCTACTAGCTCAACATACCTGAAGTATTGTTGAGTCAAGGTCTCACCAGCCTTGAAAGTAAAGTTCTCAAACTGCTGCTTCAAGAGATCTTTCTTGTTCTCTTGAGTTTCCTTGGATCCCTCATACATCAGCTTCAAAGCTTCCCATAAATCTTTAGCAGTCTTGCACTTCTTGAAGCGTCTGTAGACGGAGTTGGGGAGAGCAGTTTGGAGACAAGTCATAGCCCTTTGATCCAGCTCTATTCTCTTCCTATCTTCCTCTGAGTAATCATCAACATCTTTTGGAATGATGCGATTACCAGTGGCAGATGTAGTGCTTGGTATGAAAGGACCATTGACAATGGAGTCCCATATCCTTGAGTCTTGACACTTGATGAAGCCTTCCATCCTGATACACCATGTGTCAAAGTCTTCAGGGGTGATCATAGGGGACTTGGTCAAGGTACCAGTTTCCATATCAGCCTTGGAGAGAGCAGCCATTTGAGTGAGTGGATTGTGGTGAGGAGAAAAAAACAGGTTGATTAGGATGGTAAGATCTCACAATCAAGAGCCTAGAGCTCTGATACCAATTGCAGGATCGGATTTCGGTGGTTTTTCTCTCAACTCACTGTGAATCAACACTCAGCAAGCAGTCTTTAAGAAGAGTTGATCACAATATAACAAGTAACAAGCAGTAAGAAAATTTAACACAGCAAGTAAATTTCAAGGTACTTTTATATATTGCTTCTCAACTCAAAGGATTACAAGACACTTGGACTCAAATCACTTACTTAAAAAGTTACAGGAAGAAGATATATATAATACTACCTACAGCTGGATATACTTTGATACCAGCTGGACACCTCTAACCTTACATCTATACTACAAGACTCTAGGTGAGGTCTTGTAGTATAGATGTAATCATGAATTTTACCGAACGCGTAATTTCCATCATGGACCTCTAAGTTAGGTTTGGACCTTTCTGTTTGATGCTGATTAACCTTGAATTTTATTTTGACTGGGGATTTGAAATTAATCTCCTTTAGATGAACTGTATTGCCTGACACTATTATGAGAAACAATTGATTCTAACATCACTGATAAGGGATACATAGAGATCCCTGATACTAATGCCATCACTGTTACTATGAGTATATTATTATTACTAAGGCTATCATGAGCTATGAGAAACCAAATTACTCATGATGTCTTCTTACAGGAAACTACTATGGCTGAAAAAGAAGTGGATGTGAGGGCGACCATGTGGAAGAGGAAGAAACTATCCGTCTTCAAATATTTGAAGGAAACAAACTTATTATTATCCGACATTATTATTATTGTTATTATTATTCATGGGGGTGATGGCACCTTCCACTTTGTAAGAGCTAGACTCTGAAACTATGAACCTTGTCTTATTTTGAGCTAATTCTTATGATACAATGTCGTTGAAACATTTACGATTATCCGTCATGTGTTGTTTATCCATGGTGTTGGGCCATGTTATTCCTTATGTCTACTTAAACTGTTTAAATTGGTAATCTGTGGAACTTGTTAAGTTGTGTGCAATTATACACCGTATTCTCTCTTCGTATAGAGGGAGCCCTGTAGGGAATTGATGCATAGATTATTCGAAACAAATTTATGAGACACTAAAACGACTTTATCTGTAGTACTATCAGAATGCCTACCAGAAGAGGAACTCGCATCGGAAGGCAAGCAGCAAACCGAGGTCGTCATGAAGGAGCAAGGCGAACCAGAAACCAACCACCTACTCCTCCAAGGACTCCCATCGAGGAGAATGCTAACTCTGCAAATGATGAGAGGATGGCAAATCTTGTGGTTGCAAATGCTATACCAACCATCATTGCTCAAATCAATGCTGACCGGGATGACGCCGGAGGTGATACTGGGGCTGCCAACAACGAAGAATCTGAAGCTATCAGGAAAAGGTGCTCCTACAAAACATTCATGGCTTGCAAACCAAAGGACTTCCATGGCACCGAGGGTGCAATTGAAACCTATAGATGGCTGGACGAAATCAAAGCTGTGTTAGACATCAGTGAATGCAAGTTAGAACACATGGTGAGGTTCGCTTCTCAATCTCTCAAGGGACCAGCACTTGAGTGGTGGAAAACCATCATTCAGCCTCGAGGCAGGGATGCCATCGGTAGGATGAACTGGTCTGAGTTCAGGGAGCTAATCACCAACAAGTACTGCCCGATCAACCAACTAGAGAAACTGGAGGCTAGATTTCTGAGTTTGGAGATGAGGGGTCCGAACTACACCGAATACATCAACCAGTTCCTTGCATTGTCCCGACTGGTACCACACTTGGTGATGCCAGAATCCAAGGGCGTGGCCCGCTTCATCTGGGGGTTACACCCAAGGGTAAGGGGCATGGTTCGGTCATCCAGGCCTACAACCATACAGGCGGCGGTCGACCTTACTAGTAGTCTGACCGACGACCTAGTTAGAGCAGGGTGGATTGAACATGGGAAAATGGAGGACAAGAAGAAGGTTGTGGAAGAAAAGAGGAAGTGGGTTGATACTAGGAAGATGGTCGGCAGCAGCAGCGGTTCAAACAAGAAGCCTAGAGAAGAAGCGAGACGAAATGACCATGGTAGAAAGGCAAGGAGGTTGTATCTGGGCACAAGCCCCTTCTGCGATAAATGCAAGCTTCATCACCAAGGGGAGTGCAATCCCATGCCTTGTTATCGATGCAAGAAACCTGGTCACCTGATTAAAGACTGTACCTACGAGCCTGGAAAACAATGCTATGAGTGCGGGGACCCCGGGCATATGAGGAATAAATGCCCCAAGTTAGGAAGAAACAAGGACAACCGACCCAATAAGCCCAAGGGAAGAGCTTTTGTGATGGATCCAGCAGGAGCCCGAAAGGAACCCGATGTGGTTAACGGTACGTTTCTTGTAAACGGTCATCCTGCTACCGTTTTATTTGATACTGGAGCGACTGCTAGTTTTATCTCTAGTACTTTTAGATCCTTGATTGACTTAGCCACTTGTACCTTAGCCGATACGTTTACCGTTGAACTAGCTGATGGTAATATTTTAGAAACTAATGAAATCATCAGGGATTGCTCAATGAATCTAAATGGACATACATTTAAGATAGATCTTATGCCCATTAAGTTAGGGGGATTTGATGTGGTTGTCGGCATGGACTGGTTAGCTAAGAACAGGGTCGAAATTGTTTATGATGAACGCCTACTCAAGATACCATTGAACGGCAAGGAAGAGTTGGTGGTGCAAGGAGAAAGGAGTAACACCTTATGCCCCATGATATCCCATCTAAAAGCTACCAAGAGCTTAAGGAAGGGATGCTCGGCTTTCATCATCTACGTGATGAAAACCAAAGAGGAGAAGAAGATTTCGGACATCCCAGTAGTTTCTGAATACCCTGAGGTGTTTCAGGAAGACCTACCGGGACTTCCCCTGAATCGACAAGTTGAGTTCCAGATAGATTTGCTGCCTGGCGCTGCACCGGTAGCCAAAGTGCCGTATCGACTCGCCCCTCCGAGATGAAGGAATTGATGACGCAAGTTCAAGAACTATTGGACAAAGGATTCATACGTCCGAGTGTCTCTCCATGGGGTGCTCCGGTGTTATTTGTAAAGAAGAAGGACGGCACTTTACGCATGTGCATCGACTACCGGGAATTAAATAAGTTGACCGTAAAGAACCGTTACCCACTCCCGAGGATAGATGACCTATTCGATCAACTTCAAGGAGCAAGCTACTTTTCCAAGATAGACTTAAGATCCGGTTACCACCAGCTGAAGATAAGAGAAGAAGACATACCCAAGACGGCTTTTCGAACTAGGTATGGGCACTATGAGTACTTAGTCATGCCCTTTGGACTGACTAATGCACCAGCAGCATTCATGAATCTCATGAACCGTGTATGCCGCCCATATCTTGACAAGTTTGTGATTGTGTTCATCGACGACATTCTGATCTAGTCCAATAATAAAGAAGAACACGAGAAGCATCTCAGACAAATCCTTGAGTTACTCAAGAATGAACAACTATATGCCAAATTTTCTAAATGTGAATTTTGGATGCGAGAGATCCAATTTTTAGGGCATGTAGTGAATGAGAATGGAATTCAAGTTGACCCTTCCAAGATTGAAGCTATAAAGAATTGGAAGATTCCTGAGACTCCCACTGAGATTAGGTAATTCCTAGGATTGGCCGGATACTACCGACGATTCATAAAGGACTTCTCACGGATTGTGCAACCATTGACCTCACTGACTAAGAAGGACAAAGCCTTTGTATAGGAACCCGAGCAAGATGAAGCATTCAAAACGCTTAAGGAAAAACTATGCAGTGCACCTGTTTTGGCCCTTCCAGAAGGAGTCGAAGACTTCGTAGTTTATTGTGATGCCTCGCGTCAAGGGTTAGGTTGCGTGCTAATGCAACGCAACAAGGTTATTGCCTATGCATCTAGACTGCTAAATGATCACGAGAAGAACTATACTACGCACGATCTGGAATTAGGTGCCGTGGTATTTGCTCTCAAAATGTGGAGGCACTACCTCTATGGCACGAAGTGTATCATTTACACTGACCATCGAAGTTTGCAACACATTCTCGGCCAGAAAATACTAAACATGCGTCAAAGAAGATGGGTTGAGCTGTTAAACGACTATGAGTGTGAAATCCGTTATCATCCCGGAAAGGCCAATGTGGTGGCAGATGCTTTGAGCAGAAAGGAGAGAGAAAAACCTCTTCGTGTATGAGCTTTAAGGATAAGTGTGTACACAAACCTAGTCGCAAGGCTGAAAGAAGCTCAAGGCGAAGCGTTAAAGGAGGAAAATCTAGCAGGAGAAGGATTAACGGGAATGGAAAAGCGTTTTGAAATGGGAACGGATGGTACATATAAGTGCGAAGGGAGAACTTGGGTGCCAAAACATGGGGGAATTCGAGAGGTGATTCTCGATGAAGCTCACAAGTCTAGGTATTCAGTTCACCCTGGGAGTGATAAAATGTACCGGGATTTGAAGGCACTTTTCTGGTAGCCTGGAATCAAGAAGTCAATCGCTAGTAGATGGTATTTTGTTTCTTCTTTGGCTATATTGGGTTTATTTCACAAGTTTGATTTCTTGCTTTTTGTTTTAAATCATAGTTAAGGAGGAAAAATACACCGCAACACACCTCATTAAGATTATATTGGCATACTCTTCCAAAAAAGAAAGAGCAGACCCCATTGAAGGGGTTTTCGGTCGGTTCCCGTTCACCTTCCCCCCTCATAGTCCATTAGTGGGTAGGGTGGTAAACTTAGAGGACGCCGACCTCCTCTTTAGATGTGTCCTCGACAACCTGGCGGTTCTTCGGTCTTCGCTTTTAGGGGCGGGAGTGCTTGGTCGCTGGGCTTTCCTTTTCCTCAACCAATTTGGTTGTGCCAGCCGGTCTAACATTTTTTATGGGCTGGCTTGGCTGGACAATGATGGATTGAAGATAAGATAGATTCGAGTTCAAGTGGCACAGGACCTTCGATCTACCATAGGGTATAATACTACCGAATTCATTCTATTGAAGCGTAACATTTCATTTCCTGTTGCATTTCTTTGGTTTGGAAGTTCCAGAATGTTGTCTGTGGATTTATAGCCCCCTATATTATATGCCAAAAGATTGATTCAAGTTCCGTGCTGCTCACCTGTGACAACCGGTCCCAAGGTCACTATTCTAAACCCTAATTTAATTGCATCATATCCCGTCTTATAAGTACTAATAATAGAAACAATTCAATTATATCAAGAGTGTTAGAATCACTAATTTTTATTTGATCAATTTTCATGATTCTATGAGACTTATGTGAATTTAGTCATTTCAAGTCATGCCTTTTTAGAAAATTCATGCCCGAGAATATTAATTAGCCACCCTAAGTAGGATATACAATATCAATTAAAACAATTAAAAGTATATGTGGACATACACTTGAAATTTTCGGATTTAAGCATGCATTATCATGCATAACACTTAGTCAACTAACTAAAACTTATCATCCAAAATACTACACTACACAACAAACTAATACCACATAATAATAATATACACTAAAATTTAAAAGAATAATGTCATAAGGGGACAAAAAACTCGGTGCCTCCCCTCTCCCCCAATAGGAATTATTGCTTTCTTCACATGCCACACCACCCTAACACACCACTCAAGTTTCATGCAAATTCATTTGCATATCTCTTCATTCTCTCCTCCTCTCTCACTCTCAAAATTCCCTGCAGAAAACACACTCCTTTTCTTCCAAAATCCTCTCTATTCTCTCCATCTTCAGCCCCAAAACCGTGAGCAACAACAAGCACAACAATCGGCCAGCAGCAAACAGCAGCAAAGGTGGACTTTTGGTGAAGTTTTGAAGCTTAGATCGTGTAAATCTTGAGGTTCCAGCTTTTGTTCGAGCTTCTCCAGCCTCATCCAAGGAGATTTGAACCATCCACGAAGTTCTACACCTCTTAAACCGCAAGATACATCGTATGTAAGCTCACTATGTCGGTTTTGGTCATTTCTTGAGATTGTCTTCATTTTTCACCTAAAAACCCATCTTTTTCTTGTTGTAGAAGAAACATCTCACCCTAACTTTGTTCTTGAGGAGTTTACCACTTTCTTGAAGGTATACCACACGTTATAATGCTCATTCCAAGGGGTAGAATCCGATTTACCCCCTTGAAAACCCTCTCTTTGGTGTTTTTGTCACCATGCACTTGTGAATCTTGTAACCCCTCGAAACCAAACGTTTAACCTGCATAAAAATGGGTTTTAAGACTAACAACAACCTGTTTTTGAAGTCTCCAAGGGTGTACACCACCTACATATGGTACAAACATGCTTCACACCTCGAATAGTCACTCCATCTACTAGTAACAACTTCCTCTAGACATTTCTTGTAAACCCCCTTAGACAAGGGTTGTAATCTGATCAAAATGAATTTTAAGACACCCTAATAATCTGATTTTTTAAGTTAGATAAAGTTTAGTAATGGTTAAACTCAAGATACAAGGATTTACACAAGTGTAATGGTCATTTATGACACTTTCTACATGTTCTAAAGTCCATGGATGTATAGAACAGCTAGGCAACGTTTGAGACTCTTATTTCAGTAATTTTTGGGTTATATTAAGTTTAATAACATGGCATGACCTCTGGAACAAAGGACATAATGTGTATAGGCCTAGTTGGTCACTTTCGGGACCCGAAAAACGTGTTAAAATGACTTAAAAATGGGAAACATGGACCATAAACATTTTAAAGAGAATTACAGGTTCTAAATGGATAAATAAAGTGTTCTGGAGTCAATGAAAAGTTTTAGAGGTCAAAAGGGTAATTTAAGTGGATTTTAGATGAAACCGGGTGTAAACCGAGAGGCATTTTTAAAGAAAAACCTAAGATAAATGGGTTAAATGCTACAATTTATAAAAATCATTACTTTCCAGTAGGTTAATAGATAAAATAACCTCAAAGGTAAAATGGTTGGTCAAACAAGCCTTTAAAATGGTCAAACCCGACTAAAACGCGTTTTAACGGTTTAAAACGTAAAAACGAGCCTTTCTACTTTTAAGAAACAAATTTTTATAATATAAAAGGTTTTAAACTTATAAAAATGATTTTAAGAAATAGCTACTGGACCTAGACTCCAAAAAGGTGAAAATTCATAAATAACCATTTTAAACCGTTCGGTTTTACCGTAACCGGCAACGTTAAACGCGTATTTTAGAAACCGAGTCTATAAACTGAAATTTTTAAGTTAGAAATTCTTGAAACTAAGTTGAATTAAGGTCTTGAACCTGATTTTTAAGAATAGAGGTCACTTAATGCAAGAAACCAACTTAAGGGTAGAAATTGTCAATTTTGAAACTTCAGGGGCAAAACTGTAAATTTTGCAAAATTTCATAACCGACTTCCATAAGTTCATTTGCCCCCTTAAATGGAATAATTACTATATATCCCTGGCCTAGTAAGGTAGAAACCTTTGATTCCATGAAAAACCTTGACTTTCCTTAAAAGGAAACTTTTTACGCAAACCTAATCGAATCAAAACCGAAACCGTCTATTTAAGTCTTAGGCACTATTGTTGCTCCTTAAATAGGTTTAGAGCAGTAGCTAATCACTTAATATATTCATATTAGGGTGCTAGACTTGAGCTATTCCCGGCACACGAAGAATTTCTTTTGCTTGATTATCTAAGGTGAGTTCTCGTGTTCCCCTTTTTTTTACTTATGTTTTGGGGATGAAGCATGCTCCTTTTAAACTGAAACTCTTATGTGTGATACTGTTTACTGTTTTGCATGATCTTCTATTTTATGAACTTTGATTGTGCTTACTTGATGCTTGTATGTGGGACTTGTTTGGATACCTGCTGATACTTTAGTCATAATCATTAATTCTTTTGTGAACCGCTTGTTCTTACGTGAATAGATCTATTTGGGGAATCCCCCACGCATAGTGGCTCCCGCCACAGGGAGGTACCCCACTGAGATCCTGAGGGGTCGTTTGTGGCATGTAACAGGTTTTGGGTAAGATACTATGGTGAACCATCCTAGCAGGAGTGGTTCACTTTTCTGAGGCTTGGTCCTTTTTCCTACGGGAATATCCGGTTAAACACAAGTTTAGAAGAGGCCAACCGGGGACCAAGTGCAGGGTTGATTGTGATACCCCACAATGACTGATACTAAAAACGATGCTTTTAAAATCGAATGAGATTTTTATAAACTATCACAAAGGATTCTAAAACCTTTACTGTGGTCTTTTATAGTTCCTTTTATTTTGTTTTGAAACTTTAAGCACTTGAATTCACTAACTTTTAGTTGACACTCTTTTCTTTTGAGCATGTTTCAGGTAACCTGTGAAGACTCTTAGCGTATGGACGACTCAGACTCAACCCCGAGACCATGGCATTGTTTGTGTGACCAGAATTTATAACTTTGACAATTTGATATCATGACTATTTAAAATTATGTTGAACATGTAAACATTTGGGGCTGGATCTGTTTCCAGCCCGGTGTCTTTTAAAACTTTTAATGCCATGTGATGTTCTCTCCTTTTGAGCTCTTATAATGGTTTGTTTCCGCTGCCATATATGTTGTTGCTAATCTGTGACGTCCCACCCTACCTGGGCCCGGGGGTGTGACATCACCGCTCCTCGAGGCCAAGGACGGGGTCGAACCGTCATTCCAGGATTTGCAGTCCGATGCATTTCCATTATGTTACCTAGCCAAACCCGTCGCCTCATCTTAAGGTTTGACACATTAAGAAAAAGGTGTTGGTTAAACAGTTACATAACAGTTGATTGTGTATCACAATTAAAATAAGAAATACATATACTTGTTTATGGGTGGGAGGTTGGATGTAGAACGGTGTTTTTATGCCATTGGCTAACCTACATTGATCTCATGGGGTCACCCACATCGCATGGATTTTTTTATTCTTTTAGTATGTATGTGTTCGAATCCAACTAACCTCTAAAAATTTTAACACCGACCCCCATCAAATTTTGACTTTTATCCCGTGAAACTTTGACACCGACCCTCAACAAATTTTGACACCACCCCCAAGAAAAATCAATTTAACTTTTCAAATTTTAATAAATATAAACCTACTATAAATTAATTGACACATGTTTTAAAAGTTCTTATAAACTTAAGTACACAATAGTGATTTAAATAATTTAGCCTGTGTCCCCTTTAATTCTTATTAACCCAATTACTAAATATTCACAATAAATATTGAAAACTTTGAGTCCGTTACTCTATTAGTCCAACAATTAAAAAACTTAACCTAATTAAACTTTGATGGAATGATCGGTTGATGGAAATTTTGTCGGAGCTGCTACCACCGACCGCCCCTCTGTCTATGGCTACATGTCATCATCTCTCAAATTCGATTACAACAGCCCTAAAATTCTTAATTTTAAAAATTTGTTATTAAACTTTTTCTCTAAACTTTCCTTTATTATTTGATTATTTGCTAAATTAAATATTAGATTATGAATTTATGATTTAAAAATATTTGACTTGTTATTGTATAATATGAAAAAATCAATCTGAGGAACAGTAGTGTTTTATTTTTGTGATTTTGCCACACAAATTTGTTGAGTTGTCATTTTGCTCCCTCCCCTTATGTGGTTATATGGAGAGTGAAAGATTGTATAATATGAAAAAATCAATCTGAGGAACAGTAGTGTTTTATTTTTGTGATTTTGCCACACAAATTTGTTGAGTTGTCATTTTGCTCCCTCCCCTTATGTGGTTATATGGAGAGTGAAAGAGTTTCTTGTGTTTCAAGTGGGTTTTGTGGGTGTGCTCGTGGTGGGCAGCGATAGCAAAGTCGATAGTGGCGGTGGTATTTTCACCGCGACTTTGCGTTTATTGGTGAGGATGATGATGGTGGCGGTTGCGTTTTCACCGTCGCCTCTTTATATCCTCTTTTGTAATAGAGTGTGCCTGGCTACTATGGGGTTTTTGCAGTGGTTTTGTAAAGAGAGAAATAGAGTTCATCCGGTTGGTTTTATAGAGAGAGAAGGTGTTGTCGATGGTGGTTGGTCGCGGCTCGATGGCCAATGTAACAGATGGCGTACGGTTGTTGCCTACCGGTCTCCGGCCCTTTGCGCGTTGTCAATCTCCGTTGATTTTGGTGGCGGCTTCGCGCATCTGTTGTATTCTAGCCCTAATTGTTTTGAATTTTAATTTAGGGCTTTTGGCTACTGTGGCGGCTGTTCACGAGTCTTCGGTTGGTCGTTGTTTTGACCTCATCATTATCATTGATGTTTGCGGTTGTGGCGGTAGTCATGGGGCTGCTAGAATCGTCCAGTGGCCACTTGGGTTTTCGGTGGTGTCCGATGGTGCTCCTACCAAATGGCATGCGCTGGTCACCCTTTAAGGTTCCCAGATTTGGTTGCCCTGCCGTCATCAAGGCCGCTTCCCCATTGTATTTCTCCAACCGGTGTATGTCGTGCCTTCCCGACCTCCCCTTAGTGTTGTCGCCGGCGGTGACTTTTCCATGTTATCAGCTTGATGTTGATGGTGCCGTTGGCGACGGTGGTGAAGGTACCCGGGTCGATTTGCCCCATTTAAGACTGGTTATGGTATCTCGAAGCTGGCGGTGGTAACAACATTGATGGTGTCCGATTGGTTTGTGATTTGTTGATGATGATGAGGTTTTGCCTCATCTGAGACCAGTTCTGGTTCATTATTTTCTTTGTGTCGCGGTAGAGATGTCGATGACGACGAGCTGTCGCTCATCCGAGACTACCTATATTTGGGTATGTTAAGTAAGTTTCTGTTTCCGAGGCTATGACTGAAATGCAAAACCCATATTAGTTGTCATGGCTTGGCAGCCATTTACGGCATGCAGCTACAACCGGATAGCGGTTCTGAGCCCGGTTAGTGCAAAAGTATTTTTATCGTAAGGTGTTAGTTGTTGTAGTGTTCGTTTGGCTATGATTGTATTGGAAAAAAATTATCAGTTACTGTGGCGTGACAACCCACTATGATCTGCAACCATAACTGTAATTCAATTCTGAGTCTACTATTTGATTTGTGATGCATATATGGCTATGATGGATTGTCTGAGCCACACACGCACGCGCAATATGCTTGCCCAGATTTAACTATTTTGATTAGTTTTTGAATGCTTGATTATTTGATTAAATTATGTGATCCAACCCAACCCATATTGAAAAAAAATTATATACCAATAGACAAACATACCTTAATAATACCCAATCCCTATAATAAATATTCCAGAGCACTGGCTATTACTTTTATATTTTAGATAACCAAGGTGTCGTAAAAATAAAAGAAAAATGAAATTATTGCTTAAAATCGATTGTGGTTGAAGGGCCATCTTTTACTTCAACAGTTCACAAAAAGGTTTGAAATAAAATCATTGCTTATTACCTGAACTAGTTTTAGAAAACCCATGTAACATACTGTTTGAAACTATGAAAACAACATAATTCATAATATTTCGTATGATTAAGTTACGTATTACTATAATAATTAAAAATAAAAAGTTATATTTATAAAATATAAATATTCAAATATTTTTTGAATAATATAATATATAATTGACCAATTTAAAATTAAAACCAGTTATGTTAAAATCACATTAATCTAAAATAAATAAATATATCTATAAATATCTTTTTCTTTTTAGTTTTTTTTTTAAATTGAATTTTACTAAGCTATAAAAATATGTATAGTTCAAAACAATATGATTACATAATTAAGTTGATAATATAAAAAATTAAATTTAAAACCAAATGTATTATTACTATTAATTGAGTTTCTTAAAATAAAAAAATTGACTAAAACAATATATTTAGTTTTGGCGGGAAATTTTTTTTAAAGAGTAACATGAGAGTGTCATGTGCCATCCTAGTTACTCTTTTTATTATATGGTATAGATATATGGGAAGAAAATATTAGGGGCATCTTATAAAACATCAAAGCAAATAAAAGGACGCCCGGAATACGACCCGTAAGGTTTGAAATAAAATCTTGTTTACGACCATATTCCTATGATCAATCTACAAAAAATCTTATCAGTAATTCAAAGTTTAAATGAACCATAAATTGGTTTGTAGTGAATAACTAGAATTGAGTACCGCGCGTTGCAACGGTATTTTTCTCGGTAAACTATATTACGCAATGGATCATTGTGGTGTAATGCGTTACGTAACATATGTCACTCTAAATAACATATAAGTCAATAATTATTGAATTAACATGGGACATGTTGAAATTTCAATTGTTCGGCTTGACATTTTCGTAAACCTTTGAGTACTGCAATTGTATTTCTAAATAGCTCAATTTGTAAAGGTAAAAGTATGGAAATTAATTTAATTAATCTATTAAATTTTTATTAAATAATATTTTCGACTGCCAATATGCCCTACATCAATTTGTTTAGCAGGGGACACCTCATGTCTTTTCAAATTGTAAATTATGAGTTCGAGTCTCACTTGATACAAAGTGCTTCAAGTGGACCATGGGGTTTTATCACAATGAACATTTAGGATATCGGCTTATAATTCATATATTTAATAGGGTGAGATTATTTTATAAAGTGTATTTTTGCTATAAAGTATGAGAAGACTCAATAATGTTAAAAAAAATTATAAAAAAATTATATCTTACAATCTAAATTGAATTTCAAAATATTACTTCGTAATCTCTGTTGCTCTCGTCGTCCTCTTTCAGAAAAAAATAAAAAATAAATAAAAAATTTCACTGTGTCTTTTTATGACACAAGACATCATTATGTTCTTTCATAATGACAAAATAACGTTGTTGTGTCTTTCATAAATGACACAATAAAAAACATTAATTTTTTTATTTTTCATTTCTTTTTTTCATTTTTTTCCTTACAGAGTGGCAGTATCCAGCTATGTTATACGGAACAGACTGTTGAGCCATAAAGAAATCGCATGAGAGACAAATAAATGTCGCAGAAATGCGAATGCTGAGGTGGATGTGTGGACACACAAGATTGGACCGAATAAGAAACGACGTGTTTCGACAGAGGCTAGAGGTGGCTTGTATCACAGATAAAATACAAGAGGGAAGACTAAGATGGTTTGACCACGTGAAGAGGAGGGCGATGACAGCTCCTGTTAGAGTAGTAGAGAACGTCAACTTAGAGGGTAGGAGAAGTAGAGGAAGACCTAGGTTGATTTGGAACGAGGTAATTAGGCGGGATATGGTAGACTTGCACCTCTCTGAGGACATGATCGAGGATAGGAGTGCATGGAAGCGTAGAATTAAAATTAAGGACTTTTAGTGAGACCTGAGGATAGGAAGGGTAGACGTAGACTTGATGCAGGTCTCCTCGAGTGAGATGTAGATTTTCCACAATCTGCTCTTATACGTGTTACTTGCCGCTTATTTATTGTACGCACTTTCTAATTCTTTATGTGATTTATACCTTGGGTGGTATGCCTTATATTTTGATCGATATTGTTATTGCTTTCGTTATCGAGTCGGGGGTCTCTTCGAAAGCGGTCTTTCTATTTCCCAAGACAGAGGAAAGACTCGCCACCACCTTCCCCTCCCAGACCCTACTCTCGCGTGGGATTTACTGGGTACGTTTGTTTGTTTGTTTGTGTTTATTTTTTTCTTAATGAGGACGGCTAGGGGAACAAAAGCTCGAAATTATTTTTATGAAATTCGATTTAGATTGTTAGATATAATTTTTTATGATATTTTTTTACATATTGTGTTTTCTCACACTTTATAGCAAAAAAACACTTTGTATTTGAACCTCTTTCTATTAAATATATTATTAGTTAACTAATGTAATACACATAATACTAATATAGTATTTTGTAAAAAAATAATTAATTTGAACAATACTAATTAAAAGTTAAAAAACAAACTAATATTATTCAAAAATTAATTTTGATACTTCAAAAATAAAAATTGAATTAGTTTTCAAAATCTCACACATTTTCGCGTGCGCGCGCGCACACATACTATCTCTTCTAAAAACACACTCTCGCTTTTCTAAAAACACTCTTTCTCTTTCTTAGGGGCTGTTTAATTACACTGACTCAGTAAGATGTGACTGAGTCAGAAACTGACACAGTTAGAAATTCTCATTGAGTTTGCATCTGATTGAAACTTGACTGTTTGATTTAGTATCTGATTGACTAATAAAAATATATAATTTAATTTATATAACATTTTTCTAATCTCTGGCACCCACATTTCTCCATAAACACCCCTTATTTTCTACCTCAAAATCATCCACCATGACTGATTAAAATGCCCCACATCAGATAACCATTATCAAATCAATCAAGCAAGAAACTTTTTCAACTCATATAAATTGTGCACACAGTCACACACCACCACCACCGCCTGTCACCCCTTCTCACACACTTTCTCTCTCTAAACACGACACACACACACACACTCCGGCATCGTTGGAGCTCAAGCTCCGGCAGCTTATCTGACCAATGCACCACCGTCGACCACCACACCACGAAAGCTCCAGCGACCAATGCGCCACCGTCGAGTGTTCCTCTACCACCGGTGAAAGCTCCGGTGAAGGCTCCTGTCGCAGCTCCTCCAACGGCTGCGCCTCCTGCTGAGACGTCGGTGAGCACACCTCCTCCTACTGCGGTGTCAGTGAGCTCTCCACCACCAGCTATTGAGCCGCTGCCGATGCCTGAGCCAGTTCCGCAAGTGGGGGGATAGTCCGAGGAGGGGGTCGCGCAGGTGGGGGTTGACGAAGGGAGGGGTCAGCCGGGTTAGCATGTTTTAATTTAGGGTCTGCATCAGAACCCACGGACCCGATCAGAACACAACACAACCACATCAAACACGCTGACTGGCTGACAGTCAGCCGGGTCAGCCCAAATCAAACCGCCCCTTACACTGTGTTTCCGAGTCTCATTTAAGGAGAGAAAAGAAAAGAAAAGGAAGGAAAGAATAAATAGTTATGTTCCAGAGTTTTTTTAATGGAAGGAAATGAAAGGATTGTTATAAATTCATGTTCCTGAGTTTACTTAAGGAGGGAAAAGAAAAGAAATGGAAGGAAATGAAAGGAAAAAGAAGGCTAAAACAATCCTTCCAAAATGGAATGAAATGGAGAGAAAGGAAAAGAAAGAAAAGAAGAGAGAAAAGAAGAGAAAAGAAGAGAAAAGAAGAGAAAAGAAGAGAAAAGAAGAGAAAAGAAGAGAAGAGAAAAGAAGAGAAAGGAAAAGAAGAGAGAGGAAAGGAAAAGAAAGTGCTTCCTTTCTTTTCTTTCGTTAAGTAAACTCGGGAACACAGCGTTAATCGCTCTCTTTCTTTTTTCTTTTTTTTTTAAAAGATATCTGTCTTTCTAGATTTACCACCACCACCACTCCACCCGTCCACCGCCGCTAACCACCACCACCTACCACCACTGACCACCACCGTTCTCTTCGTCTTCTTTTCTTATAAGATGACTACATATCACCGGCCAAACATCGCCGCTCACCAACATTTTCTTCTATCATCTCTCGTTTTTCATTTTAGAGATAGAAAGTTAGGGTGTCTCTATAGAATGAAGAGAGAGGAAGAGCTCGGTGACAAACTCCTGGTGGTCGGTTCTCTGTGCTCTGACGGGGACAGAAGGTATGGATCGTTGTTCTGGTGGCACTCGTTGGTCGTCGGGCGAAGTGGGATGGGAAGTTTTCGGTGGTGGGGGTTGGGGTGGGGGTAGGAGATGGATGCATCTTTCTAGTAGTGAAACTGACGGGGATGGAAGGTGACTATCGGTGGTGGGAGTTACCGGCTGGAGAGGGTGGGGATTGGGGGTTGGTTGACGGCGGTGGTGGGTTGCCAGAAGGTGATGATCGGTGGTGGGTTTGAGATTTTCAATTAGTATATATATATACACAACAAAGCACATGGTATAACTATATGCACTATAAAGAACACCAACATGCAAAACAACTTGGTAATTAGTATTATTTAAATTTTACGACCTATGGAGTTCACAAGCCGTTAAGTTTTTAACTTACGTTTGTGAGTATCTTCACGACCCATTATTATTTTTCAAAAAAAAGTTGAAATCGAAACTAAACATTATAAATATGGGACATATCACATACATTTTGCTACACTCAAATTTAAACCAAAATATAACTATGACAATTTTTACGTTAAGTAGTTTGATTCGAGAAGAAAGATCTCAACATTTCACACCATCTGCGACTATATTTATGACAAACGCAATATGGTATGGAATGATACAGACATTATAACGAGGGCTTAAAAACAATACCTGGCCACCGTCGAAACATTTTTTAATCATGTTGCGTATTGAACTTTGTTAAAGATCAACAAGATTAACGATTCTATTTTAAGTTATATTTATTACATTGTAATAATAATCATAAATTTTTTTATTGCAAACTGAAGCTTTTTAGAGTAATTTGTTAGAAGATGAACCATTCTGACGTATTCTATTACTTCTACTATAAGACATTTTTAATTAACTCGTTTTAAACTCACACGATAAAACGAAATAATATATATTCGTTTATATAGAGTCTTAAATCATGTCAGATAATTGATACACGTTTTTCTAGAAATAACACATCACATCAAGTATTTTTTTATCTTCTTGCCGGAAAAGAGTTTTATTACCAAGTTTGATTACCATAAGCGGAAATTCAATCCTTATATCTCCGATATATAGGATAGCATGTCAGAAAAAAAAAATAGAAATTTTGGTAGATAGTATGGCTTGACAATGTCGAGCTAAGACTATCGCGAAGTAAACAAAAAAAATACCTAGAAATAATGTCACATCAACAAAATTAGAAAACCACACCCGTAAGATAATTCATGGTCCGTTTGATTATATTTTTACAGCCCGTAATAACTTTCACGTGACTCATTTAACGGGCCGGAAAGCTGTTCACTGGTCGCCGGGGACATAACCTAGACTCGATTACTTTTTGCAGGGCTATGTGGCCGGTAACACCCTTCACGGGCCATGAAATAAGTGAGAGGGCGTTCCTTAATCACCAACAACATGCCTATATCCTCCCCTAAATATACATGTATTTAATATTTTGATTTCAAGGTCAACTAGAAGTAAAGATTTTGATTTGGTGTGCCCTCTTAGGAGGTAACGGTAATTCTAGTATTAATTTGTTGATTTTAGAAATCTTCTCTGGCACATACAAAAATATAACCCAAGTATGCATAGCATTGTTAGTTTGGTACATACAAAAATATAACCCAAGTATACATGGCATTGGTACATATAAAAAGTTTATAGCGATGATGGGTTGTTATGGTGATGGATATAGCACAAGCAGGTGAGTGTTGATGTTGGACTTATGTAACATCTTTCCTGTTCACATAAATAATCTCCCTCCTCCATTGACACTATTTGGTCAGACTTTTGCTGTGGAAACCTTGTTCTCCCTCCTTGATGTAGCCTCCACCTCAACAGCTTTCTATTGAAAAAACTCCATTGCAAATGGCCTAAGCATTTATAATTATAACACAAATGCTAAAATATTACCTTAATCAAACAACAGGACACACAAACAAGAAAAGCATTTAAAAGTTCAAATAGTCACAAACAAAACACCCACTCAACCCATTCATAACCAACCATTGAATCGATAGACTTACGACCCTATAACGTAAAGAATATAGATGTAAAGGCACTAGTTTGAACAAGTAAACAACGATTTTCAATCATGAATGAAGAAACGCGATCAAGCAACTACAGTGAGGCGAATTAAATGAATTATATACAGCAGTGTTGGTAATTCTAGGAACCAAAGATTTTCAACAACACGATAATTACAAACTGAACAACGTTAGAGCAATCTAAAGAGCATCAAACACGCTTTGCTGCCTTTTCTCTAGAAAAGCTTTGATATAACATTGCACGAAGTCCAGAATGCAGCAGAAGCAGCCCTGAGGATAGCGGGATTTTGATATATCCTAAAAAAATATATGAAGAACATAAGATGGTAAGGTGAAAGTAAAAAAGATAATAAATTAGAACCATCCAAACAATCACAAACCAAATGAACCAATTTTTGGCCTTTGATAAATGAGTGAACAACGAGAAATGCTTTTTTTTTTTTTTTGGTGGGGGGTGTTGGGGGGGGGGGGGATTCAAGGTGCAGGAGATCTAAGCCATCCGTTTAAATATGATCCAAGGGACAAAAAGTGATTTCTTTTGTTCCTAATGCTTTCATCTGAACCTCCCTCCTATAACATAAATATAAAAGATAAAGATAAAAAGGTCATTTACCCGATTGCCGTTGCTCCCCACGAAGCAACATTGTAAATGACTTTGCTTCCATCCCACGCCTTTCGAAGCTTACCCTTTTGTTTTTTCATGGAGAATGTCTTGCTAAGGGCTATAATAAATTTTCAAAACACGTA
Organism: Flaveria linearis; assembly: GCA_024085815.1. Taxonomy (NCBI): domain Eukaryota; kingdom Viridiplantae; phylum Streptophyta; class Magnoliopsida; order Asterales; family Asteraceae; genus Flaveria; species Flaveria linearis. Next base: position 59,891,371 of record CM044007.1, on the reverse strand, counting down.
AAAGGCATTGGTATGATAAATACATTTTCGCAACATATTGTAGTAAAATATGGAATGCATGTGATCAATACCCACCATCCTGGAGTTGTTTTGGACTCAAATCCTGTGAAAAAAAGCAAAGGTAATTAATTATACAGAGGATTTTCCTATTTTCTTGAACATTAGAGGTTTGGAATGTTTATACGAGTTTAATTTTTTTTACCTTTTATGTAAAGTAGGCACGCTATAGAAAAACTTTTAGCTAAAAGGACTCGATTACCCCAAAATGAAGTGCACAGTGACTTTAAAATTAAATACCCAAATAAGTGTTGCTTAGATGAACTTTTGCCTCAACAAAAACATCAATTAGAGGTGGCAATTTCAGCATTATTTTTTACCTAAGAACAGGCCGATCTGGACCAAATGATATTAATAAGTTAAATCATTTCATTACAAAATAAACTTTCTATTTTAATGATGTAGATTTTGCAAACTTGCAATCATAATAATATAGACGTTGTAAACTTGCAATCACAGTTTCTTTTACCCAAGTACTTTGACTATTTTATGCCTAAAATACTCTTAAAGGCTTCGACAATGACAAATTAAAGTAATGTTTGATCCAAAATCAATAGTATTAACCTTCTATAAAGACGACAGCCGGATAAATTCATAAATGTGGACTTCAACAAAATAGTAATGGGAAAGATATGTACCTTGGTCTCTTTGAGGGAAATCAGATATGCAGCCATGAAGCATGCGATTCCATCCACGATATCGTCTTGCCTAACCAAGACATAATCTTCATCTGGAGCATTATTTCCACCTTCCCATAGATCGTTTTCACTAACCATGTCCCAAGAACTATTTTCTTCTAAAATTAAATGAAATAGTTGTTAGCATCTCCATTGAAACCACTATTTGAGTTGATATAATTTCGTTTACTACTTTTACATGTTGTACAAGATTAAAGGTGGCAATTTCAACCATAAACCAATAAATGGATCCATTTTAGATGGGTTGATTGGGGTTGTCTTTATCTCTAAAGGATAAAACTAAAAGATTACATGAAAATTGAAACATTTCAAATGAGTGTGAAGGCCATATACTGTGTAACCAGGTGCTGAAAAACTTCCAAAATTTCTTTACTAAAAACGTTAGATAACTACAGTAGTAATTATGAAGTTTAAAAGTACGGAATTGATCCTCGAGGCGTTTTTCCTTCGCCTCATGAGGTGTAAGCCTCGAGGCGAACCGAGGAGGAATTACAAAAATATAAAAATTATATATATTATAAAAAATAAAATACAAACTAATTTCATCATCATATTCATCAAAAAGATCAAAACACACACATTAAAAAGACGTGGGATATTTGAAACTGACACATAGTATAAAACATCAAAAACAAACATTAAAACCCACTGAGGCGCCCCTGAGGCGCAACTTTTCTTACCGCCTTAGCCCTGTGAGGCGCACAAACATAAAAACCCTTTGAAGCGTCGCCTCATACTCGTTTTTTGGGCGCCTCGCCTCGAGGCGCACGCCTCAGCTGTTTTTTTTAACCCATGTATATAAAGTTCAATATTTCGGTAAAGAAGTGCTTACATGTTAGCCCAAGGCCCAATTCGTTTTCACCCCACAAAACTCACCCTGTTTTTCTAGTTTAAAAAGGTACACATTTGAATGGACCAGTTTGACCCATTACAAAATAGCCAAAAAACATGTTCCAATAGAAATGGAAACATGAAATTTTCAAAAGTGGCAAATCCAAGATTTACAACTAGGGTACGGATTTCAGTGATGAAGTCCATATATTTTATACGATAAATATTTTTGCCTGGATTCCATGTAGCTTTGCCCATGGTTTTTGAGTTAGAATAACATAAATTTTAAACATTAATGCTACTCTTGTAAGGTCACAACTCACAAGATTCTCTTGTTCTTATTATGAAAAACCAATTATAATAATTTAACTAACAGCAGAACATTTTAAAACATATGGCTTTAATAAAATAGGAGTGTTGAGTTGGAAGAGGTTCCCAAACATACCAGCTAAATTCTGTGGAACTGAAACTTGGGCACACTCTAGTTTTTCAAGAAAATCAGGGCCTTCAACTCTTGACTTGAGTAGACTGCATAGCTACATAATAAAAAAAGAAATTCAAAACACTATATATTAGTCCCTAACATTAATCCAGTAAGCTGCTATAACTTTTGCAATTGTTAATTAACACAATTAGCAGCTCGCGAAGATGCGTCAGATATAGATCCTAGTTTACAACTTTGCTATACATCTATAAGAAACAGTTATAACAGCGAGACAGATATCAATTACTGCCAATTTTCTTCTTGGGTGGTCTTTCTTATATTAGCAAACTAACAAGTTTATGAATTATAGAATTAAAAAGCTAAAAATGAAGATAAGTTGTTGAACATGGAAATACAAATACGTTGGATCCTAACAATAAGAACTATGAAAAATATTGATGATTTAAATTTCAAGAACAATAAGATGCTTCTTTGGTTGATTTACAATTATAATTGAATAAAAAGATTTTGACCACTAATTAACTATTTATGGTATACTTAGTATGTATTTAAGTTTAACACCTGTCCTACTTCCCAGCCAAAAAACAACTGATTTGACTGGTTTGTCCATGTTTATTTCATGTTATGGTAATAATTATTGAGAACAGATGTGTTGGGAATCTAGACTTCGGCCAATATTGTACTGAATAGAATAATACAATGTTCACACACAAACATGTTCCCATCAAGTTATTGGAACAAACAAACAAAACAAACAAAGACACCTAGTAAAACCCCACTCTACTGGTAGGATCTGGAACCGGGGGGAGGGTATGATAAGGCAAAACCTTTCCTCTATCCCACTAGATAGAGAGGGCCGAGAGGCTGCTCTCATTGAGACCCCTGGCTCAAAAAACATTTTTCTTTGAGAAAATACTAAGTATAAACTATAATGTATAAAACACAAGTAGCTAAAAGTGTAGATAAGGAAAACAAAAAATAAAAAATAAATGTTCCCTCCAAGTTACTCAAATAAAAATTAGGTTTGTGCTTTATCCCTATAACCATAAAAATAAATGCTTGAGAGGGCCAAGAGGCTGCTCTCATTGAGACTCCTTGGCTCAAAAAACATTTTTCTTTGAGAAAATACTAAGTATAAACTATAATGTATAAAACACAAGTAGCTAAAAGTGTAGATAAGGAAAACAAAAAATAAAAAATAAATGTTCCCTCCAAGTTACTCAAAGAAAAATTAGGTATGTGCTTTATCCCTATAACCATAAAAATAAATGCTTGACGTCACAAATATATAAAGGGAAACCCATAATCCCTTTTACAATATAAGGCATAAACTAGAAGCAAATTCCCTCAAAATATGATTCAAAGTGATCATCTTTATCACTTTAATAGAGTTTTCAATCATGATCATTTGACTCACAATAAATAGAAAATCATAATCATAACCAAGTTTAATAAACACTCGAAACTGATTATTGCTACTTGGAGCTTGATTTGGTTTGTACAAATAGGAGATTTAGGGTATAGGTTTCACATCCTACCCTACTTTTAACAACTACAAAATGGAATAATACCACACCAAATCCGATTACTAATGAAACACAGGGGAGAAATATTAGAAGTTCAACCAATGACATTGGGTGTCTAGAATACGCTAAGTGGATGTTTGGATGTGCATATTTCTTTTCAAACAAAGGATTAAGCAACTTAGACAATCACAACAAGTAATCAGAATAACAAAGTTCAACCAATGGAATCCAAATATTGCTAAGGAGGTGTTTGGATGCTAATATCTCTTATCAAACAAAGCAGTTAGCAACTTCAACAATCACAACCCGTATCAAAATAACAAAGTTCAAGCAATGGCAATGGATGTCCAAAAATTGCTAAGGGTGTGTTCGAACGTGCATATCTCTTATCAAACAAAGTAGTTATCAACTTCAACAATCGCAACAAGCAATCAGAATAAAGCCATAAGTAAACAACTTTAAACAAAGTAAACAACATGTGCCTGTTTATTCTTTCATTTGATTCAGTTTCACCACATGTGATTGTCTACCCTAATAACATCTTCAATCCCCAAACATAGTGAAAATTCAACCAATATCAGCTCAAATCCCTATATGAAACCTCAAAATCACCACTTCCCTAATCATCCCCACAACTAATCTGTCTCAATTTTAGCCCCAAATCACATAACTCCTTCATAGATTCAACAAAAACAAACAATTTAACAAACAAACAAAACTTAATTTACCAAATCAGCTTCACCGTCCGGCGGCGACCCAAGGCGGCCGGCGCTGGTACCGGCGGAATCATCACCCCCAACAACTCCATCACAACTTCCGTCATCATCATCTTCAACACAACCAGTGGTACTAAGCAATTCAAGAGCTCGTTGGCATTGATCAAGAACTGCTTCAAGGGTTTTCCTCTTCACACGAACCTGATCCCTTTCGGAACTCACCCTCTCAACGCCGAGGATGTGTTTAGCGCCACCGGAGACCTCAACCACCTCCATAGACGAAGACCCAGATCAATCAATACATCTGGTGGATGTACAGAAGTTGAGAAACAGTAATCTAAAAGGGGTTTGTTGTCAAATTGATGAGGTTTTGTTGTTGTTTTGTGGGAAAAAAGGATCGAAATTGAAGAATGACGTAGTTGAATTGGGTGGATTTCGTGAGTGATTTGGGATTTTGGGGAGATGGTGGTGGGGGAGGGGGTGCTGGCGTGAGCCGCCTACGTACCGTATGCATTATTGATGCTATATAATTGTGTATAGGCAAAGGTACAAAGAAAATCTTTGGGTTTTCCAACAAAATAAATGTGAAACTATAATTTTATAGAAACTAGTTGGGAAACGTTGCGCGATATCATGTTTTTATATATAGTGAGTGTTTAGGAGTGCTTTTTTTATTTGCTTTTTAACTTATTAACTTTTAAAAGTTAAAAAATCATTTTATAGTGTTTGGTAATCTGATGATTGTGAGGGAAATAAGTTAATAAGTCACTCCATACTAACTTATTAACTTATTTAACAAATCAATAAGTTAAAAAGAACTTATAAAAGGAATCCCAAACACCCCCATAAAGTTTGAGAGCACGGCTGTTAATTATATTCAAAAGCATATATAGAGTAGTTGTTAGTTACATTTAAAGTATGCCATTGTATGCACTCGTAATAAAAGATGTCATATGTTCACAAAGGTTAGTTTGATAGCTTCAAAAGGCTATTGCTGTTACTTGATAGTTTTGCTTTGGTTTCTTTTGTCAAAAGATGGAATCATATATTAACAAAAGATAGAATTGTTGTGCATTTGGGGCAGCTTTGGAATCTTCGAAAAGGTGTTGTTGTTGGTTGTTAGTCTTCTTTTGTCTTCTTCTTAGCTGTAGGACCTGTTTTTCAAATATTGTTAGTATGGTGAAGTGGTAATTAGTGCGTAGTAATGTTATTTCTTACCTTCTTCTGTGAACAGTGATCTTTTGCCAGATGAGCTTTTTTCAGCTCTATGCGCTGGCTGGAATGACGATGGTGTTGTCGGTGCAGGTGTGCTTGTTGTTGCTGTATTGTCTCTTATAATGTCGACCTTGGTAACGGTGCAACGCAGCATCTCGGCTCTGTTGTTTTTATGTGCTTGGACATGGAATATGGCTTCTCTATTTATGATTTGGTGTAGGGTGTTGTCTGGGTTGTCTGTTGTTAGGATGTCAGGGCATGTCATCCCGGCAAGATTTGCAGATGGATCATTGAATATTAGAACGGGGGTACTTCCTGTGTTGTCAGAGATTGTGGCGGTGATTCGATATCTGTAATAACAGCTTGTTTTAGCTGTTTGTTGCATTTAAAAAAATAGCAGTTGTAGAGGACATACATTTCAGTTGGTACGCTGAGGTTTCCGTGCGTAGAACAGAACCATCCGTCTCCGACTTTCATTAGAGATTGATCGCATTTTGGGCAGCCTATGCAATGCCATTCTCTACCCATGTGTAGTTCGGTTACTGCTGCTTTGAGTGTGAAATTACGTCCCTGCATATACGTGTTTGTATACAATATAACCAAACTGCTTATGAAGTAAATTATGTACTGATTGTTTTGTGTTTATGTACATGAAATAGGTGGAAACATCAAACGATCAAATCGTTACACGATCAACCTGAATACTAACAGTTTCACATGAATTCAATGTTCCACCTTTGAAATTCCATTTATTTATCATACAGCAAGTAACAAACATAATCAACAAGTCAGGCAAGTGAAGTACATACTGAACTGAACAACATACGGCGATCTACAACTTTCAGATCAAAACTGAATCAATCAGTACATATTCGTGAGGAAATTGTTCCAATAATGATTAATAACTACAAATCACCATAAATTGACAACTTGAAAAGAATTTCAGTAAATCTAGACGAAATTAATTAAATGTTTAGACAGATGATTGACGAACCCATTCAGATGTTAGAGACAAATATATGGAAAAATATAACAGTGATATCTTTGGACATATTGTTTGTGTGGGAAAACAATACTGTACATCATGCATAGATAACCTTAAAATAACTATTAGGAATGTGAGGTATTGGTAGAGAGCGAAATATATGAGATCATTAGTATGATGTTTTAGAAAAACGCAATTATCTTTAGCTTTCTCAATATGGGGGGGGGGATAAAGTAGGGTTATGATTAAGTGCAGTTTGGTTCCTTTGCTTGTAGCTGTGATACAGTTGTGTTAGGCCTTTCGGATCCTGGTTGCTGCAGTCCTGTTTCATGATGTGTTTCTGCAGTATTTGTATCGGGCCCTAAGTTGTCAAACCTGCCAAAAATAGAAAGTTTATGCATTGCTTCTTGTAATTGTGAAGGTTCATGTTTAACTTTGTTTGATTCTTACATGTTCAAAAGGAGTATGGTTTCCACTGTTGATGGGTTGACATAAACATGGATTGCGTTTGTTGATTGAAGTTGAAGTATACCTGTATTTAGAACCGTTATTAATTTTTTTTGGTCTTATAGTTTACTTGTGCGTTATTTTTTACCCATGAAGTCGGTGAGTCTTAATGCTGTCAGTGCAAGTATTGTAGGATGTGATGATGCCTCAATTGCAATCCTTGGGAGTCTGGCTGTTGATGAAGCAATTTCCTCCCATAACTTTATGGTAACATACTGGTTGCTGCATTTTTTACAACAATATTTATTGTGGAAAATGTTGTAGTAATAATTGTATGGTATTGGAAAGATTTGTAGATTGTATAAATGATTGTTTCTGCTGGTTGTTACCTGCAATCCCTTAACGTTATGATGACATATGGCTTTCCATTATTTGTGGTGTTATCCTGCATTTGTTGTAGAATGCCAATATAATCTGCACCATAAATTTAAGAAGTTATTGGTAATATGTATGTTACTTACTGCTGTAATGAGAGCAATAATTTTTGGTGTGATTACCTAAAATCACTCTGTTTTGTGCTTGGTTTGGATCCTTGCTTTTACTGTGCAATGCGTTAAGTCTTTGTCGGTTCACAAACTCGAAATATTGATCTGGAAGTTCAGGAGTCTCTGGTATAGGAGTGAAAACAGATGCTGACCCGATTCGCATGTAAGCCGGATGTGATAAGGTAGATGTATACTTGTCTGGTTCAACGCATGCGTATCCATTAATTTTGTAGCATTTATGAACTTGCAGCTTTGATGTAACTGTTCTTTGGTCTCTTCCTTTAGCCATAGCCTGAATGCCTATGCCCTGTTGTATAAAAAATTAATATATGTAGGTAAGTTGTTTATTTATTATTATGCGAGGTAGACACATCAAAGTTGTAATGTTGTAATTGGTTAAAAGCGTAACTTTTTGTTGTTCTATTTAAACGTAGTTACATAGTTTTTGGAGTTGTATTTGTTTTTTTAACAAACAATGAATCAAAAATCAGGCATACTTTTTGGCCGAATAAGTATCGTTTTTTAAATAGGGAAGTACCTCTTTGTCAACAAACACATAGCAGACTTCGTTATCACAGAACGCGGGTTTCCAGCAACGAACAACACGAATTTCCAATTCTGGTGCAGGGCCGCCAGGCCTAAGCATTGAAATGCCACTGTCCTCCATCGAATATTACCTATAATAAAAGCAAGATTTAGTGATTAGTGAGGTAATAATAAGTGATTATTGCAGAGTAAGAGGCTTATTTTTGCACTACTAATAGAAATAGAATATTTATTGTAAGTCTGAGATAGACCTGTTCTTTTGTTACCTCATCTAATAACTCTGTATAAACAATGTTTAAAGTTTTATTATTACTGTTATCAATGCTTTTTTTGTCAAAATTCTAACGGAACTGGGGGTGGTAGCTCGCGAAAGTGCAACATAAAGTTGGCCATGTCCAAAAATTGGTTTGGGTAAATAAATTTCAATTTTATTTAGACTTTGGCCTTGGCTTTTATTAATTGTCATTGCATAACACACTCTTATTGGGAATTGTCTTCTTGTAAAAACAAATGGTAGTTCTTTTGTGTTATGAACGAAGTTAATCCTTGGAATGTGGACTCTAGTCCCAGTTGATGTACCTGTTATTATGTATGCCTCTATAACACGTGGTAATAACTGAGAAACTAATAATCTAGTTCCATTACACAAACCATTTTTTGATCTATGTTGCGAATTAACATAATAGGGGTATTCTTTTTCAGTTTAACACAGTATTTTGGAATACCATTGAAATTTAAAGTATTTAGATATTCAATAGGATACATCATGTCAATGTCACCAGCATTCGTAGAATGTGGGACCATTGAATCTGTACTTAAGTAGGAAACATAATCGCCTGGTGATAAATTTAAGACAATATCGTTTATCTCATCGACAGTCTCGTTTTTTTGGACATATAAGCGCTCGTTCTGCCATTGTTATTGCCGTCGGGTTGAAAAGGTTGTTGTCGTCGTAAACAAACCTAATCAGATCACATAAATCACTGTCTTCAATCACCATTTTAGCCGGGATTTGAATAACTTTGGTATCTGCCTGTTTTGGGACCGTTTGTTCACCTTCCTCACCATTTCCAATTCTTAGTAACCATTCTATGAACATCTGTGTGTTAGCCGGTGATGATGTGTTTAAGGATGACGTTAGAACTCTGAGATTTGTGGAAAGGATATGTACAACAAAATGTTTCCAAAGGTATGATCTTGGAAGAGATGAGGCAATGATTTCCTCTTTTGTACACTTTGGTTTAACCGGTAATGTTTGTCTAAAGTCACCTCCTAACAATACGGATTTTCCACCAAAAGGTACGTTTATGTTGCCTGTTAAATCTTGCAAAGTTTTGTCTAGTGATTCAAAACACCTACAATCATTCACCGGCGCTTCATCCTAAACAATTAATGTAGCTTCTAAGAGAAGGTTGGCTAAGTTTGTATTCTTCTTGATATAACACACTAATTCGTCATTCAATTCAAGTGGTATCTTGAACCTCGAATGTGCAGTACGTCCAGGACGACAATAATAATGATGCTATTCCTGATGCGGCAACTGCCAAAACAATATGATCGGCTGATCTTAATGCTGATATAATAGTCTTCCACAGGTAAGTTTTGCCAGAACCTCCATGACCATAAACGAATAGTAAAATCTGTGATGACCTCTCAAAGCTAAATAAGACATGATCATAGGCCGCTTTTGTTCTGGTTGGAAGTTTGCCTTTAACGACAGATGTTCACGGTATAAAGCCTCCTTGTCATAACTTTTTTCTTCAAGTAGCAAGACATTCCTTAAAACAGACATTGTACTTTCTGTAGGCAACGGTAATCCGAAATCTGCTAAAGACTTTGGGCTAGTGTTTGAATTTAATAGCAATTCAAGCTCGCATAAGACAAATTGTTTTAAGTCAGAGTCATTTATTGATCTGTTTGAATGACGAAGGCTAACATCGATATTATAAGCCAAATCATCAGCCATACTTTTCCAGGTGGCATCCCATAGCGTTGTTGGATTCGACACATTACAAAACAATAGTATGTGAACGAATAGCAGCCTTAGCTGTGCAGATGTTGCCCATTCTGTTGCTTCAGTGATAGTACCTAACCATTCTTTATCATCCCCTATTAAGCCCAATTTCTCGCACGCCTGCCTAAAAGTTGCAAATATTTCGCCTGTTACAGTACGTATATCTGCAAATGAACAACATCCGGTTTGATGACCAAGTAACATTCTTAGGTAGAACAGTTTCCACATGTAGGATGTACGTAGGCAAGTCTACCGACAGCAGGTGTTCGCTTAGATGTTCTTTTAATCCATGTTTTTGAAGACACATCCCATCTGTACTTTGAAAGATAATCAATGTAGCGAAGATGTAAGCCATTGTTCGAAGTTGATTGCTGAAAATGTTTTTCTGTAACATTATTGGCTAACCACTCAGTAAGTGTAGTCTTGGATGCATATTCATTGTTGATAACGTCCACTAAGTTCTGTGATTGCTGAAATGTGAGATTTTGTTTGGCTTCTAAATGTACAGCTAAAATCTGAACAGGCGGATTTCGGTGATGAATTGGGAAGGTGAAGATCCGCCATGAAGCCTCATGAGGACATATAAACCGGCCGTCAAGATAATTTTTAATCTCGTCAATAACCTCCGGTGTATCATGCGTACTACCTCCAGAATCACCAGTATCTTTAGTCACTACAAAGCGAACTCTGTTTGCACCTTTTGAGATGTATTTGAAAAGATATTTTATAAGCATACTCCAACCGTAATATTCAACATTAATATGTGCGTCAAAATGCAGAAGAAGTTTTCTATTGTACTGAACAACAAATCCATTATCCAGGGACACGCCACGTTTCAAATGTTAACGGTTATCCTTACGCCTTTTGTAATGGATGTAACCATCATTATCAATACGTGTTTGCAATTCATAACCCTTAGGAAACGATTTTGAGCAGACACCGTCTTTTATACACGATGAATTCAATCTTGCCAATCCACACGGACCATGCAACATAAAAGTTGTTACAATCCTGTGTAATGCAGCATCGGTTGTTGGATCAGGGAGTTCGGCACTTATATAGCGGTCGACATCTTCTGGATTACGTATACATCATTGTTCTGTGACCCATAATAATGTATGACAATGGGGGAGGCCTCTTTTCTGGAATTCAATAGTGTAAAGCTCTGAGGTCAAACGGAAATTTTGACCGAGTAAAAACAATATTTCATGTGAACGGTATATTTCTAAATCAGGAATAAGATAACATAGATGAAGAGTACATGCGGTTACATCACCAAATGGTTTCACTCTATTCAAGTATTTTATGAAAGATCGTACTTTCATTTGGAAAACCCTGGCTATGATGTCAGGTCTATCCTGTACACATGAGACACCAGCAGCTGATATTTCTCTAGTAATCTCAGGCCATTTGACATTACACGTGAATGTGATGAAGTATTGCGGGTTACCGAACACATGACATAAAGCCAATGCATCCTGATAATGTTTGTACATGTACCTTGGGCCACCAGTGAATGATGATGGTAACACCACACGTTGACCTAAATTACGTGCCTCTATATCACCACGACAAATAGCATCCTGCACCCCATCCAAGAATTCACATCGAAAATCTTGTTGATTATTTCGTATGTACTCAAGCCGTGAATGTTCAACACAAACATACGCATCAACAATGTACTGTTGGAAAAGGCGACCGGCATGCAGAAGATGTGTATATAAACCCTGGCGGTCGAGAATTTGATAGTGGTAAAACATGGATGGCGTCAGATTACGGTCTTCTGTTTCTTCACTCACTGATATTTGTAGTTCAGGACACCATCCTTGTTCTGCATAAGGGAACAGGAGAGGATATTGCAGTGGCATGTAGGCGGGGTGAAGTTTGCTCACTCTATGTGGTGAGTTGTCCTTTCTGCGAATAATGATATCAAAATCATCTGATGCAGAGTATGAATCACAAACAATTGCGCCGATAACACCTGCGGAGGGGTTGTCATATCTTCTATCTTTTTTACGGCTAAAAAGCTTAATTGAGAAGTTTGGAACCACAGGCCGAGCACATAACTCTCTCGCCATCCTAAAAATTTTAGCATATTCATTAACCTCATCTAGCATTTCTGTTAATGCCGATACAATAGCAACAGACAAAGTTGAAGTATTATCATCACAGAAGAACCGAAGTCTGTTTGAAATCTTGTTCTAACCATCGAAGACATACATCTGTAAAAATCTAGGCCGATCGCCAGGTTTTGGGCACACAGAGTCAATCCAATGAGAAACCTGACCGGTAACACGGAAAACATACGGAGATCCACCTTGATTGACAGAATTATCGACAGTAGCACCAAAAGATGTCATGGAAAACATTGCATTATAAGCGCGAATATTACATATAAAATTAGGGTCAGCGAAAAGCGATTTGAGTAAGTCCGGAGGTTGCACGGGAAAATGCAGAAGCACTCTTCCAGCGTTGCAGCACCTGTGATATCGAGGTCTTTGAAGGGTAGGAAAAGATGCCAAACGCTCATCATACCAAAAAAGTGCGCCGCAAAACTCACAAACCTCATAACAGCTTCCCAAATCTGCATAATCAGGAGAGATAATCGAAGAGCTGTCATCACTCCTCGTGCGATCCAGGGCAACGCCAGATAGTGAAGGCACATCCTGTATAGTTTGCGAGTCTGGACGCACAGAAGATCGAACCATTGATATACGACGTTGAGATTGTAAACGGGTTTGACCTGCAGCCTCAAACCCTGAGATCGAAGATGAAGGAGCACCCAAAGGAGCTATTTCCTTACGTATACGTTTAGGGCTTGGATCCTAAAAAGGCAATATAAATAATAAGCAATAATACAAATATTAAAGCTATAAAAAGTGCTTCGCAAAACTCACAAACCTCATCACAGCTTCCCAAATCTGCATAATCAGGAGAGATAATCGAATAGTTGTCATTACTCCTCATATGATCCAGGGCAACGCCAGATGGTGAAGGCACATCCCGTATAGATTGTGAGTCAGGACGCGCAGAAGATCGAAGCATTGATATACAACGTAGAGATTGTAAACGGGTTTGACCTGCGGCCTCAAACCCTGAGATTGAAGATGAAGGAGCACCCGAAGGACATATTTCCTTACGTGTACGTTTAGGCATTGGATTCTAAAAAGGCAATATAAATAATAAGCAAAAATACAAATTTTAAAGCTATAAAAAGAGCCATAACGCCAAACATAAATCGTGAAACAACCTTTTTTTAGCGGTAGTCAAACACTATTATCAAAGGCATCCCAAATACAACTACAGTTCTAAAGATTCCCGTAAGTAGAGGCATATTAAATTCAACAAAAGCATTCTACAAATGCATATACTTTCACTTTAGTAAAAAGGTAATGACATATATCACATGAGAACATACCTGCGTATAGAACCAACACAGTGCATAAACTGCTGACAATGTCAAAAGACAGCACCGCTACAAAGAAATATAAAATATATGACAACATTAATGTTAACTGTTACACAAACATTAGAAAAAGACAAAAGAGGTATAAGTGTAAAGAGGATGAGAGGAGAAGGATATAGTCATACCCGAGCAATAAGAAAAGACCAAAAACATATAAGTACAAAGAACATAAGAAGAAAAGAATATAGTCATACCCGAGCAACAACCCACAAATATAGCAGCGGTATATTTACCTGCATAGCCAGTAAATTTAATTAGCAAAAGCGAGCTATTTAAATTGAAAGGGCAATACGCACGTCAAATAATTTGAAGACAAACCCAACGGCTAACCTTCACCAAACCTGTAGTCTAAAGTTTAAGAAAATATTAATTCCTTTTTGTTAAAACTATGTAAAATGAACAACTTAACACACAAAAACAATACGTGCATTAGCTAGTTGTACCAAACCACCGAGTGTTGCAACTATAGTTCAATACACTATTAAAATAACATATAGGATAAACACCCATCACCCAAAAAGGGACAAAACGTTTAAAAAATATCAAAGACACCGAATCGATTAAGAGCATAACAACCAGGTGTGCTAGTTCAACAACAGCCTATGACACACGATACTTATTAACTTACTCATAACACGAATCCTTTGAGAAAATAATATGAAATATCATGTTAATTTCAACTTGCTACAATCTTCATCAGTTAGTAACAATATTGTAAATACCATTGAGTCGGTGGTCACTTAAAACATATAGATATATTTTTCATGGGTCATATCTATATTTCCTTGATGTATTCCAATTATGAATAATGTTTTGTTTTATTTAGTAATTAAAACAAAAATTGAGAAACATCCAACGTTCTTATCTTTATTAAAGCCCTAGATTGAAACCAAAACCCTGCACCATCTTCTCTTTAAGCGCATCATCGACCAGACACCACCATCATCACCGGAACACCGTCTTCACCCCATCGGACAGCAACAACATCACGGCCGACCATCTCCGATCAACTCTCCGACGTCGTTCGCCTCTTCGAAGCATGTTGTGTTGAAGGAGAAGAAGGATACGTTGGATTTGCTTGAGCTAGTGGTGAAATTGAGCCGAGAGTTGAGTGTTGTGGAGAATGATTTGCGGGCGGGGGATGTCGGTGGTGCGGAGGAGGTGCTTATGGAGAGGTGGTCGTCAAGTTCATTGAGAATACAGTGGTATTTGATCAACAATCAAACTCTGTTTGTGTGAAGAACACAATTTCTATGAATGATATTCAAGGGGTTGAGCTTTTTACTGTTTTGAAAGCAATGGATGTAAGTTCAAATTTTGCTCTGTCCCTTCAGCATCACTGTTTATCTTCAATTTGTTGTTATGATTGTTGGTCTTCAAAAAGCTTAACATAAATTCGCATAAATGATTTACAATCAATCTTCACACACCAAAATGAAACTACAACTTACAGAGTGAATCGTTAAGATTATTGGATAGGGAGAGAGAAGATGAAGATACTCTGCGCAGTGGTTTCTCGAAGTCATTGGGAAGGGTTTTTAGAGGTGTGCAGGTGGTTTCTAGAAGTGAGTACCGTTCATACTATTCATGGGCAACTGTTCATCAGTTGCGTTTCTCATCTTATACAATAATTTACATATGTTTAAGATTATTTTTTTGAAATAGTAATTGTATGATTCTGTTTCGAATGATATGTGTTATTTTAATCAGATTTACATATTCGTTTTTTAACCTGGATCGTACCCTTAACTCACTCATAATGAAACTCATTACTTGGAGAACCTTCTGACTCAACTCTAACTTTGCTTAGAGTGAAACTTGAACTCATTATCTACGCATATTTACCTATCATGTGTATCTTATATTAACTAGTTAGGCTAAGGATTATTTGTGATTAAGATTATATTAGAGTTAAGTGTCTTTTTTATCCTCATAGTTTTTATAAAAAAATATCATTTGACTATGCATAGCTAACGCCGTTATAATTTTCATTAAATCTTCCCACTTGAGGGTGTTTTAGTGAAAACAATTCGAGAACCAGTCTCATATGATGAGTTTTATGTATTTAGTTTTTTAGGTGATCACAGTAATGATTTGACTCAATTTATTAAATAAAATAAAATCTAAAGATTACCATCCAAAAATGATTTGTTTAAACATACACCACAAAAATATATAAATAAATAAATAACAAGTCGTATGACACTAATTGCTTGAATCATAAACCATAATACCCCAAATATTAAAATAAAAAAATGATATAATACCTATTCGCTTGAATCATGACCATAATACCCTAAATATTAAAGTAAAAAAAGATATAATATCAATAATATATGAATTATAACCATAAAATATCAATTATCATACCAATAAACTTTTGTAACACCCGGATATTTTCTTTGAAGTCGACGAAAGATGAAAAAGAAATAAAGTCCAAAGTCGGGGGACCAAACTCGCCAACGCGAGAAAGTTGGGCAAATGGGGATATTTGAAGGAAGAGGGCAGCCCTTACCCTCTCCCCACACCCACATTTCAGCAAGAAGAGAGAAAGAAGAGAGAAAAGGAAGAAAAGAGAGAAGAAAGCTTGGTTCGAGCGGGTTCGAGTGAGCAAAATCGTCGGGTAGCTGGTCTAGACAAAGCTCTTCATCTTGGTGTAGTTTGTGTGAGTTCTAGGACCCCTATTTTAGTCGTTTTCAACTGATTTAGGGTTGGAACACATAGTAAACCCGTTTTTGTGTGTGTGTGTGTTTGACCCATTTGGGTGTGATTGCATGTGATGCGTTTGGAGTTTGTTTCCGGGCTTGTGTGTGCTTGAATGGTGTTATAGTATGCATTCCTAAGGTTTAGGAGGGTTGATTTGGGCTTAGAATGAGCTTGGATGAGCTTGGAGGTCAAAATGGCAGATTGGGTTCGGGATGAACTTCATTCTGCATCAGCTAGGGCTAGGCGACCGACTGGCCATTCGGCCGATTGAGGTGCGATTGGAGTTCATTGCATGACTGAGGTCCAGTCGCATGTAACACCCGTAATTTCTTATTTAAAGAAATTAAAAGAATGAAATAGAAAGAAAGGGGAAGGAAATAAAAAGTCTACTTTTGTGGAAGAGCCAAAAGTGCCAAATGGGCAAACTCCCTATTAATTTTGATAGAAAAGGGTGGTATGGCCGCCCACGTTGCCTGAGTATCCTTTCATTTGATATTTTAGAGAGAGAGAGCAGCAGGAGCAGAAAACTATCGGGATTTTTGAAGAAGAACCTGAGAAACTCGAAGTTTTTGGTAAGAAATCTCGAATTATGATGTTTAGGACGATTCTAGAACCATTTATGAGCTTATAAATGTAACTAGTGTGTTCGGGTTGCACTGTGTGTGTGTTTTAGGTGTAGAAACGACTGAGAAGTTCAAGGAAGGGATATCAAAACCCGAAGACAAACTAAGGTGAGTTTCTAGACCCCTTTTTATCTGTTTTAAACGTTTTGGGGCTGGAAAATGCATGTAAGTATGTTTTTATAAAATTTGGGTTGATACCCGTATGAAATGAATGTATGTATGTTTATGTTCATGTTAGATTTATGCCTAGAATCATGTGTATATGTTTAGAACTAGGCATTATGATGTTTGGGACTTGGACTATGAATTAGACACATGAACAGGTTACTAATATGTCTGAAATTTGGACTTAGAATAGATTAGTACAAGTTGATGAGTCCACTAGTGGTCATACGACCAACAGTGTGGTCGTATGACCAGGAGATTTTTCTAAGTGTTGAAGCCCAATAGGACTCATACGACCAACAGTGTGGTCGTATGACCAGGTGATATAATTTTCTAAGTGTGTTGAAGGTCCAATAGGACTCATACGACCAACAGTATGGTCGTATGACCAAGTGATATTTTTCTAAGTATGATGATGAGTCCACTAGTGTTCATACGACCAACAGTGTGGTCGTATGATCAGAACATATTTCTAAGTCTAGGGATGGTACGACCAATAGTGCTCATACGACCAACAGTGTGGTCGTATGACCAGATAATTCTAAGTATAAGATGAAAAGTCCAGCAGTGCTCTTACGCCTAACAGGGCTCATACGCCTAGAGGGCTTATACGCCCAACAGGGCTAAAACGCCCAGAATACTTAGAATTTTACAGAAATTTCCTGTAAATCCGAAGTTCGAGGTTTTGACCAGGGTTGACTAGGGTTAATAAATGATGATGTTTCATGCATGTAATGACGATTATGATTAATCCTTATTGTTACTGATATTATTATCAGTGTATTATTATTGTTAACAATATTATTAATAAAATATTGTTAAGTATGGTATGATGCTATGTATGATGATGAATGTCTGATGATGAATGTATGATGATGAATGTATGATGAGTGTGTATGTTCCTTGTAATTGTGTATGCTTATCTTTCTGAAACTTTACGAATAACGAGAATGAACTAATGAAGTATTATGTAACGTAAAGTGAAAGATAATGAAAGAGGAACATGATGATGAATGCATGTATTAACGAATGAACGAAAAGAAGAATGATGATGAATACATGCATAAATGAATGAACGGAAGTCTTGCATGGTCTAAGGGGCACGAGATGGAATTGACGGTTATGAAGCCTTGGAAATGGTGGTTCTAGTAACTAGGCCTATTACGAGCCTTATGGTAGATTATGGACAGCGAGCCATAGTTGCCTTAAGAACAACGGGGCAGTGTCTTTGTGACCTGTCACGGGATAGTTGTTACAGTAGGAGTGGTGATGATCACTCATGGGGTTAACGTGACCCCGGATGAGACGTTGTCGGTCTATGGACAGAGAGCCATAGGGGCAACGAGGTTGTCGGTCTATGGACAGAGAGCCATAGGGGCAACCAGGTGTCGGTCTATGGACTGAGAGCCATAGGGGCACCAGGTGTCGGTCTATGGACTGAGAGCCATAGGGGCACCAGACGGATACGATATGCTTTGTCGGCTCATGGGTTGGAACCATAAGGGCAGAGAAGAGAGGTGACCCTTAGATATTTGCATGCTTGACGAATGAAAGTTAAAGAACGAATGATGAAGATAATAATGAAATTACCTACTTGTACGTACGATGTGTGATCACATATGCATAACGAACGTTTTGGAATGAAAAGTAAAGTATTTTAATTACAAAACTAGAACTCACTCAGCAACGCTGACTTTTATGTATTTTCCAGTTGGCAGGTAGCAGGTTGCTGAGGATGGCACACGGGGATGGCTACTTGGCGGGCAAGACTGACACCCATTTATGTTTTGACAACACTGTTGTTTTGTAATTCATGCAATTAATTATTTTGTGAATTCCTAAACTAGAATGTATTGCTTAGCAACAGTGTTTAAAATGAATGAATGGATTTTTATTAAAATTAATTCCGCTGCTTTAATTTATAATATATGAATGTTTATGCTGTGAATGACCAACTGTGAGGTGCCCGGGAAAGGGGCCTTACAAGTTGGTATCAGAGCTAAAGTTTAAGTGAAACGGGTAAATTTTCAAAAATAAACCTTAACTTAAACTGAGAATGGGACGGAAAGAGGGATGTCAGCCCAAGTAGCCATGTGCCATCAGGTATTGTTTTCTTAAAAGTTAATCAGTATTATGCGTGTGCTATGTGATTTATGTGTTCCTAGTAGATTTAGATGCTGATGTAGTCAGGATAGGGAGTGCTTGGGGTGTGAAGAGTAAAGTAAGTGGCTAATCATAACTGGCCACTGTAATTAGGGACTTACTATACTTGACATAAACTGAGCTATTCCTTGAATGACTGTTTTAGTGTTTGAATCTTATAGTGCATAGGAAAATGGCTGGGAAGAAACCTTCTAAGGCTGCTAGAGGTAGAGGTCGTCCGCGTACGACTAGGAACAGTACTAAAGCTCCTGAGACGACTCCTGTGAACCCTGAGGTTCCGGACCGGAATGAAGAAACAGAGAATGCTAGTCTGAATGCCTCAGCTAGGGAGGCGATTGCTGATGAAGTACACCAGGTCCTACAGGCAGTTATGCCATCTGTAGTGACCGATGTTATTCGAGCTATAAGGAACGAGGAAAGGAAGGAAAAAGAGGACAGGAGAGGGTCGACTGAAAAGGAGAGTAAGGAAGAAGAGGAACGACCGGATCCTGAGATAGTAATATCTGATGAGGAAAGAAATGATGTAGTAGGGGTGACGACCAAGGGGTGCAGTTACGGGGCATTTCAGAGGTGCAAGCCCCCGACTTTCGATGGCAATGGCACTGCTGCAACCGCTCAACGATGGGTAAGGGAGATGGAAGCGGTACTCGAGATCAGCGAGTGCCGTGAGGACCAGAAGGTGAAGTTTGCCACCCACTCCTTTACTGACTCAGCACTATGCTGGTGGGACAATATTATCCAAGCTGAGGGTTCCAGGGCCATCGGGAAAATGAAGTGGTTCGAGTTGAAGAAGCTAGTAATTGAGGAATTCTGTCCTCACAGAGAACTTGATAAGGTCGAGAGGGATTTCCTACAACTCGAGGCAGGAACCATGACACACCAGCAATACACTACCAAATTCAATGAAATGGCGAGGCTGGTGCCGGATCAAGTGACACCGGTATCTCGAAAGATTAACCGGTACATTCAGGGACTACCAGCCGACATCCGCAGGCACTTGATTACTGCCCGACCAAGCACCTTTAGGTCGGCAGTAGACTTAGCTGGGAGGCTCTATGACGAGAGGGAAGTGATGGTGGTGGAATCAAAGAAGGCCGGTGGTGACCGAAACTGGAATGGAAAGCGGTTCGGGCGTGGTGGCTTTACCCCGAATAACAAGAAGGCGAGAAGGGATAACCGTAGGGTGGGGTCATCAAGCTCGGGACCCAAAAGGTGTGACAAGTGTGGTAAGGAGCACGGTGGTGAATGTAGATGGGGGTTAAACGTCTGTTTCAGGTGTGGGAAATCCGGTCATATGGCTAAAGACTGTAAGGCTGCGAGGTGTTTCAACTGTGGTGAAGCGGGGCATATGAGTAAAGATTGCAAGAAGTCGAGGGCTGAGAGTTCCGGAGGAAAGAAGGTGGCAGGGACTGAGGGGCAGAAGACGAGCACCAGAGCTTTTACTATGACCAGGGAGGAGGCTAGGACGGACCCTGATGTTGTGTCAGGTACGTTTCTAGTAAATCAAACTCTTGCTTCTGTGTTATTTGATTCTGGTGCTAGTAGGAGTTTCATTTCTGCCACTTTCTGTGATAAATTGTCTGCTAGTAGTAAATGCATTGATGAGCCCTTTGATGTAGAAACCGCTATTGGTAAGTCCACTAGAGTTACTGACGTGATAGAGGACTGTACCATAGAGTTAGAAGGCCATAGGTTTGCTGCCAAATTACATGTGATGCCCCTAGGAGGATTGATGTAATGTTAGGGATGGATTGGTTAGCAACCTACGAAGCGAATATCGTGTGCCGAAAGAAGATGATTAGATTGACGGCATTTGACGGAAGTCTGGTGACAATATACGGTGATCGGGTAACGATGATTCCGAAGGTGATTTCGATGGCGGTGGCGGGGAAGTGTATAAGGCGCGGGTGTAGCGCCTACTTATGTTATGTAAAGAATGTAGAGACGCTGACACCACCACTATCGGAGGTACCAGTTGTGCGTGACTTTCCGGACGTGTTTCCCGAAAACTTATCGGGATTGCCACCTGACCGAGAGATCGAATTCCGATCGACTGATACCGGGTGCTCAACCTGTCACAAAAGCACCGTATCGCTTGGCTCCGACGGAGATGAAAGAGTTGATGGAGCAACTGCAGGAGTTGCTTGACAAGGGCTTTATTAGACCGAGTATCTCTCCTTGGGGTGCTCCGGTCTTGTTTGTGAAGAAGAAGGACGGTAGCATGAGAATGTGTATCGACTACCGTGAGTTGAACAAGCTAACGGTAAAGAATCGGTATCCGTTACCGAGAATCGATGACTTGTTCGACCAGCTCCAGGGTGCCAGTTGGTTCTCGAGGATAGATCTTCGATCTGGCTACCATCAATTGAAGGTAAAGGAGCAGGACATTCCTAAAACAGCTTTCCGTACGCGTTATGGACACTATGAGTTTCTCGTTATGTCATTTGGTCTAACTAATGCGCCAGCTGCTTTTATGGATTTGATGAACCGAGTGTGTCGGCCAATGTTAGATAAATCAGTGATTGTGTTCATCGATGATATCCTGATTTATTCGAGGAGCGAAGAAGAGCATGCCGGTCACATTCGGGAAGTATTGGAAACTTTGAGAAGGGAGAAACTGTATGCTAAGTTCTCCAAATGTGCTTTCTGGTTACGCGAGGTGCAATTTCTGGGTCACGTGGTAAATGCAGAAGGAATAATGGTGGACCCAGCAAAGGTTGAGGCTGTGATGCAATGGAAATCACCAAAGACGCCATCCGAGATTCGTAGCTTCTTGGGGTTGGCGGGCTACTATAGGAGATTTATTCAAGACTTCTCCAAGATAGCCTCACCTTTGACAAAATTGACTCGCAAGGATGTGAAATTCGTGTGGGGTCGAGAGCAGGAGACTGCCTTTGAGGAGTTGAAAACGAGACTGACACAAGCTCCTGTTTTGACTTTGCCCGAGGGAATGAAGACTTAGTGGTCTATTCAGATGCATCTTATTCTGGGCTAGGTTGCGTGTTGATGCAACGTGGAAGGGTAATAGCCTATGTATCCCGACAACTGAAAACGCACGAAGTCAACTATCCCACACACGATCTAGAACTAGCTGCGGTGGTTTTTGCGTTGAAGATTTGGCGGCACTATCTATACGGGACAAGGTGCACCATCTTCACGGACCACAAAAGCTTGAAGTACTTCTTCGAGCAGAAGGACCTAAACATGAGGCAGAGGCGGTGGTTGGAGCTGATAAAGGATTATGATTGTGAGATCCACTACCATCCGGGCAAGGCCAACGTGGTGGCCGATGCTCTTAGTCGAAAAGAACGACCTGAGCCGATTCGAGTAAAGGCTTATCAGCTGATCATGACCCCCGATGTGATGACACAGGTTAAGGAGTTCCAAGACGAGGCTTTGAAAGAAGATCGTCTTAACTCCGAAAGGATGAGAGGCCTAGTTACGGAATTGGGTGAGAACACTCTAGGTGTTAAGACCCGATTTGGGCGAATGTGGATTCCTCGATACGGGGATCTACGTGAAAAGATTATGGACGAGGCCCATAAGACCTGATACTCCATTCACCCCGGTGCTACCAAAATGTACCACGATATGAAGAAAGACTATTGGTGGCCGGGTATGAAACGCGACGTAGTGGAGTACGTAAGTAAGTGCTTGACTTGCTTACAAGTGAAGGCGGAACACCAGAAGCCCTACGGGAAGATCCAACCGTTGGATATACCCGAGTGGAAGTGGGAGCACATCACCATGGATTTCATCACGAAGTTACCACGTACACCTAAAGGGTATGATGCTATATGGGTGATAGTTGACCGCCTGACGAAGAGTGCCCACTTCCTACCGATCCGCGAGACGTACTCATCTGAAAGATTGGCGGATCTGTTCATCAAAGAAATTGTAGCTCGTCATGGTGTACCGGTGTCTATTGTGTCTGATCGTGACACCCGGTTTACCTCCAAGTTTTGGAAGAGGTTTCATGATGCAATGGGGACGAGACTACACATTAGTACAGCATATCATCCTCAGACAGACGGTCAGTCTGAGAGGACGATCCAAACACTCGAGGACATGCTTCGGGCGTGCGTGATCGATTTTGGGGGAAGTTGGGACGACCACCTGCCGTTAGCAGAATTCTCGTACAACAACAGTTATCATGCCAGCATCGGCATGCCACCTTACGAGATGCTATACGGTAGGAGATGTAGGACGCCCGTATGTTGGGGAGACATTGGGCAGAGAACTGGGAGGTGTTGAGGTGATTGAAGCAACGACTGAGAAGTTGGAAAAGATCAAAGCCTTCATGAAGGCGGCGAAAGATAGGCAAAAGTCGTATGCTGACAAGAGACGAAGACCGATAGAGTTCAAGGTTGGTGACCGAGTAATGTTGAAGGTCTCGCCCTGGAAGGGGATCATTAGATTCAGAAAACGAGGTAAGCTAAGCCCGAGGTACATAGGACCTTTCCGAATTATCGCACGAGTAGGAGAGGTGGCCTATCGACTTGAGCTGCCGGATGAGTTAAGTGGAATTCATCCATATTCCATGTATCCCATCTAAGAAAGTGCTTAGCTGATGAAGACATGGTTGTACCACTAAGGATATTGAGGTGGATGAGAGGCTCAACTACGTGGAGCAACCAGTGGCAATCATTGATCGTAAAGAAAAGAGGTTAAGGAATAAAGTGGTTCCTCTTGTGCATGTACAGTGGAAGCACAGGAAGGGATCCGAGTCTACGTGGGAGACTGAAGAAGAGATGAGACAACATACCCACATCTGTTTGAGGAATAACAGGTTTCGGGGATGAAACCTATATAAGGGGGGTGGACTTGTAACACCCGTAATTTCTTATTAAAGAAATTAAAAGAATGAAATAGAAAGAAAGGGGAAGGAAATAAAAAGTCTACTTTTGTGGAAGGGCCAAAAGTGCCAAATGGGCAAACTCCCTATTAATTTTGATAGAAAAGGGTGGTATGGCCGCCCACGTTGCCTGAGTATCCTTTCATTTGATATTTTAGAGAGAGAGAGAGCAGCAGGAGCAGAAAACTATCGGGATTTTTGAAGAAGAACCTGAGAAACTCGAAGTTTTTGGTAAGAAATCTCGAATTATGATGTTTAGGACGATTCTAGAACCATTTATGAGCTTATAAATGTAACTAGTGTGTTCGGGTTGCACTGTGTGGTGTTTAGGTGTAGAAACGACTGAGAAGTTCAAGGAAGGGATATCAAAACCCGAAGACAAACTAAGGTGAGTTTCTAGACCCCTTTTTATCTGTTTTAAACGTTTTGGGGCTGGAAAATGCATGTAAGTATGTTTTTATAAAATTTGGGTTGATACCCGTATGAAATGAATGTATGTATGTTTATGTTCATGTTAGATTTATGCCTAGAATCATGTGTATATGTTTAGAACTAGGCATTATGATGTTTGGGACTTGGACTATGAATTAGACACATGAACAGGTTACTAATATGTCTGAAATTTGGACTTAGAATAGATTAGTACAAGTTGATGAGTCCACTAGTGGTCATACGACCAACAGTGTGGTCGTATGACCAGGAGATTTTTCTAAGTGTTGAAGCCCAATAGGACTCATACGACCAACAGTGTGGTCGTATGACCAGGTGATATAATTTTCTAAGTGTGTTGAAGGTCCAATAGGACTCATACGACCAACAGTATGGTCGTATGACCAAGTGATATTTTTCTAAGTATGATGATGAGTCCACTAGTGTTCATACGACCAACAGTGTGGTCGTATGATCAGAACATATTCTAAGTCTAGGGATGGTACGACCAATAGTGCTCATACGACCAACAGTGTGGTCGTATGACCAGATAATTCTAAGTATAAGATGAAAAGTCCAGCAGTGCTCTTACGCCTAACAGGGCTCATACGCCTAGAGGGCTTATACGCCCAACAGGGCTAAAACGCCCAGAATACTTAGAATTTTACAGAAATTTCCTGTAAATCCGAAGTTCGAGGTTTTGACCAGGGTTGACTAGGGTTAATAAATGATGATGTTTCATGCATGTAATGACGATTATGATTAATCCTTATTGTTACTGATATTATTATCAGTGTATTATTATTGTTAACAATATTATTAATAAAATATTGTTAAGTATGGTATGATGCTATGTATGATGATGAATGTCTGATGATGAATGTATGATGATGAATGTATGATGAGTGTGTATGTTCCTTGTAATTGTGTATGCTTATCTTTCTGAAACTTTACGAATAACGAGAATGAACTAATGAAGTATTATGTAACGTAAAGTGAAAGATAATGAAAGAGGAACATGATGATGAATGCATGTATTAACGAATGAACGAAAAGAAGAATGATGATGAATACATGCATAAATGAATGAACGGAAGTCTTGCATGGTCTAAGGGCACGAGATGGAATTGACGGTTATGAAGCCTTGGAAATGGTGCTTGGTTCTAGTAACTAGGCCTATTACGAGCCTTATGGTAGATTATGGACAGCGAGCCATAGTTGCCTTAAGAACAACGGGGCAGTGTCTTTGTGACCTGTCACGGGATAGTTGTTACAGTAGGAGTGGTGACGATCACTCATGGGGTTAACGTGACCCCGGATGAGACGTTGTCGGTCTATGGACAGAGAGCCATAGGGGCAACGAGGTTGTCGGTCTATGGACAGAGAGCCATAGGGGCAACCAGGTGTCGGTCTATGGACTGAGAGCCATAGGGGCACCAGGTGTCGGTCTATGGACTGAGAGCCATAGGGGCACCAGACGGATACGATATGCTTTGTCGGCTCATGGGTTGGAACCATGAGGGCAGAGAAGAGAGGTGACCCTTAGATATTTGCATGCTTGACGAATGAAAGTTAAAGAACGAATGATGAAGATAATAATGAAATTACCTACGTGTACGTACGATGTGTGATCACATATGCATACGAACGTTTTGGAATGAAAAGTAAAGTATTTTTATTACAAAACTAGAACTCACTCAGCAACGCTGACTTTTATGTATTTTCCAGTTGGCAGGTAGCAGGTTGCTGAGGATGGCACACGGGGATGGCTACTTGGCGGGCAAGACTGACACCCATTTATGTTTTGACAACACTGTTGTTTTGTAATTCATGCAATTAATTATTTTGTGAATTCCTAAACTAGAATGTATTGCTTAGCAACAGTGTTTAAAATGAATGAATGGATTTTATTAAAATTAATTCCGCTGCTTTAATTTATAATATATGAATGTTTATGCTGTGAATGACCAACTGTGAGGTGCCCGGGAAAGGGGCCTTACATCGCACGACTGGGGGTCCAGTCGCATGGGGGTCATGCGACTGAGAGCCCATTCGCATAGGTGCTCATTTGCATAGTGTTCAACGCATGAGGTCCATTCGCATAGTGTTCATTCGCATGACTGAGGGTCCATTCGCACGATTGGGTGTTCATCCGCATTGGTCCATTCGCTTGATGTTCAGTCGCATGGAGGCCATGCGGCTGAAGGGTGCCCATACGCCTAAATAAGGCTGTTGTACCCGAGGAGAAGCATAGTTAATTACGGACTTTCGGGGGAAAGTGTAGATGTAAGTTTTGACGTGGAAGTTCCTATAAGTACATATAAGATGGTCGTTGAGGCCTTAGAAGTTATGTTGGGAATGATGATGATGATGTTGCATGTTTATGCATGATGTATGTTATGTATAATGTTGCCCTGTATGATTAGAGGATGGCCGGTGGTAGACCTTCTAAAGCCTTGAGGGGTGGAGGTCGTGGTGGGCCTGGTGCTGAGCCGCGGCCCAAAAGAGGAAGACGTAGGGTTGAAAAGGTGGTTCATGAAGAACCTGAGACCCCTCATCCGGAGGGCGGTGATGAGAGTGCCAATCTGAGGGCCTCGGTAAAGGAGGCTGTTGTTAAGGAAGTCCATCAGGTCATGCAGACAATCTTACCGTCTGTAGTGACCGAGGTAATTAAGGCTGTTAGGGAAGGAGAAAGGAAAGAACAAAGTAGATCTACGGGTGAAAGAAGACAGCCGAGACTGAGACGGTTCTATCTGACGACTAAGAAGAAGAGGAAAAGGAAGAGCCTCGCCGGAGGCGGCACGAGGCTGTAACTATAGGGCATTTCAAAGGTGCAAGCCCCCTACTTTTGATAGAAACGGCACTGCTGCTGCTCACCGATGGGTGATAGAGATGGAAGCTGTACTGAATATCAACGAGTGTCGGGAGGACCAAAAAGTGAAGTTTGCTGCCCATACTTTTGTGGACTCGGCTTTATGCTGGTGGGACAATATAGTCCAAGCCGAGGGTAGTAAGGCCATTGGGAAATGAAGTGGTCCAAGCTGAAAAGGTGGTGATTGAGGAGTTTTGTCCTCACAGGGAAATGGATAAGGTTTAGAGGGAGTTTCTGCAAGTGGAGGCGGGAACCATGACACATCAGCAGTACACCACGAAGTTCAATGAGATGACATGTCTGGTGCCGGACCAGGTGACCCCTCTCTCGCGAAAGATTAAGAGGTACATTCAGGGTTTACCAGCGGATATTCGCAGGCACATGATCGCTGCCCGACGAGCACGTTTAGGTTGGCGGTGGACTTGGCCTGGAGGTTATATGATAAGAGGGCTGTAGTGGTGGTGGCTGAAGGTAGTAGGAAGGGTGGTGGAGATCGGAACTGGAGTGAAAAGAGGTTTGGTCGGGGTGATGCCTCGACGGGTAACAAGAAGGCAAGGGTGGATGATCGCCATGTAGCCACACTGGGTACGGGATCGAGGAGGTGTGAGAAATGGGGAAGAGCACAGTGGCGAGTGTAGATAGGGGTTGAATGTTTGTTTCAAGTGTGGGAAGCCTGGTCATATGGCACGTGAGTGCAGAGCGGGGAAATGTTTTAACTATGGCGGGGAGGGCCACATGAGCCGAGATTGTAAGAAACCAAGGGCTGAGGGTTCCTGGGTGAAGAAGACGGGGAGTGAAGGACCAAGGGCGAGCGCCAGGGCATTCACTATGACACAGAGGAAGCTAGGACGGACCCTGATGTTGTGTCCGGTACGTTTCTAGTGAACCAAACTTTAACTTTTGTGTTATTTAATTCGGGTGCCAGTAAAAGTTTTATCTCTGCTGCTTTATGTACTAAGCTGCCGGTTAGTAGTAGACGTGTTGATGCGCCCTTTGATGTAGAAATTGTAGGATTCTATATGCCCAAGACACGTAGAATATTGATGCGGTTAGTACGTTATGATCCAAGTCGGGTTATACCCAATAACAAGCTTAGCAAACACCAATTAATATTTAATTGATGATATGATCATGTAATTAAATATTTACACCAATTTAGAAAATGGGTTTTCTAAATAAGTTGCATATGAGAGGGAACAACTTATTAGAATATTTTGTTCAATAATATTATTTGAAGTGTTATTTAAATAAGTTGGATAACACCAAATAATAATGAGAAATTATAACTTATAAGTTAAATGGTTAATTGTATAAGTTATATAACTTGTACATACAATTAAATGGTTAATTGCATGTCTAGTTACAAGACCATTTTTAATGTGTGTGTGTGTTATGTTTAAAGGGGGAAAACCCTTTTTTTGAATAAGGATTCGGCCCCCCCCCTTTTATGATTGGACCATTTTTTCCTGTAAACAACACACACATAACTTGTCTTGGAGACCTTTTTCTCTCCATTCAATCTCATTGCATGCAACACACACAAAACTCCTTTCTCTCTCTCTAAAAGCTACGGCCAGCAGCAGCATTTGGAAGGTTTTGAGAGCAATTTTGTGTTGTTTTGGTGTTAACTCCCTAGCAAGAAGTGGTGTTTGCAAGGAGGATTGGGGTAGACAAGCTTGAGGACTTCTTCTCTTGGAGTCTTGGCCGATTTTGGACATCCAATCTTCTTTCTTTGGTCGTTTTTAAGCTGCTGAGAGAGGTAGTAATCACAACTCATTGTGGCTGTGATTTTATGTATATATACACTTGTTCATAGCTTGCTTATTCACATAAATGATCCTTTGATATAGGTTTGTTTTATACATTAATATGGTCATCTAATGAACATATTTTTCAGCTTATAAACAAGTTTATAAAGTTGTAATTCCGCTGCGTTTTCAGAAAGTTTAATGGGTTAAACTACGTTTTTGTGTTCTAACAAACTCTACAATGGCATTTAGAGCCGGTTATGTGGATAGCATGCTTGTTAGTATCCTTTAAAAATTTGTTTTATGGGATATTATAACACTTTTAAGGGCTGAAATATTGTTGTATGTGAATCCCCAGCTTTCAAGGTTATATCACACATGCTTGTGATTAATCCTTGAAAGATATGTATGATGATATGTATATGTTTGGACAATGTTTGAAACACGAATTTTCAGTTTATGTTGGCTGAAAATCGTGGGTTTTAATGGGGATTCTTAGTTATATTTGGATGGTATGATAAATGTTCATATTGGTGCATAACCTAGCTTTTGGCCTTGTGTTGTATGGATGTTTGCAATGTTTGGTTTGGTTTATTCAATTGGGTTGTATATTAATTTGTGCTTTGTTTAAAATGTAATTTATCTATTTATTCATTGGGATGTAATAATAGATTAGGAGTATTTTTCTTTTACTAGAAAATATGTATTAGGATATATGTTTTGTAAAAGAAGATGCTTGGGAAGGAAGCACAAGTGGAAGACACAAAAGAAGGACTTAAAGCATATGGATGCAAGTTCAAGTGGGGGTCTATGAAGACCTCAATTTTGTGTTGTATTCAACCCTTAGGAAAGACCAAATGACCACACTTGTGATGGTAAACAAGTGTGGTCACAATAGTAGTTATGGTTATGCACATTGTGGTTGTTTATATTATGCTTGTATGATTATGATTTTATGAATGATAGTATGATATTTGGATATGATAATCAATCTTAATAAAAATGATCTTAACAAGCTAATATAAAAATGGTTCTTAATCATTAAGTGTTAATAAATGGTTATTAAAAGGATTAATGATTACATAATAAAATGAGTTTTATTAAGAAGGACCATAGGGTATCTTGTATTTGAAAGCATGTAAATACAAGTACATAGAGTTTTCTAAACTAGAATTATGAAATCTCTAAACATTTGACAAACAAGTTTAACACCGTCCTTTTGCACAACACTTGAGTCATTTGGAAACTCTTAATGGGATAAAGGTCACCTAACCATTTAGAGGGAACTTGTGACTCAACGTGGGGATACCACATTGGTGGATAAAGTCACCTAACCACTTATGTTGGTAAACTCACATGTGTGTGCAAGTAGGGTAACATGATTTGCAAACCATGTTAAATGGATCACCTACAATATGGTTTCCAAATAGTGTTGATGGGATTAACATGCTGACTTTATATATGATGTTTAAAGTTGATCCCATACCTCTAGAAGTTGCAAATGGTTGCAACCGTCAATTGTTGACCACCTTATTAATTTAAATCGTGGGATAAAGGTCACCTAACCACAATTTAAATGTAATGTTGGGTTCTAGATTTTAATATAAAAATGACCTTAAAAGGCATTAATTATAAAAATAGCAATATCAAAAATACTAAAATAGATCTTTGTTAAATTTTGTAGATGGCCACCAACAATGACAATCATGATAACTCATCTGCGTCCACCCAATCACTACGAGCGATCCTATAAAAGGAACGTCTAAATCATAATAATTTCATTGATTGGTATCGAAACTTGAGACTCGTTCTCAAGAAAGAGAGAAGATCATATGTTTTAGACGACCCTATCCCCGATCAACCTATTGAGGATGATGAGGAGGCCTATAACGATTGGCTGAAATACACTGAGGACTCCGTCCAAGTGTCTTGTCTCATGCTAGCGAGCATGACTTCGGATCTCCAAAAGGAGTATGAACATCACGGAGCTTATGACATGATAACCCAGCTGAAGGAAACGTTCCAACAGCAAGCAAGGGTTGAGCGCTTCAAAACGGTTCGAGCACTCCATGCATGTCGTATGGACGAGAACCAATTGGTTTCATCTTATGTACTTAAGATGAAAAGCCACATTGACTGCCTCGAGAGGCTTAATTGTCCCGTCTTGAAGGAATTGGCCACGGATTTGATCCTAATGGCCTTACCAAGAAGTTCGAGACATTCGTGTTGAACTACAACATGAATGCTTGGGACAAAAGCATTGGTGAGCTTCACTCAATGCTTAAAACGGCCGAGGCGGCTATGGTAAAAGGGTTTTACCCGTTCTCACCATCAGTGAAGGTAGGAACAAGAAAAGGCCTTATCCCGCACCCAAGGCAAAGGTTGCAAGGGTAAGGGACCCGTATGGGGAAAAGGGAAAGGGGTGGTAAGGGTGCCACCTAAACCACAAGAGAAGAAGCAAAAGGTTGCTACCAATGACCCATGCTTTAAGTGTGGGGAGATTGGACATTGGGCAAGGAATTGTCCTGTCTATCTCCAAGAGTTGAAAGCAAAGAGGGATGCCGGGCAGACCTCAGGTACAATATACATGATTCATATTGATCTTAATGTTACATCTTCAAACACATGGGTATTATATACCGGATGTGGAACTCATATTTGCAATTTGTTACAGGGTTCAAAAGAAGTAGGGACTTCAATCAAGGGGATGTTAGTCTCTTCATGGGCAATGGAACCAAAGTCCAAGTGGAAGCTCGTGGGGACTACATCCTAAAACTTCCAAGTGGCTTGGATGTTATTTGAAGAATGTTTTGTATGCTCCTAGTTTGACTAGGAACATTATTTCTGTATCCCAATTAAGACATTATGATTATGTATTATCTTTTGTTGAAAATGATATTCATGTTTCTTTAAATGATATGTTCTATTTTAAAGCTATTCCCATTAATGGTATTTATGAATTGATTCATGAAAATACTTTAAATAGTTCATTGTACCAAACTAACACCAAGAAACTCAAGTTGGATTTGAGTGATACCTATCTTTGGCATTGTCGTCTTGGTCATATAAACAAGAAACGTATACAAACACTTCAAAAGAATGGTCTTTTAAAAACAAATGAATGTGATTCATTTGATGTATGTGAATCTTGTTTACAAGGAAAAATGACTAAGGCATCCTTTAGTGGAACTAACGAAAGGGCAAAAGATTTATTAGGAATCATACATTCGAATGTATGTGGTCCTTTTAAACCAATAACTAGGAATGGTGAAAGATACTTCATTACCTTTACCGACGATTATAGTCGCTATGGGTATGTGTACTTATTAAGGCACAAAGATGAAGCTTTTGAAATGTTCAAAATCTTCAAAAATGAAGTAGAAAATCAACTCAATAAGTCAATTAAAGTTCTCCGTACCGATAGAGGAGGTGAATACCTAAGTCATGTTTTTCAAGATCATCTTAGGAGTTGTGGGATTGTCTCACAACTCACTCCACCTGGAACACCACAACATAATAGTGTATCTGAGAGGAGGAATCGAACCTTATTGGATATGGTTCGATCTATGATGGCTAGAAGCACATTGCCTCTATCATTTTAGGGTTTCGCTTTACTCTCCGCGGCCCGTATTCTAAATGTGGCCCCAACCAAAAAGGTGGAAAGGACACCTTTTAAGATATGGCATGGAAGAGTTACAGCCCTATCATACTTAAGGGTCTGGGGTTGTGAGGCTTATGTTAAGCTCCCACCCCAAACAAATTGGAAGTCCGATCCACCAAGTGTATTTTTATTGGATATCCTAGAGATTCTATGGGATATTATTTCTATGATCCACTGGAAAAAAAGGTGTTTGTTGCCAGAAAGGGTGAGTTCTTAGAAGCAAAGTTCCTTATGGAGGGAACTAGCAGTAGAACAGTGGATCTTGAGGAGGATCAAGAACCACAACCCGATGCACGTTTGGTTGAAACTAGCACTCAACATGAGGATGTTAAGGACGATCAAGCGGTTGATCAATACACACAAGACGTTCGTAGAAGTGGTAGAACTAGTAATCCACCTGAAAGATA
Organism: Flaveria linearis; assembly: GCA_024085815.1. NCBI lineage: Eukaryota > Viridiplantae > Streptophyta > Magnoliopsida > Asterales > Asteraceae > Flaveria > Flaveria linearis. The sequence continues at coordinate 59,858,251 of CM044007.1, read as the reverse complement.
CGGATTTTTCATGGATGGATGCTATGTGGTAGATTCAGATGAACCAACCACATACTATAATGTAGTGTCCAATCGGATTGTGACAAATGGCTTGAAGCCATGAACGTTGAGATGCAATCCATGTATGACAATCAAATTTGGGAACTTGTTGTACCACCTCTTAATTCCAAGATAGTTGGAAGTAAGTGGGTTTTCAAGAAGAAAACCGATATGCAGGGAAACTTGGATACTTATAAAGCTAGACTTGTAGCAAAGGTTTTACTCAAACTCAAGGGGTTGACTATGATGAAACCTTCTCACCTGTTACGATGCTAAAGTCTATAAGGATATTGTTTGCCATAGCTGCTCATTATGATTATGAGATTTGGCAAATGGATGTCAAAACCGCTTTCCTAAATGGATATCTTGAGGAAGATGTCTATATAGTTTAGCCTGAAGGTTTTGTCGATCCAAAACATCCTAATAAAGTATGCAAGTTAAAGAAATCAATCTATGAATTGAAACAAGCATTGAGAAGATGGAATCACCGTTTTGACGAGGAGGTAAAGAAATTTGGCTTCATCAAAAACGTTGATAAGGCTTGTGTGTATAAGAAGGCTAGTGGGAGCATAATAACTTTCCTAGTATTGTATGTTGATGACATACTACTATTTGGAAATGACATTCCAACCTTGGAAGGTGTAAAACCTGGCTTGAAGTTGTTTTTCCATTAAGGATCTTAGTGAAGCCGCCTATGTTCTAGGAATAAAGATCTATAGGGATAGATCAAGGCGGTTGATTGGTTTAAATCAAAGTGCATGTTGGGTTTGTTGGACCTAAACAATGTTGTTTAACCATTTTAAACAAGAAAACGCAGCGGAATATGAACTTAATTTCGTATTCTATAATCTGAAAATTAAAGTTCATAATATTATTTCAACAAACCCAAAGACAAAGGATCATATATATGTGAATGGATTAGTTATCAAGAAGCAAACAAAACAACCAAATCAACACAATGAACTACCTTATTCATGCTGTCAAAACCGTGGATGCATGCTGTTAAAACCGTGGATGCATGCTGTTTAAACCGTGGATGCATGCTGTTAAAACCGTGGATGTATGATGAAGATCCAGCGCTTGGAGCGCCCCTATGGACGCTTGGAGCGCCCTTCTTGCAGCTTGGAGCGCCCCTCCTGCAGCTTGGAGCGCCCCTCCTGCAGCTTGGAGCGTTCCTGATGCCGAGGCTGCTTTTGGATGGCCAAAACATCAACAATAGATGTTCTCAAGTGTTCATACCCACAAGCCTTCAAGAAAACACCATTTTGCTAGGATTTGACACCAAAATCGAACCAAGAACAAAGCTGAAATCGAATTTCAGCAGTGAACAATTGCAAGGCTGCTGGAACTTTGTTTCAACCATGAAATCCATCTTCTAGATGATGAAATCCAGCCCCTTGAGTCGATTTTGCATGTGAGGAAAATGTAGATCAGATGTGTGTGTGTTCTTAGAGAGGTTTTCTTGGTTTCAAAAGCAAGAAAAGGGAGAAGAATGGCAAAGGCCCTTGCGGCCGTAAAAACCAACAACCCTTTTAGGGTTTTATTCCCCTTTAAAACCTTCTAAGTTTTATTTAAAATGTTTTTAATATAATTAACCTTTTAATTACACATAATATTCACACACACTATTATTATTTGATGTTGCTTAACTAATTTAAACAACATAACAAATAATATCCATGAACAAACTATCCTCATAATTTGTTCTTTCTCACATACAATTTATTTAGAAAACCCATTTTCTAAATTGGTGTAATTATTTAATTGCATGATCATATCATCAATTAAATATTAATTGGTGTTTGCTAAGCTTGTTATTGGGTATGACCCGACTTGGATCACAACGTACTAACCACATCAATGTTCTATGTGTCTTGGGCATACAGAATCCAACAATCTCCCACTTGCACAAGATACATAGAAGATTGATGCAAGCAGTAAATACCGCCTAACAACGGTTTACTACCCTTAATACGCATGACTTAGAAGCCATTCAATAACATCATCCCCTTCAAGTATCCAACTTGAAATGATTTAGGTGAATCAATCATTTATCCTTTTGTTACAGATGTCATGTTAAATCCAAGGACACAGAATGATCATTCCTTGTTGATTTAACTTAATCAGGCCTTAGACATCATACTCTCAACGAATAAGAGGAACAAATCCCATCTTGACTACATACGTTTCTCACAATCACCTTATGTCATACCTGAACATAGCCTTATGTACTGACAATTATTTCATATCAGTGAAGAACTAGCTCAAGGTATAACACTTGGTGAATATCAAAACCCAATATGTATCTCAGGTCGGAGGATACCAAATGATATTCGCCTTTACTCAAACTTACTTATGATCAATCAATAAGATTCCATGTAGTAAGATTTGAGATGCGGGTCATTCCAATATTCGTATCCCACGAATATCTATGAACCTTGGCAGCAACCAATTGCTCTATATCCATGCCTTATGAATATCCACCAATCCAAGTTCATAATAGTCTTACATTCATATTTGTTCCCACAATATGACCGACTACGGACATTTTGAATAAAAAATTATTCATGGATGTAAACATGCCAAAAGGAACATCACTTAAAATATCGTAAATACATAGATAAGTTAAGTATTACAATTGTTCCATATAATAATATTAATACTAAACAGATCAATTCCAATCACTAGAATATCGAAGTCCTAAGGTACATATGACTTTCATGCTTTGCCCTTTCTAAGAGCTTCGTGAGTGGATCCGCAATGTTTTGATCAAAGTGAACTTTGCGAATACATATCTTTCCTTTTTCAACTTCATCACTTATGTAGTTGAATTTCCACTCATTGTACCTAATCTTTTGATGTGCACGGGGTTCCTTGATTTGAACAATCACACCCTCGTCATGACAAAAGATTTCTAAGGGGTCTTGAATGGTAGAGACCATCCTTAGATTGGTGATAAACCTTTTTATCCATGTAGCTTCCCAAGCTGCTAATAAGGCGGCTATGTATTCGAATTCTGTAGTGGACAATGCTACCCTATTCATAATGGAGACGTACCCCGATTGTGATCGAGGATCATCTCGATCAGTTTGAAACTAGCATTCGTGTAACCCTTTACAACTAGTTCCTCTTCATCAGATCCGTATATAGAAACAGATCCTTAGTCCTCCTAAGGTATTCCAATATACTTTCAACAGCCATCCAATGGCTGTTTACTTGGATTCTGCTGATATCTACTTGTCATGCTTAATGCGCATGACACGTCCAGTCTAGTGCATATTATCGCATACGTGATGGATCCTATAGCAGACGCATATGGGATGTCCTTCATATGATGTTGCTCATCCTTTGAGCTTGGACATTGAGATGCACTCAATATTGTCCCTCTTTGAATAGGTACTATACCTTTCTTAGAGTTTTCCATCTTGAACCTTTTCAAGATTTTATCAATGTATGCACTTTGGTTTAACCCTATCAACCGCCTCGATCTATCCCTATAGATCTTATTTCCAAAATATAGACGGCTTCACGGAGATCCCTTTTGGAAAAACAATTTCCAAGTGTAGTATGTCATCAACATACAATACTAAGAACGTAATTACACTCCCACTAGCCCCTTGATACACACAATCCTCGTCAGCGTTCTTGATGAAACCCAATTTCTTGATCTTTTCATCAAAACGTTGATTCCAACTTCTCGATGCTTGTTTCAATCCATAGACTGATATCTTTAACTTGCATACTTTATCAGGATGACTTTAGCATTGCGATTGGCGAGAAGGTTTTATCATAATCAACCCTTTGACTTAGAGTGAAACCTTCTGCTACAAGTCATGCCTTGTAAGTATCCAAGTTTCCATGCATGTCAGTTTTCCTCTTGAAAACCCACTTGCATCCAACCGGTTTGGAGTTAAGTGAAGAGTCAACCAATTCCCAAACTTGGTTGTCATACATGGATTGCATCTCTACGTTCATGGCTCCTAGCCACATGTCACATCCGAATTGGACATTGCATCATGGTATGTAGTTGGCTCTTCGGAGTCAACAACGTAGCATCCATCTATGAAAGATCCATATCTTTCATGTGGAATGCTAACTTTACCAGATCTGTGAATGTTTTGTGTGTAATGATCAACCTCTTGATCATGATCAACAACCTTTTGTTGACTGCTAGTGTCAACCAAACGTGTATCGGCTTGTGGATCTTGATCCTTATCAAATTCCATGTTATATGCGTCATTCCTTCCATAAGGAACTTGGCTTCCAAGAACTCTGCCTTTTGAGCAATGAATACCTTTTACTCTGTTGGATCAAAGAAGTAGTATCCTTACAGTCCTTTTGGATATCCAACACATATACACTTAGTGAATCGACTTTCAGTTGATTTGGGTGTTAAGCTTAACATAAGCTTCATAACCCATAATTTTAAATATGATAGCGATGGAACTATTCCATTTCATATTTCAAAAGGCGTCGAATCCACTTTCTTGGTTTGGACCATATTCAAAATATGAGCCGCGGATACTAGTGCGAAAACCCCAAAATTATAGAGGTAGTGAGCTTATATCCATCATAGGTCGAACTATATCCAATAGGGTTCGATCTCCTTACAGACACACCATTATGTTATGGTATTCTGTGAGGAGTAAGTTGTGAGACAATCTTACAACTTCCTAGATGATCCCTAAAAGTTTCACTTAGGTATTCACCTTCTCTATCTAAACGGAGAACCTTGGTAGTTCTATCGAGTTGATTTCCTACTTCATTCTTGAAGCTTTTGAACATTTCAAATTCTTCATGTTTATGTGCCATCAAGTACACATAACCATAGCGACTATATCGTTGGTTAAGGTAATGAAGTAAGTTTCACCATACCTTGTCATTTTCTTAAAAGGACCACATACATCCAAATGTATGACTCCTAATAAGTCTTTTGCCCTCTCATTAGTACCACTAAAGGGCGTTTGGTCATCTTGCCTTGTAACACAAGATTCACACTAATCAAATGAACAATTTTCATCTGTTGTCAAAAGACCATTCTTTTAAAGTGTTTAAATCAGATTCTTGTTTATGTAACCAAGATGACAATGACAAGAATAAGAGTCACTTAAACCATTTTAAGTCTCTTAGTGCATGATGGGTATAATGTTTTATTACAGGATGAATCATCATGAACCAATCATCAACATCATTTACTAACTTTAAATCATAACCATATCGTTTTAAAGGGGAACTTAATCATGTTCCTAGTCAAACTAGGAACATATAACAAGTTTTGAAGAACAACTTCCAAACCTTTTGAAAGCTTCAAAACATAGTCTCCTTTCTTAAAGTGCTTATTCTTTTGAAGCCTTGCAACAGATTGCAATAGTGAGTTCCACATGTGGTATCCAATTACCCATGTGCTTTGAGGAAATAACATTTAAGTCAATATGGATTATGAAAGTTGTGCTTGAGGTTTGCCCAACATCCCTCTTATTTCTCAACTCATTGAGATAGGTTGGATGAATCCCTTCAAATGACCTATCTCACCATACTCAAAGCATGGATCGTTTTCGGTTACCTTAAGCTTCATAAGCTTAGGTTTTGGAGGTTCCGCTTTGATCTACCCTTACCCATTGCCTTTGATGTGCCCTTCTCCTTTGGCAACATTTGCCTTGGGATCAGAATGGCCTTTCCTTATTGATCTAGAGAATAGGTAGAACCTTTCTACCCATCCCTGCCTTAGTGTTGCGAGCATTGCGTGAAACTCACCAATGCTCTTGTCCTATCCATTCATATTGTAATTCATTATGAATGTCTCAAACTTTTAGTTAGGCCATTAAGGATCAAATCCTTGGTCAACTCCTTTGAGACAGGACAGCTAAGCCTCTCGAGGCGGCCTTAACATCGTCGGGTCGGGTTGGTTAGGAATAGGATCGTCAAGGACATTTGCCTTTGCTCTTGCTTGAGAACAATTCTCAAGTTTCGGGACCAGTCCATAAGTTTATTATGGTACAGACGATCCCTCTCTAAAATAGTTCTCAGTGATAGGGTATGGACAGTCGGGGTGGTAGCATTATTGTTTACGGTCATTCTATAAATTTTTACAAAGTTCTTTTTAGTATTTCTGAAAAATTTTATTTTAATTATTAATACCCTTTATGTCTCATAGACAATTAATAATTAAAATCTAGAATCCAACGTTACATTCAAATAATGGTTAGGTGACCTTTATCCCATTATTCAAATTAACAAGGTAGTCAACATTTGACAATTGCAACCCTTTGCAACTTCTAGCGGTATGGGATCGACTTTAAACATCATATGCAAAGTCGGCATGTTAATCCCATCAACACCATTTGGAAACCATATTTTAGGTGATCCATTCAACATGGTTTGCAAATCAAGTTACCCTACTTGCACACACATGTGAGTTTACCAACACAAGTGGTTAGGTGACCTTTATCCCACCAATGTGGTATTCCCACCTTAAGTCATAAGTTCCCTCAAAATGGTTAGGTGACCTTTATCCCATTAAGAGTTTCCAAATGGCTTAAGTGTTGTGCAAAAGGACGGTGTTAAACTTGTTTGAAAAAGGGATTTTTAGTTTTCATTGATTCTAGTTTGAAACTCTATTTACCTTGTATTTGCATGCTTTCAAATACAAGGTATCCTATGGTTCACTTTTAATAAAACCTCTTTTATTAAATCATTAATCCTTTTATAAACCTTTTATTAATCACTTAATGATTAGGAACCATAAAATTCAGCTTGTTAAGTTTTTTATTAGTTTGTTATGCACATCCAAATGTCAAATAACAATCATACAACAAACAACCAAACAAGTACAATCATACAAACATGTGGCATAACTATAGCCACTAAGTTGACTACACTTGTTTGCCATCACAAGTGTTGTCATAAGGTCTTTCCTAAGGGTTCAACACAACACAAATGATGAGTCTTCAAAGACTCCCACTTGAACTTGCATCCAAATGCTTCAAGTCCATCCTTTGTGTCTTCCTTTGTGCTTCCTTCCCGAGCATCTTCTTTTACAAAATATATATCCTAATACATATTTTCTAGTAAAAGAAAAAATACTCCTAATCTATTTATTACATTGCCAAATGAATAAACAAATTACAATCCAAATAGAAACACCAAAAGGAATTATTACAACCAAATAGAAAGAATACAACCAACATGACAATTCCATAATCAACCAAATCCAAAACATATATGGTCAAGGCTATGTTATGCACTAAGACATGTATCCATATACATCATTTCAAGAACTAAATGAACCCCATTTGACCCTAAATTTCAGCCAACACAACTAAGAATTTAGGGTCTATTGTCCAACAAAAACACAATCAACCAATTTGATATCTTCCTTTCAAGATCCAATCATAAGCATGCATGATTACAACCTTGAATGGTTGGGGTATCATCAAATCATCACAAAACAGCCCTAATGAGGTTGTTAAACCTTATATATCCAAATATACAAGAACATATGAAACTAATCATCCACATAACCGGCTCTGATACCATTGTTGGTTTGTTGGACCTAAACAATGTTGTTTAACCATTTTAAACAAGAAAACGCAGCGGAATATGAACTTAATTTCGTATTCTATAATCTGAAAATTAAAGTTCATAATATAATTTCAACAAACACAAAGGCAAAGGATCATATATATTGAATGGATTAGTTATCAAGAAGCAAACAAACAACCAAATCAACACAATGAACTACCTTATTCATGCTGTCAAAACCGTGGATGCATGCTGTTAAAACCGTGGATGCATGCTGTTAAAACCGTGGATGCATGCTGTTAAAACCGTGGATGTATGATGAAGATCCAGCGCTTGGAGCGCCCCTATGGACGCTTGGAGCGCCCTTCTTGCAGCTTGGAGCGCCCCTCCTGCAGCTTGGAGCGCCCCTCCTGCAGCTTCGAGCGTTCCTGATGCCGAGGCTGCTTTGGATGGCCAAAACATCAACAATAGATGTTCTCAAGTGTTCATACCCACAAGCCTTCAAAGAAAACACCATTTTGCTAGGATTTGACACCAAAATCGAACCAAGAACAAAGCTGAAATCGAATTTCAGCAGTGAACAATTGCAAGGCTGCTGGAACTTTGTTTCAACATGAAATCCATCTTCTAGATGATGAAATCCAGCCCCTTGAGTCGATTTTGCATGTGAGGAAAATGTAGATCAGATGTGGTGTGTGTTCTTAGAGAGGTTTTTTGGTTTCAAAAACAAGAAAAGGGAGAAGAATGGCAAAGGCCCTTGCGGCCGTAAAAACCAACAACCCTTTTAGGGTTTTATTCCCCTTTAAAACTTCTAAGTTATATTTAAAATGTTTTTAATATAATTAACCTTTTAATTACACATAATATTCACACACACTATTATTATTTGATGTTGCTTAACTAATTTAAACAACATAACAAATAATATCCATGAACAAACTATCCTCATAATTTGTTCTTTCTCACATACAATTTATTTAGAAAACCCATTTTCTAAATTGGTGTAATTATTTAATTGCATGATCATATCATCAATTAAATATTAATTGGTGTTTGCTAAGCTTGTTATTAGGTATGACCCGACTTGGATCACAACGTACTAACCACATCAATGTTCTATGTGTCTTGGGCATACAGAATCCAACAGTGCTACATTGATAAAATCTTGAAAAGGTTCAAGATAGAGAACTCTAAGAAAGGTACCGTACCTATTCAAAGGGGAACGATATTGAGTACTACTCAATGTCCTAGCTCAAAGTATGAGCAAGATAAAATGAAGGCAATCCCATACGCATCTGCTATTGGATCCATCATGTATGCGATGATATGCACTCGATCGGACGTGTCATGCGCCTTAAGCATGACAAGCCGTTACCAGTAAAATCCTGGAAACAGTCATTAGATGGCTGTTAAGAACATACTTAAGTACCTAAGAGCACAGAGATGTGTTCCTAATCTATGGATCTGGTGATGAGGAAACTCGTTGTAAAAGGTTACACGGATGTGAGTTTCCAAACCGATCATGATGATTCTCGGTCACAATCGGGATATATTTTCATTCTGAATGGAGGAGCAGTCTCTTGGAAGAGCTCCAAACAGGATGTGGTGGCTCTATCAACTACAAAATCAGAATACGTCGCCGTCTCATTGGCAGCTCAAGAAGCTGCATGGTTGAAGAGATTCATTGCCGATCTAGAGGTTGTCCCTTCCATTCAGGACCCCATAGAGATCTTTTATGATAACGAGGGTGTGATTGCTCAAATCAAGGAACCTCGTGCTCATCAAAAGACTAGGCATATTGAGCGGAGATTCAACTACATACGAGATGAAGTTGAAAAGGGAAAGATATGTATTCGCAAAGTTCACACGGATCAAAACATTGCGGATCCTCTCACGAAGCTCCTTGAAAAGGCAAAGCATGAAGGTCATACTTGTGCCATGGGACTTCGATATTCTAGTGATTGGATTGATCTGTAAATTTTGTATTTGGATATATGGAACTCTTTATTTTTGAATAAAATTATTTGGTTATAATGTTTCAATTAATGTTCCAATTTAGCATGTTAATCCATGAGTAAATTGTTTACTCTAAATGTCCGTAGTCGTTCATACTTGTGGGAACAAGTGTGAGGGTACGATTATTATGAACTAGGATTGGTTGATATTCATAAGGATGAATATAGAGCAATAGGTTGCTACCAAGGTTCATAGATATTTGTGGATACAAATATTGGACTAACCCACATCTCAAATTTTACTACATGAAATCTTATTGATTGATCATAAGTAAATTTGAGTAAAGGCGAATATCATTTAGTATCCTCCGACTTGAGATACATATTGGGTTTTGATATTCACCAAGTATTATACCTTGAGCTAATTCTTCACTGTCCTGAAATAGTGGACAGTATATAAGGGTATGTTCAGGTATGACACGAGGTGTTTGTGAGAAACGTATGTAGTCAAGATGGAATTTGTTCCTCTTATTCGTTGAGAGCAAGATGTCTAAGGCCTGATTAAGTTAAATCAACAAGGAATGATCATTCTGTGTTCTTGGATTTAACAGGACATCTGTAATAAAAGGATATATGATTGATTCACCTAAATTATTTCAAGTAGGATACTTGAATGAGATGATGTTATTGAATGGCCATAAGTCATGCGTATTAAGGGTAGTAAACCGTTGTTAGGCGGTATTTACTGCTTGCATCAATCTTCTACGAATCTTGGGCAAGTGGGAGATTGTAGGATTCTATATGCCCAAGACACGTAGAATATTGATACGGTTAGTACGTTATGATCCAAGTCGGATTATACCCATAATAAGCTTAGCAAACACCAATTAATATTTAGTTGATAATATGATCATGCAATTAAATATTTACACCAATTTAGAAAACGGGTTTTCTAAATAAGTTACATATGAGAGGGAACAACTTATTAGAATATTTTATTTAATAATATTATTGAAGTGTTATTTAAATAAGTTGGATAACACCAAATAATAATGAGAAATTATAACTTATAAGTTAAATGGTTAATTGTTAAGTTATATAACTTGTACATACAATTAAATGGTTATTGCATGTCTAGTTACAAGACCATTTTTAATGTGTGTGTGTGTTATGTTTAAAGGGGGAAAACCCTTTTTTTGAATAAGGATTCGGCCGGCCCCCTTTATGATTGGACCATTTTTGCCTTGTAAACAACACACACATTAACTTGTCTTGGAGACCTTTTTCTCTCCATTCAATCTCATTGCATGCAACACACACAAAACTCCTTTCTCTCTCTCTAAAAGCTACGGCCAGCAACAGCATTGGAAGGTTTTGAGAGTAATTTTTGTGTTGTTTTGGTGTCAACTCCCTAGCAAGAAGTGGTGTTTGCAAGGAGGCCTGGGGTAGACAAGCTTGAGGACTTCTTCTCTTGGAGTCTTGGCCGATTTTGGACATCCAATCTTCTTTCTTTGGTCATTTTTAAGCTGCTGAAAGAGGTAGTAATCACAGCTCATTGTGGCTGTGATTTTATGTACATATACACTTGTTCATAGCTTGCTTATTCACATAAATGATCCTTTGTTATATGGGTTTGTTTTATACATTAATATGGTCATCTAATGAACATATTTTTCAGCTTATAAACAAGTTTATAAAGTTGTAATTCCGCTGCGTTTTTCAGAAAGTTTAATGGGTTAAACTACGTTTTTGTGTTCTAACAAACTCTACAGAAACTGCAATAGGTAAGTCTAAAGGATTTCTGAGATGATAGTGGGTTGTGATGTGGAATTAGAGTGTCACACCCCCGCTGGTAGCGGAAACACGAGGATGCGACGGACGGGATCGTCATAACACATTGGGGGTCTAAGAGAATCACTATAAGGCATTCTCCGTAAATGGGTCATGACGACGCCCGACACATATGAACAAGTGTCAAGATCAATCACTCCATTACGAATAACCAACGAAATATGTTCACCAAAAGTTTCATCAAAACCAATAGTCTAAAACACAATAAATAATCCCAGATCCAACAAGCACATCATCAAAACATCCAGACATAATTGACCCAAAAGTGCTATAACAAATAAAACCAAATAAAGATCCAAAATAGTCTAATGCTCCCGAGAGAGCGGTCCCATTTAAGTCCACATCCATTCCACTTATGCATTGTTACCTGAAAAGACATGCTCATAAAGGTCAACATACGTTGGTGAGTTCACAGGTTTTATGTACAAAACATGCCGTGTATCCATGTAAAACAGAAAAGAGAGTGAGTGTGTAAGAGAACATAGTAGCCATAGAATCCATACAATCAATAGTCATGTCCATGTCCATAACCGGATTATATTCACCCAAGGGCTCGCACAAGGCCAAGTTGGTCTTAGCTAGCATACTATAACAAGGGTGGGGTGTCAGCCCATTAATACTAACAATACCTCTCCATGACAGTCCAGTCCACATACAGTCCAAGTACAGATAGCACATTTGTAAGAACTCTAGACTCAATCCTATGGTCCAAACCACACACAAGTTGTTTATAACACGGCGTAGAACAAAACATTTGAGCAAGCTTTTCCCCCAAGAAAAATATTAAAAAGGGGCCGTGAAACTCACCTTGAAATGATTAGAAAATAAAGCGAGCAAAAACGCTTCCAACGGTCTGAGCAATGCACGATCAAATGCCTATAATAATTATAATTAAAACTTTAAACACGTTCGATGAGAGAAAGTACGTTCGGTCGGTTTCGGGTCGGTTCGGGTGTATTGTGCGACTCGCTCAAAAGACATCTATTTATTATATTTATATACGTACATATAATAATTGATTACTCCTATAGTTAAGCACGAGTAAAATATAATATACTTCTAGCATGTTATACACGCACACACACTATTATTTACGTATATATTTATATATAATCGTATAATCATACACGTCATACTCGATTTATAACACGATAATATATTTTTTACCATTCAACCCATATAAATTATCATATGAACATGCTCAACTATATAATTTAATATTCACGTTCAATATACATATATTTATATACTCGTATCATTATACAAATACAATGTATGGACTTAACCAACTATATATGTATCATATCATATACCTCACCAACACCCTCACCTTTCTGTTTCTTTTAATAATCTTTTTGAACCATCAATTGTACACACACTTCTTTTAATTATGCTTCCTTTTGAACCATCAACACACACCCTCAACTCATATGACCATATACTTAGTTTCTCAACTCACACACTTCAAAACACATACATACACACGTACACAGCAGCCCAAGGCTGCTGTGTTTGCATCAACAACACACATAAACACAATATACACACTCATACATACATATTACACACACATACCACGCATCTATAAGACACATACAATACACACATGCTTCTCATCTATACAACACCCCACACACAAAAACACCCGCACAAAACAGCCACATCCTATACACACACACACACATCGCAGCCACATACACACATCGCAACAGAATACGCACACATAGCGCAGACACATACATACGCACGCACACACAGCAGCCGAAGGCTGCTGTGCTTGCGCCTCTTCTCGGCCCACGTACACACGCTACGACACACATACATATACGTACATGGCTGCACACACAACATATATTTACACACGGCATAACACACACATACGCATATATATATACACGTATAGATACATACACACACCCATACGAACACACATACACCCGCACGTACACACACTGCATATATATATACATATAGATACGAATCAGCACAGAAACATACACATATATATACGTACGAACAAACACACATACATATATATCTATATATACCCGAACACGATCACAAGCAATCCCGATACAACCGAACCGGTCCAATCACCGCGGAACGAGACGAAACGAAGTCTAGGAGAATCGTTATACCTGCGAAGTAGCCAAACGATGAGCCGGCGGAGGCTGAAACGGAGCCGTGCGCGGAGGAGCGCCTTGGCAGGTTCACGGCGAAGGAGGGGTTCTCGATTTAGGGTTTTCGGGAGGTTGGAGATGAATTCCCGTTTTGTATCTTTTGTTTTTGGTAGTTACACTTTGCACCCTTCTATTTTCGTTTAAATTCCCTCCGGTTTAGTTTAATTACACTTTAGACCCTGAACTATTTATTATATTAATTATAATATAATAACAATGTTAATAAATTAATCGTATTATTAATAATAATAAAAAAAGTGTTGTTATTAATATTACATAATACTAGGGTTGACACGTAACGGATATACGAAGAGATTCGATAAAAACGAATTAATTACTCAAAATAATAAATGTACGGAAAGAATTAACGAGCTTCGTGTCAATTGACGGACCTGATAGTGGCGGATGTCCATAGAAGGTCATAAATTTCCGGTTAGACCATTTGTGATGACCTTAGGTGGTTTTGACTTGGTTCTTGGGATGGATTGGCTGGCGGACTTCGAGGCAAATATAGTGTGTCGCAAGAAGATGATTCATTTGATAGCACCTGACGGGAGTTCGGTAACTGTTTATGGGGATCGGGTCACGACGATCCCAAAAGTAATCTCAATGGCGGTGGCGGGAAAGTGTATGAGACGTGGATGTAGCGCCTACTTGTGTTATGTAAAGGATGTGGAAACACCAACACCACAACTATCTGATGTTCCGGTGGTGTGTGACTTTCCAGACGTGTTTCCAGAAGACTTATCAGGTGTGCCACCTAACCGAGAGATTGAGTTTCAGATTGATCTGATACCGGGTGCCCAACTTGTTGCCAAGTCACATATCGTTTGGCTCCGACTGAGATGAAAGAGTTGATGGAGCAATTGCAAGAGCTGCTTGATAAGGGTTTATTATACCGAGTATCTCTCCTTGGGATGCTCCAGTCTTATTTGTAAAGAAGAAGGACGGTAGCATGAGGATGTGTATAGACTACCAGGAGCTGAACAAGTTGACGGTGAAGAATCGGTACCCGTTACCAAGGATTGATGATTTGTTTGATCAGCTTCAAGGCACCAGTTGGTTTTAAGGATAGATCTTTGATCTGGCTACCATCAGCTAAAGGTGAAAGAGCAGGATATTCCTAAAACAGCTTTTCGCACGCGTTACGGTCATTACGAGTTCCTCGTTATGTTATTCGGTTTGACCAACACGCCAGCTGCTTTTATGGACTTGATAAACCGAGTGTGTCGGCCGATGTTGGATAATCAGTGATTGTGTTTATTGATGATATCCTGATTTATTCGAAAAGCAAGATAGAGCCTGCTGGTCACATTCGAGAGGTATTGGAGACGTTGAGGGAGGGAGAAGTTGTATGCCAAGTTCTCCAAGTGTGCGTTCTGGTTGCACGAAGTCCAATTCTTGGGTCACGTGGTGAATCCGGAGGGGATTATGGTGGATCCGGCAAAGGTGGAAGCAGTGATGCAATGGAAGTCTCTAAAGACGCCATCCGAGATCCGTAGTTTCTTAGGTTTGGCGTGCTATTATCGAAGGTTTATTCAAGACTTCTCTAAGATCGCTTCTCCACTAACCAAGTTGACCCGGAAAGATGTAAAGTTTGTGGTGGGTCAAGCTCAGGAGAAGGCATTGAAGAATTGAAGGCGAGATTGACTCAAGCTCCTATATTGTCATAACTGATGGAAGTGAAGACTTGGTGGTTTATTCTGATGCTTCCTACTCGGGGTTAGGGGTGGTGTTAATGTAGAGAGGAAAAGTTATAGCCTACGCATCCCGACAATTGAAGGTTCATGAGGTTAACTATCCTACTCATGACTTGGAGCTAGCAGCGGTGGTGTTTGCGTTAAAGATTTGGAGACACTACCTGTATGGGACGAAGTGCACCATTTTCACTGACCACAAGAGCTTGAAGTATTTCTTCGAGCAGAAGGACTTGAACATGAGGCAGAGAAGATGGTTGGATGTCACACCCCAACCTTGACGGCGTAATCGTCGAAGTGTGAGAGTTAAGATCGTTCACAGCCGCATAACGCTAATCTTAAATGTAAATTATTATCATAAGTTTCAAATGCAATTACAATCATAAGTTTCAACATAAAATAAGTCAAACAAAACAAAGCATAACATAGTCTTTTTATTCTTTTAGCTAGGTTCAAATCCTAGATTATTACAAGCTTCAAATAGGACTTCAAACTTGGACAATTCCTGACACATGTTAAAATAACGGGTCAACTATAAAGTTGGTGAATTTCCAAGGTTTCACATACATAATATACCATGGGTTTCAAGTAGCAATTCATGTCATAGGTTATGAGTTAGCAAGTTTATAGAACTCATATAGTACAATCAAACCTCGACTAGATTATAAGTTTATATGATTGGCTAAGTGTATTTGGTTCCCTACTGCACAAGCATCGGCTCCTAGGAGTCGGCAATACATCGACTTTAGCACCAAATAGGCTTGTCAGGCCCAAAGATCTTAGACGTCGCCAGGCTAGCAATAGTTAATGATTGTAAACAATATATGTAGACCATATAAGACTCACAATAACACAAACAACTATGACAAAATAAAAATATGAATTGCATGTGCTTTTATAAGATTTAAACGTTTATAAGTGTATGTGTGAATAATGTAACATGTTTCACTCCAAAACGGTGTGAAATAGCATAAAAAGGGGCAAGAAAAACTCACATTGATATAGGCATTACAAGATGATATAAAAGATTAAGTATGATCCAAAAGATAACCCAAAGTATTCATTACAAAGCACCTAAATAGGTAATACAAGATGAAGGTTAAGGTTAATAATATGATTTAGTTCAATAAATAATTAGGGTTTCAATAGTTTTAAGGGGTTATAGATAAGTAATAATTTACAAAGTAATTATTTACATTTTTAATCCATTAGAAGAATTATATATGTAAATATTTTAGAAATGCCCCTAAGTATAAACATTTATAAAGTTCTATAATTATTTAACATTAATTGGAATGACGTTTTGATTAATAGCAAATTATTAAGCTCAACCTTTAGTTAGTATATTTTATAAGAAGATAATAATTTATAAAATTATAAAACTTTAATTATATAATGCCCCTTAATATTATAAAGATTGTTGTTTCAAGTCCAATTTTACATAAATAATTATTTAATTATTTTAAAAGAACTCATTTGTAACAACATATAAAGTTTAAATATAAGTTTTAAATAAACATTTGAAGATAACCATAATTTTAAAAAAATAACGTTTGAACCAAAACTAATTTATTAGTTGCAACCCATTTTTAATAGGATTTAACCAAGAATAATGTTGGTTAAAATGTTTTAAAACAAGTTATTTAATTTTTAAATTAATAGAATAATCCAGAAAATTATGTGGTATATTTAGAGTTTCGAAAATTATTTTTATATTTATTGAAAATTTTCTAAAATGAAAATATGGCTGAAAAGGCCTTAAAAATACTGAGGGTGCCCGGGGTCGACCCGGGACCTCAAAGTTAGCAAGTGGACAAGAAACCGGTGAACCAAGGCTTATAGCCACGGTATATGTTGGATTTTAAATCTTAAAAACATGTTTCCAAGAAATCCCCCAAATCTCAAGAACCCTAAATTCAATTGGATCCAAATCAACCCCAAATCGATTGGGTTAATGAAATTAACCTTGGGGCTTTAATCCCCAAGAGAAACCGAGTGTAATGATGTGTGAAACTTACGTTTTCGAGTTCAAATCAATAGCCTTAGGTTGTAGAAGAAGTCACGGCTAGGTCGTGAAGGGTTCCGGTTGCAATCGATAACACTAATCGAATTAATTGCACAGGAAGCTTCCACAGGACTCTATGATTAAAAGCCCTCTAAGAATTAAGGTTCAAAATGTCAAAATGGGGATGCTCGAGTATGTTGCAGGTTCGCGACGAAGATGATGATCGGATTGATTTATTGTGTGTTTTCAGGTGAATTGAGAGTTGTGAACGTTTAGGATTACTTAGATGATTGTTTAGGTTAGTTTAATTAGATTATTATTAGGATTTAATGCTTGAACGGCTATGGAGTTTAAGGCATTGGTTATGCTCTCGATTGAGCTTTGTAACCGATGTTTTAACTCGATTAATTGACGTATATAGGTTCGAATCATGTTCTAGAAGGTTTGGGAAGGTGTTTGGAATTAAAAATGATGAATTCTGATGGTTATGGAGTTGGCCGAAGCCGCTTCGGTGGTGGCCGGAGGGTTGCCGGGATTACGGGGGTGAAGGGGGGTTGGTTTGGGTTTTTTTCATAATTACATAAATGGTCCCTGTAGTTTTTCTTTTTGTTATTTTATGTGATAACTTTAATTTAAAGTTTCAAATTTAACATGAAAGCCCCCTTAACTTAATTTACTTTATCTTTTAATGCTTTTCCTTTAATAATTTAACAATCACTCAACTTTTATAAATTATTAAATTTTTTTATTATTATCATGACTAAATGTCAAGTTTTAAACAAAAATTGTAAATACTATTATTGTTATTGTTATTTGTTAATTTAATTTATTAACCTCGAAATTAACTAAGCATAACCAAGCCCTCAAAGTTTCATAAATGGCTTAGATGGCCCTTACAAATACATAACAAAGTTAACTTTTAAGTTAACGAAAATACGTGATGTTATAGTCTCCCCAACTTAAAAGAATTTCGTCCCGAAATTAAAAATGAACTTAGATGAACAAGAAATTATGATGCAAGGTAAGTGTACAACGAACAATGTTTGACGTTTGATTACAGGTGAAACGTTTCATTTATGGAATCTTACAAGATTCTTCGCATAATGCATGCCAATTTGAACCCTTTCAGTGAAATGTGAGACGTCTTGAGATGAAATGTTGGAAAAGATGACGAGTTACCGTGGTATGTTAGACTTATAAGCCACAACTTCTAGAATATAATTTCGTAGTAAAATGATGTCTAGAAATCAATAAAAGACCAACAATGATAAGAAAGGTTAACCGTCGGGATTTAAGATTCCCAAACGTCACTATATGAAACGATCTTAACGCATATCTTATGACTATGTATTCCTCTTTTGACCAACCATCGGTCTAAGAATAATACCATATGCGGAGATTTTGGAATGAGTTCACGATGATGGTTAAGATTATTATTAAAAACAGAAAATGAATCAATCATTCAAAATAACGATCGATGTTTTAACGCCATTCCACGGTATATGAATATTTGAAACAGATACAAGTCAATTTCTCAGCCCGTTATCCCACATAAATCAATATGAAATTTGTCAATTGGTCTATAATGCACCAATTGTCATCATGACATCTAAAATAAGAGGCATTCAGTGATGAGAAGTTAAACAGGAGATTCACAGGAACACGGAGGTTAGGTTTTGTCATATGTGAAGGTAAGACACTTGGACACATACCAAGTTATGTCCTTTCTTTTATGCCAAGCCCATGACTACAAATTACGAAATTTTATGAACCTTTATATCCACATCGTAATGAGGATAATAACGAGTCTTGTTGTTCAAAACCAAGATAGAGTTTCAATGATTTTTAAGGTTAAAGGTTCAAAAGTGATTCAAGAAGTGACGCAAACAACAAGAAATGCATTTGTAACCATGTTTTGCAAGGTATCAAATTTCCGAATACAGTTTACATACGCAGTTCATCAAAAGCTCAATCGAGGACATTCATGTGACTAGAAAGGCATGAATACAAGTTAATAATGTCTTTAGCAGAAAGATTGTTTAGGAAGGCTACCATCGCGCAATCAGGTTTTGATAATAACTCAAAATGAAAGTCGATGAATAAGGAATAAATGGTTCCATATAGCTAGATCAAATCAAAACATGAGAATAAGGGAAAGCAATCGTTTTAAGAATTTAAATGCTCCAAGCTCGAAACCAAAATTAACCTAGAGCGATCTGGTCTTCTTTCAAATTCAGAGATCATGCTTTGGCTCGATAGGTCGAAACACTAACATTGTTTCACCTTTCGAGTTACTACATGTTTCTTGTCACTTGATTACAACCTTGGTAAGTGGGAGATCAAGAAATGAGAATAGTCATCAAGGTGTGGTTTTCACTCCTAACTTGATGGTGTATTCCCAAGGTATGACCCCTAACTTACCAATCTAAAGTTCGATCCCAACTCATTGTTGAGAATTCACAGAAATAAGACGAGGTAACTCACCATTAAGGTAAGGGAAATCACTCCTATCTTAACGGTGAAGTTTTACAAAGAAAAAATATAATAGAATGAACTTCTTCATCAAAATCCAGAATTCACTCCTACTTTGATGAGGTCGTTTCATTTGAGAAAATTACTATCCATAAAAATAAAATTATCATCAATGTATGGGATTCACTCCTGTCTTGATGATTGAATTTCATAATAACAAGAAAACAATCGCAGATTGACGTTTGTCACCAAAGTACGGGTTTTAATCATTTTTTGGTGAGATCATGTCGTTTGTGATATGCAAGTTCTAAAGAAAATAGTTGGAGTCAGTCCTTAAGATAAGGAATTCACCCCGATCCAGAGGATGAAATTTTATAAATCACAATTGGAAATCATTTATCGAAACGATTGAAGAATCATCACCAAAGTGAGGGAATCACCCCTGTTTTGGTGAGATAGAATCATTTAGGAGATATGAGTGTTCTTAGTCATAGGTTGACCTGCAAACACTTGCATCTCTCACGGTGCAAACGGTATGAAGCTTGACATAACAACAAAAGAAAAGAATATCAATTAGAAATTCGGAAAATTTCAAGTTACACCAATGTAACAAAAGGGAAATCATGTTTATAAAAATTCAAGGTCAAAGTTCGAGGTAACAGAATTAGTTATGATGGTATTCAAATCTTGAATGGTTTAAATCAAAAAGACCAAATCAATGACAAGAATTATTCAACACCACAATGAGATGTGAACATTCGATTCACAATCAAACAGAAATACATGGACTTTTCAATTATGAGGTCACCATAACCTTATTGAAGACACACGTACTTATAAGTGGTCACTCATCTCAAGGGTTTCAAGTCAAGTAAACGGATTCAATGATCGAATCAAATCATTGCCTAGACAAAGTATCCCAAGATATAGAAATTCCATCTTACAACATTGCATGTCTTTAGTTATGGGACACATTTTTAATGGGATTTGAAAACCAAAAGTAACGATTTAAAGTTTTGAAGACCAATTGGTTCAGATTCCCAATATTTTGGATATAACAAAAGTCATGTACACGTTGATCAAGGTATAGAAATAGTTACATGAAACGCTCAACCTGTAACGATGTTTAAACATAGGAGTTGAAAGGTAAGACGAGTTCAATATCAATAGGAAATATTCCGTAAAATAAGAATGAGATGATATTAAAACTTTGGTGATAAACCAATTCAAGGAATCAAAGATTTTTAAGATTCAAAGAGAATGGTTCCATTTAGTAACGCATTACCATTTGGAATCGTTGACACGTCAAGGTAAATTGACCCATTTGCCTTAGAGATTTGTGTATATTGACCATAGTTTATCACTCATTCCAGAAATCCCCAGGTAAGCATAACCGTCTTGCAATGAGATTTATACAATATGCTTACCTTAGGCCGAAGGCTTTTTGCCAGGAAATCCAGAATACAGGTGTCACACAATTTCTTTGGTTTATAGAATCAAAAACTTGATGATATTTTCGTAGATTAGACATAGAGTCTAAGGAATTAATCCAACGATGATAGTGTATATTTCACATGTCGTTGAGAATAGGTTTAGGAAGTTCATTTGTCGGGGAGAGTCAAAGAGTCAAAGTTAAGTTTAGGGAGACAAGTAACTAAGTTTTAAGCATACATAAGGCAATCCTATGCTAAGGCATCAAGTTGCACAAAAGGCATAGCATTATGTAGCATTCAAACAATATGTAAGCACAAAAGTATATGGATCTTTCTATGAGGTTCATGCAACTATAGTCTAGGTCACCATTTCTAATAACTTAAATCCCTATAGTTATGGGCTCTGATACCAATCTGTCACACCCCAACCTTGACGGCGAAATCGTCGAAGTGTGAGAGTTAGATCGTTCACAGCCACATAACGCTAACCTTAAATGTAAATATTATTATCATAAGTTTCAAATGCAATTACAATCATAAGTTTTAACATAAAATAAGTCAAACAAAACAAAGCATAACATAGTCTTTTTATTCTTTTAGCTAGGTCCAAATCCTAGATTATTGCAAGCTTCAAATAGTGACTTCAAACTTGGGCAATTCCTGAAACATGTTAAAAATAACGGGTCAACTATAAAGTTGGTGAGTTTCCAAGGGTTTCACATACATAATATCCCATGGGTTTCAAGTAGCAATTCATGTCATAGGTTATGAATTAGCAAGTTTAGGAACACATATAGTACAATCAAACCTCGACTAAATTATAAGTTTATATGATTGGCTAAGTGTATTTGGTTCCCTAGTGCACAAGCATACGGCTCCTAGGAGTCGGTAATACATCGACTTTAGCACCAAATAGGCTTGTCAGGCCCAAAGATCTAAGACGTCGCCAGGCTAGCAATAGTTAATGATTGTAAACAATATATGTAGACCATATAAGACTCACAATAACACAATAACCATGACAAAATAAAAATATGAATTGCATGTGCTTTTATAAGATTTAAACGTTTATAAGTGTATGTTGAATAATGTAACATGTTTCACCCCAAAACGGTGTGAAATAGCATAAAAAGGGGCAAGGAAAACTCACATTGATATAGGCATTACAAGATGATATAAAAGATTAAAGTATGATCCAAAAGATAATCCCAAAGTATTCATATGACGCCCTAAACCCGGCAGGGCACCGGAGGCACGTCATGCAGTTGGATTAATATTTTAAACACAAATCAGAGCATCCTACTTACAGTGGAAGACTTTAAACAATATTATATATTAACCCAACTTTAAAATATTTACATATAATTGTATTTAATTATACATTGCCCTATTTACAGTATTAACAAGCCCTATATCCTATGCCAGCAACTACTCCGGGATAGCGTCCTCGTTCAGCTCATACTTGCTTTCCTCTATTATTAGAGGATCCCTCCTTACATAGCACACACAACATACTCAAACATCAGATAAACTGGTGAGTTCTAATTTTCATTAAAACATTAACAACATCTTTTCACACACAAAAGTTATATTTATATTGGCAATATTATAAATTCAACTTTTATCATTACTTGTCCCACTGGACCTGTCCCACCTAACGTCGGTTGCCCACATCTAGCAACTACCAGTTCCCCATACCTAGTAACGTCGGTTGCCCACATCCAGCAACTACCAGTTTCTCATACCCAGAAACGTCGGTTGCCCACATCCAGCAACTACCAGTTTCCCATACCCAGTAACGTCGGTTGCCCACATCTAGCAACAATCAGTTACTATACCCAGAAACGTCGGTTGCCCACATCCAGCAACTACCAGTTTCCCATACCCAGTAACGTCGGTTGCCCACATCTAGCAACTATCAGTTACTATACCCAGAAACGTCGGTTGCCCACATCCAGCAACTACCAGTTTCCCATACCCAGTAACGTCGGTTGCCCACATCTAGCAACTACCAGTTACTATACCCAGAAACGTCGGTTGCCCACATCCAGCAACTACCAGTTTCCCATACCCAGTAACGTCGGTTGCCCACATCCAGCAACTACCAGTTACTATACCCAGAAACATCGGTTGCCCACATCCAGCAACTACCAGTTTCCCATACCCAGTAACGTCGGTTGCCCACATCTAGCAACTACCAGTTACTATACCTAGAAATGTCGGTTGCCCACATCCAGCAACTACCAGTTTCCCATACCCAGTAACGTCGGTTGCCCACATCCAGCAACTACCAGTTACTATCTCTCATCCAGTAGGATGCCAAATAATCATCTAGGGTCGTCACCATAAGATGTTCACAAAGCTGAGTGATCGTTATCACTCCTATCAAACTGTACATGTTCACACCCAGACATCTTACCCTAACTGGCCTGTTGAGATTTACATACATTACCATTTCAAAAACATTTCTTTTACTTATTGCCAATATTATTACATTCATTTACACCCCACACATTCTTTCTTTTAGCACCAGTTTTAACATATTTTCATTAATCATTACACCCCATCTGACCCATTGGAATATTACCATCATGTAATAATTAACAATGTTCAGATGACCATCTTTTACACTCTACCTGACCCACTGAAATCATTACCATCACCAATGATTAACAAGTTCAGGTAATCATTTATTACCCCCACTTTCCCCCTAACAGCTTTACAAACTGTTAGAAACATATCAACATCACTATCACAATTCTGGTACTAAAACATTCAATTCATTTAT
Organism: Flaveria linearis; assembly: GCA_024085815.1. Taxonomy (NCBI): domain Eukaryota; kingdom Viridiplantae; phylum Streptophyta; class Magnoliopsida; order Asterales; family Asteraceae; genus Flaveria; species Flaveria linearis. The sequence goes on along the minus strand of CM044007.1, from coordinate 59,834,310 downwards.
TATTGTATGTGTGCTAGCTCGAATGTTAAAACCAAACATTTGAAAAGGGCTTAGAACTCACCTTATCAACTTCCTCACCACAGTCTACACAATCCACGTACACAAGGTAACTAGTCCTTCCTTTAATCAAGGTATATCTAAAGCAATAAACCTTGATTTAGTAAACTTATTCTCAAACAGGGCCCTCATGTGATTAATCACTTATGCGAATGAGCACTCATGCGACTGGACCTATGCGGATGAACCATGCGACTGAACCTTCAACCGTACGACTAGCTACTCATTCGCACGACTGAGTTTTTATTCGTACCCAGTGTTCACTCGTCCTTATTCAGCCTTCTAACCAGGCGACTGAGTTTCAATCGCACGATTGAACCTCCATTCGCACTCAGCCGCACGACTAGACTCTCATTCGTACGACTGAGGCATGCGATTGAGCCCATTCGTCTGAAACAGATCAGCAGCTGTGTTCTTGACGTTTTTGATCCAAACTCACTCAAAATTTGAGTTTTAACCTTCCAAATCATATCATATTCAAAACAGATCATATACATATCGTTTACAATGGTTTCGGACCATTATTTCATCAAAACTTCACAAAAACTTGGATCCGAATTCCCGGATTTTAATTTAGAAATGAACCAGACCAATTCAATGATTTAAAACACGTTGTTGGATCAAATTCAACCATTTACACAGCTTATAACATCTCCGGATTGATCCGTGATGTTCAAACTTACCAAAATGGAGTTTAGCCTAGTCGATTGGCAAGAACAGGGGTGTTTGGGTGTAAAGAGAACAGGGGAATGAAGTAGATGCAGATAGAAATCTGCTTTTCATCTCTTTCCACCACCTTACTTATTCACATGTGCAACATAACCGCCTTACACCCAGTCGCACGACTGAACCATTCGCACGGCTGAATCGTGCGACTAAAGCTCATGCGCCTACTTATTCGTACGACTGAGTCTCAATCGCACGTAAGGGGTGCGACTGAAGTTCATTCGCATACGACTTATGCGACTGAACACTTAAACACTCAAACAACTCAACTTAATTAATTAATCATAACTATAATATAATTTACAAGTCCGGATTTAGAAACCGGATGTTACAACTCTCCCCCTCTTAAATAGGTTTCGTCCCCGAAACCAACTATTCAAACAACTGTGGATAATCTCTCTTCATCTCATCTTCTGATTCCCAAGCGAAATCAGATCCCTTTCTATTCGACCACTGCACTTTAACTAACTCAATAGTTTTATTCCTCAGCCTTTTCACCTTTCTGTCTACTATAGCAGTAGGTTTCTCGATATAGTTCAACTTATCATTCACCTCTATATCATCTAAAGGTACATAAGCATTCTCATCGGCCAAACACTTGCGCAACTGTGACACGTGAAAGGTTGGGTGGATTCCTTGCAATTGATCAGGTAATTCTAGTTTATAAGCCACTTCCCCAATCTGTTCTATAATTCTAAACGGTCCTATAAAACGAGGACTTAACTTTCCCTTCTTTCTGAATCTGATAATTCCCTTCCAAGGAGATACTTTCAACATAACTCTATCTCCTACTTCAAACTCTATATGCCTTCGCCTTTTATCTTTATAAGACTTTTGTCGATCCTGAGCCGCTTTAAACCGAGCTTTGATCCGATCCAGTTTCTCATTCGTAGCCTGTACAATTTCCAAACTGCCCAACTCTTTCTGCCCAACTTCTCCCCAGCATATCGGACTCCTGCACTTTCTGCCATATAAAATCTCATAAGGGGCTCTCCCAATTGTAGAATGATAACTGTTATTGTAGGAGAATTCAACTAATGGCAGATGACTATCCCAGCCACCCCCAAAATCTATAACACAAGCTCGTAACATGTCTTCAACTATTTGGATAGTCCTTTCAGTCAACCCGTCAGTTTCTGGGTGAAAAGACATGCTGTGTAACAGACGAGTACCCATATCTTCATGAAACTTTCTCCAAAACCTCGAAGTAAAACGCGTATCTCTATCCGACACAATAGATAATGGTACCCCGTGTCGAGCAATAACCTCTCGAATAAACAGTTCTGCTAACTTCTCGGAGTTATACGTTTCCTTGATTGGTAAGAAATGCCCGCTACGTGTCAATCTATCCACTATGACCCAAATGGTATCATAACCTTTAGCTGTACGTGGAAGCTTAGTTATGAAATCCATTGTCAATTCCTCCCATTTCCATTTCGGGATCTCCAAGGGTTTAAGCTTACCATATGGCTTTTGATGCTCAGCTTTGACCTGAAGACACGTCAAACACCTATTCACATACTGCATCACATTAAACTTCATACCGGGCCACCAATATTCTTGTTTCAAATCCTTATACATCTTTGTAGCACCAGGGTGTATAGAATATCTAGATTTATGAACTTCATCTAGCACTAACTCTCTCATCTTAATTGGAACCCACATACGACCAGATTTTGTCTTAACCCCAAAACTATTTTCTTCCAGATCCTTTGTTTGACCCTTCATTCGTTCCTGCTTCACGTTCTCTTCTCTCAATGCTTCTAATTGAGCTTCTCGTAACTGGTGCATAAAATCTGGGGTTATTACTAACTTATATGACTTAATTCGGATCGAAGGGTGTTCATTCTTTCTACTTAACGCGTCAGCAACCACATTTGCTTTACCAGGATGGTAAAGTATTTCACAATCATAATCTTTCACCAACTCTAACCATCTCCGCTGGCGCATGTTCAATTCCTTCTAATCAAAGAAATATTTCAAACTCTTATGATCCGTGTAAATCGTACATTTCGTCCCATATAAGTAACGCCTCCATATTTTCAAGGCAAATACCACTGCTGCCAGTTCTAGATCATGTGTCGGATAATTCTTTTCATGTTCTTTAATTGTCTGGAAGCATAAGCTATCACTCGTCCCCTCTGCATCAATACACAGCCTAAACCTTGATACGAAGCATCGGAATAAATCACCAAATCTTCATTTCCATCTGGCAACGACAATACTGGTGACTGGGTTAATTTCTGCTTCAGTTCTTGAAATGCATTTTCTTGTTCTGGTCCCCAAACGTATTCTTCATTCTTTCTTGTCACTTCGTTAACGGGGATGCGATTTTGGCAAAATCCTGAATAAATCTTCTATAATAACCAGTCAGACCTAAGAAACTACGAACTTCAGATGGCGTCTTTGCAGGACTCCACTTCACTATTGTTTTAATCTTGGTAGGGTCTACTAAAATACCATCTGCATTGATCACATGTCCCAAAAACTGTACTTCCTGCAACCAAAACTCACACTTAGAAAACTTTGCGTAAAGTCTTTCTTTTCTTAATCTTTCTAACACTTCCCGAAGATGACAGGCATGATCTCCTCATTCTTCGAATAGATCAGTATATCATCTATAAACACAATTACTGATCGATCCAACATTGGCTTACACACCCTATTCATCAAATCCATGAAAGCAGCAGGTACATTCGTCAACCCAAAGATATAACTAAAAATTCATAATGACCATAACGTGTACGAAACGCTGTTTTAGGTATATCTTCTTCTCTAACTTTCAGCTGATGATAACCCGAACGAAGGTCTATTTTAGAAGACCAACTAGCTCCCTGTAGCTGATCAAATAAATCATCTATTCGTGGAAGTGGATACTTATTTTTTATCGTCAACTTATTCAACTCTCTGTAATCGATACACATACGCATACTCCCATCTTTCTTCTTTACAAACAATACTGGAGCACCCCACGGGGAAGAGCTGGGTCTAATGAAACCTCTTTCTAGCAAATCTTCAATCTGCTTCATCAATTCCTTCAATTCCGATGGAGCTAGTCTATAAGGTGACTTGGCAGCTGGCTTAGCACCCGGTACCAAATCAATTCTAAACTCAACTTCACGATCTGGAGGAATACCCGGTAATTCCTCTGGAAACACATCTACAAAATCTCTAACCACAGGGATGTCCTCTATCTTTTTTACAGGCTTTTGAGAATCAATTACGTATGTTAAATAAGATGCACACCCGCGGCTCATTAACTTATCAGCTTTCATCATAGATATTATTTTCACCGTTGACTCCTCTCTATCACCATATACATTAATCGTTTTCCCATCCGGTGCTCTTAACTGAATCAGCTTCTTATTACATACAATATGGGCTTCATGGTTTGCCAACCAATCCATACCCAAAACTACATCAAACCCTCCTAACACCATAGGATATAGTTTAACAGGCAATCTATATCCTTCTAATTCAATATAACAACCATTAATCATATTACTAATCATCACAGATCTATCATTAGCAGTTTCAACTATAAAGGCTACCTCTAATGGTCGAATTTCACACGCAAGCATAGGACAAAAATCAACAGATACGAAACTTCCACTTGCACCAGAATCAAATAACACGTTAGCTGGAATCCCATTAACTAGAAACGTACCTGAGACTACATCTGGCAACGCTTTAGCCTCACTAGCTGACATAGAATAGGCTCGCCCCTTCGCCACACTTGACCCTTCTCCTGACCCTTTCATCGATCTAACCGGTTCAGGCTTTCTAACGGTTAATCTTGGACATTCACTACGAATATGTCCCGTTTCTCCATACTCATAACATTTACGAGGACTTTCAATACATTCATTTGCATAATGCCCCAACTTCCCGCATCTAAAACAAGTCCTACTACCAATCATACATTCACCCTGATATAGCTTGCCACATTTCCCGTAATGTGGTAGCTCATTTCTAACATTCCTTTGGAATTGGCCCCTTCCAAACTTACCCTTCTTCTGAAGACTTGGATTCTCAAATCTTCTTTGCACTACAGGCTCTTCACGCCTCCTTTTACTCCCATCAGGAGCAACATTACTACCATAAACTTCTTGATACATATCTGCTGCTAGGTTTACCGTCAACTGATAACTACTTGGAGCAGATGATCTAACCAACTTTCTAACCTCCTGAGGTAACCCCTGTGTATACCTCAAAATTTTCTTCTCTTCAGGAACTACCAAAAGGTACCAATCGCGCCATCTCCTCAAACTTGGATGTGTACTCCCTATGGGACATATTACCTGCCTGAAACTGCAGGAAACTCATTTCTATTCGATCCATCTCGCCTTTCGGACAAAACTTATCCGATACTAACTTTCTAAATTCAGGCCATAACATTTTGTCAGTAGCCTCCTCACCTAACGTCTGGATAATCGTATCCCACCAATACAAAGCCTCACCTACAAACGAGTGGGCTGCAAACTTTTACTTTCTGATCCTCCCTACACTCACTCAACTTGATCACGGCTTCCATTTCACGAAGCCATTTATAGGTGGCTACCACATCCATAGCCCCAGAAAATCGTGGAGGATTACACTCTTTAAACTGACTATACGTAACTCCCTTTCTCTCGCTAGACCCCTCAGCTTTATCAACATTCCTACTTTCATCAGGTCTAGCTACATTCAAGGCTTTATGAACCTCCTCAGCAATTGCATCACGGAATTGCTGTCTCGTCATACTGAGCACCTCTGTGCTCTCATCAACATTTCCTTTCGAGGTTCCACCTTGCATTCTTTCACTTTCCCTCTCAGCCATAACCTATTAAAACGAGATTAAGATTATTTGGTACTCGCATGTAAGTATATAACCAGAATACTATAAGTAAAGTAAATTATTAATAATGTTGACCAAGTACTATTAATTGTTTACTTTACTTTTACTATTCTCGTTATTCCTTCTCATGATAGTCCCATCACCTTCTCTTGTTTTAATAAACTATTCTATCTAGCTATCCCTGCTGGCATATCTATTTTCTAGTTAAAGTCTAGTTATTATGACACTAGATCCCTTTAACTACTGCTCTGATACCAACATGTGACGCCCTAAACCCGGCAGGGCACCGGAGGCATGTCATGCAGTTGGATTAATATTTTAAACACAAATCAAAGCTTTCTACTTACAGCGGAAGACTTTAAACAATATTATGTATTAACCCAACTTTTAAAACATTTTACATATAATTGTATTTAATTATACATTGCCCTATTTACAGTATTAACAAGCCCTATATCCTATGCCAGCAACTACTCCGGGATAGCGTCCTCGTTCAGCTCATACTTGCTTTCCTCTATTATTAGAGGATCCCTCCTTACCTAGCACACACAACATACTCAAAACATCAGATAAACTGGTGAGTTCTAATTTTATTAAAACATTAAAAACATCTTTTCACACACAAATGTTATATTTATATTGGCAATATTATAAATTCAACTTTTATCACTACTTTGTCCCACTGGACCTGTCCCACTGGACCTGTCCCACCGAACGTCGGTTGCTCACATCTAGCAAATACCAGTTCCCCATACCTAGTAACGTCAGTTGCCCACATCCAGCAACTACCAGTTTCCCATACCCAGAAACGTCGGTTGCCCACATCCAGCAACTACCAGTTTCCCATACCCAGTAACGTCGGTTGCCCACATCTAGCAATTATTAGTTACTATACCCAGAAACATCGGTTGCCCACATCCAGCAACTACCAGTTTCCCATACCCAGTAACATCGGTTGCCCACATCCAGCAACTACCAGTTACTATACCCAGAAACGTCGGTTGCCCACATCCAGTAACTACCAGTTTCCCATACCCAGTAACGTCGGTTGCCCACATCCAGCAATTACCAGTTACTATACCCAGAAACGTCGTTTGCCCACATCCAGCAACTACCAGTTTCCCATACCCAGTAACGTCGGTTGCCCACATCCAGCAACTACCAGTTACTATACCCAGAAACGTCGGTTGCCACATCCAGCAACTACCAGTTTCCCATACCCAGTAACGTCGGTTGCCCACATCCAGCAACTACCAGTTACTATCTCTCATCCAGTAGGATGCCAAATAATCATCTAGGGTCGTCACCACAAGATGTTCACAAAGCTGAGTGATCGTCATCACTCCTATCAAACTGTACAGTTTCACACCCAGGCATCTTACCCTAACTGGCCTGTTGAGATTTACATCACATTACCATTTCAAAAACATTTCTTTTACTTATTGCCAATATTATCACATTCATTTACACCCCACACATTCTTTCTTTTAGCACCAGTTTTAACATATTTTCATTAATCATTACACCCCATCTGACCCATTTGAATCATTACCATCATGTAATGATTAACAATGTTTAGATGACCATCTTTTAAACTCTACCTGACCCACTGAAATCATTACCATCACGTAATGATTAACAAAGTTCAGCTAATCATTTATTACCCCCACATTCCCCCTAACAGCTTTACAAATTGTTAGAAACATGTAAACATCACTATCACAATTCTGGTACTAAAACATTCAATTTATTTATCATTGTATGTGTGCTAGCCCGAATGTTAAAACCAAACATTTGAAAAGGGCTTAGAACTCACCTTATCAACTTCCTCACCACAGTCTACACAATCCACGTACACAAGGTAACTAGTCCTTCCTTTAATCAAGGTATATCTAAAGCAATAAACCTTGATTCAGTAAACTTATTCTCAAACAGGGCCCTCATGCGATTGAACACTTATGCGAATGAGCACTCATGCGACTGGACCTATGCGGATAAACCATGCGACTGAACCTTCAGCCGTACGACTAGCCACTCATTCGCACGACTGAGTTCTCATTCGTACCCAGTGTTCACTCGTCCTCATTCGGCCTTCTAACCAGGCGACTGAGTTCCAATCGCACGATTGAACCTCCATTCGCACTCAGTCGCACGACTAGACTCTCATTCGTACGACTGAGGCATGCGATTGAGCCCATTCGTCTGAAACAGATCATCAGTTGTGTTCTTGACGTTTTTGATTCAAACTCACTCAAAATTTGAGTTTTAACCATCCAAATCATATCATATTCAAAACAGATCATGTACATATCGTTTACAATGGTTTCGGACCATTATTTCATCAAAACTTCACAAAAACTTGGATCCGAATTCCCGGATTTTAATTTAGAAATGAACCAGACCAATTCAATGATTTAAAACACGTTGTTGGATCAAATTCAACCATTTACACAGCTTATAACATCTCCGGATTGATCCGTGATGTTCAAACTTACCAAAACGGAGTTTAGCCTAGTCGATTGGCAAGAACAGGGGTGTTTGGGTGTAAAGAGAACAGGGGAATGAAGTAGATGCAGATAGAAATCTGCTTTTCATCTCTTTCCACCGCCTTACTTATTCACATGTGCAACATAACCGCCTTACACCCAGTCGCACGACTGAACTATTCGCACGGCTGAATCGTGCGACTGAAGCTCATGCGCCTACTTATTCGTACGACTGAGTCTCAATCGCACGTAAGGGGTGCGACTGAAGTTCATTCGCATATGAATTATGCGACTGAACACTTAAACACTCAAACAACTCAACTTAATTAATTAATCATAACTATAATATAATTTACAAGTCCGGATTTAGAAACCGGATGTTACAATTCATTACAAAGCACCTAAATAGGTAATACAATATGAAGGTTAAGGTTAATAATATGATTAACGTTCAATAAATGATTAGGGTTTCAATAGTTTTAAGGGGTTTTAGATAAGTAATAATTTACAAAGTAAGTATTTACATTTTTAATCCATTAGAAGAATTATATATGTAAATATTTTAGAAATGCCCTAAGTATAAACATTTATAAAGTTCTATAATTATTTAACATTAATTGGAATGACATTTTGATTAATAGCAAATTATTAAGCTCAACCTTTAGTTAGTATATTTTATAAGAAGAATAATAACTTGTGAAATTATAAAACTTTAATTAATATAATGCCCATTAATATTATAAAGACTTATTGTTTCAAGTCCAATTTTACATAAATAATTATTTAATTATTTTAAAAGAACTCATTTGTAACAACATATAAAGTTTAAATATAAGTTTTAAATAAACATTTGAAGATAACCATGATTTTAAAGAAATAACGTTTGAACCAAAACTAATTTATTAGTTGCAACCCATTTTTAATAGGATTTAATCAAGAATAATGTTGGTTAAAATGTTTTAAAACAAGTTATTTAATTTTTAAAATTAATAGAATAATCTTGGAAATTATGTGGTGCTCATAAAAATATTTAGAGTTTACAAAAGTTATTTTTATATTTATTAAAAATTTTCTAAAATGAAAATATGGCTGAAAAGGCCTTAAAAATACTTGAGGGTGCCCGGGGTCGAACCCGGGACCTCAAAGTTAGCAAATGGGCAAGGAACCGTTGAACCAAGGCTTACAGCCACGGTATATGTTGGATTTTAAATCTTAAAAACATGTTTCCAAGAAATCCCCCAAATCTCAAGAACCCTAAATTCAATTGGATCCAAATCAACCCCAAATCGATTGGGTTAACGAAATTAACCTTGGGGCTTTTAATCCCCAAGTGAAACCGAGTGTAATGATGTGTGAAACTTACGCTTTCGAGTTCGAATCAATAGCCTTAGGTTGTAGAAGAAGTCGCGGCTAGGTCGTGAAGGGTTCCGGTTGCAATCGATAACAGTAATCGAATTAATTGCACAGGAAGCTTCCACAGGACTCTATGATTTAAAGCCCTCTAAGAATTAAGGTTCAAAATGTCAAAATGGGGATGCTAGAGTATGTTGCAGGTTCGCGACGAAGACGATGATCGGATTGATTTATTTGTGTGTTTTCAGGTGAAATTGAGAGTTGTGAATGTTTAGGATTACTTAGATGATTGTTTAGGTTAGTTTAATTAGATTATTATTAGGATTTAATGCTTGAACGACTATGGAGTTTAAGGCATCGGTTATGCTCTCGATTGAGCTTTATAACCGATGTTTTAACTCGATTAATTGACGTATACAGGTTTGAATCATGTTCTAGAAGGTTTTGGGACGGTTTTTGGAATTAAAAATGATGAATTCCGATGGTTATGGAGTTGGCCGGAGCCAAGGTTTGCCGGGATTACGGGGGTGAAGGGGGGTTGGTTTGGGTTTTTTTCATAATTACACAAATGGTCCCTGTAGTTTTCTTTTTTGTTATTTTATGTGATAACTTTAATTTAAAGTTTCAAATTTAACATGAAAGCCCCCTTAACTTAATTTACTTTATGTTTTAATGTTTTTCTTTTAATAATTTAACAATCACTCAACTTTTATAAATTATTAAATTTTTATTATTATTATCATGACTAAATGTCAAGTTTTAAACAAAAATTGTAAATACTATTATTGTTATTGTTATTTGTTAATTTAATTTATTAACCTCGAAATTAACTAAGCATAACCAAGCCCTCAAAGTTTCATAAATGGCTTAGATGGCCCTTACAAATACATAACAAAGTTAACTTTTAAGTTAACGAAAATACGAGATATTACATTGGAGCTCATAAAAGATTACGATTGTGAGATCCATTGCCATCCGGGCAAAGCCAACGTGGTGGCAGAAGCTCTTAGACGAAAGGAAAGACCCGAGCCGATTCGGGTGAAGGTGTATCAGCTGATTATGACCTCCGATGTGATGAAGCAAGTCAAGGAGTTTCAAGATGAGGCATTAAAAGAAGATCATCTTAACTCTGAAAGAATGAGAGGTCTAGTTACGGAATTGGGTGAAAACACACTTGGTGTGAAAACCCGATTCGGGCGGATGTGGATTCCTCGTTTTGGGGATCTACGGGTGAAGATTATGGATGAAGCTCATAAGACTCGATACTCTATTCATCCTGGTGCTACAAAGATGTACCAAGACATGAAGAAAGATTATTGGTGGCCGGATATGAAGCGTGATGTAGTGGAGTATGTGAGCAAGTGCCTTACTTGCTTGCAAGTGAAGGCCGAGCATCAGAAGCCGTATGGGAAGATCCAACCTTTGGATATACCGGAATGGAAGTGGGAGGACATCACCATGGACTTCATTACGAAGCTGCCACGTGGTTGTTGACCGCTTGACGAAGAGTGCTCACTTCCTACCGATTCGCGAGACATATTCATCTGAGAGGTTGGCTGATCTTTTCATCAAGGAGATTATGACTCGTCATGGTGTACCAGTGTTTATTGTGTCTGATCGTGACACCGGTTTATATCCAAATTCTAGAAGAAATTCCACGACGCCATAGGGACGAGGTTACATATTAGCACGACATATCATCCACAGACTGATGGTCAGTCAGAAAGGACCATTCAGACATTGGAGGACATGCTTCGGGCATGTGTGATTGATTTTGAGGGAACTTAGGATGACCACTTACCGTTAGCTGAATTCTCATACAACAACAGCTATCATGCCAGCATTGGTATGCCGCCTTATGAGATGCTATACGATAGGAGATGCGGAACACCCGTCTGTTGGGGTGATATTGGTCATAAAGAGTTAGGGAGTGTTGAGGTGATCGAGACCACGACTGAAAAGCTTGAAAGGATCAGGGTCTTCATGAAGACAGCCAAAGATAGACAGAAGTCGTATGCGGATAAACGACGCAGACCGATTGAGTTCAAGGTGGGTGACCGGGTTATGTTAAAGGTCTCACCTTAGAAGGGTATCATTCATTTACAAAAGTGGGGCAAGTTGAGCCCGAGATACATAGGCCCTTTCCGAATCATTGCTCGAGTAGGAGAGGTGGCCTATAGATTGGAGTTACCAGATGAGTTAAGGGGAATTCACCCGACATTCCATGTATCTCATCTAAGGAAGTGTTTGGCAGATGAAGATATGATTGTTCCACTGGAGGATATCGAAGTAGACAAACGGCTCAATTATGTGGAGCAACCAGTGGCAATCATCGATCAAAAAGAGAAGAAGCTGAGAAATAAAGTGGTTCCTCTTGTGCGTGTACAGTGCAAGCACAGGAAGGGATCCGAGTTAACGTGGGAGACCGAAGAAGAAATGAGACATCATTACCCACGTTTGTTCGAGGAATAACATGTTTCGGGGACGAAACCTATATAAGGGGGGTGGACTTGTAACACCCGGATATTTTCTTTGAAGCCGACGAAAGAAGAAAAAGAAATAAAGTCCAAAGTCGGGGGACCAAAATCGACAACGTGAGAAAGTTGGGAAAATGGGGATATATGAAGGGATAGGGCAGCCCTTACCCTCTCCCCACACCCACATTTCAGCAAGAAGAGAGAAAGAAGAGAGAAAAGGAAGAAAAGAGAGAAGAAAGCTTGGTTCGAGCGGGTTCGAGTGAGCAAAATCGTCGGGTAGTGGGTCTAGACAAAGCTCTTCATCTTGGTGTAGTTTGTGTGAGTTCTAGGACCCCTATTTTACTTGTTTTCAACTGATTTGGGGCTGAAACACATAGTAAACCCGTTTTTGTATGTGTGTGTGTTTGACCCATTTGGGTGTGATTGCGTGTGATGCGTTTGGAGTTTATTTCCAGGCTTGTGTGTGCTTGAATGGTGTTATAGTATGCATTCCTATGGTTTAGGAGGGTTGATTTGGGCTTAGAATGAGCTTGGATGAGCTTGGAGGTTGAAAATGGCAGATTGGGTTCGGGATGAACTTCATTCTGCATCAGCTAGGGCTAGGTGACCGACTGGAGGTCATTCGGCCGATTGAGGTGCGATTGGAGTTCATTCGCACGACTGGGGGTCCAATCGCATGGGGGGTCATGCGACTGAGAGCCCATTCGCATAGGTGCTCATTCGCATAGTGTTCAACCGCATGAGGTCCATTCGCATAGTGTTCATTCGCACGATTGAGGGTCCATTCGCACGATTGGGTGTTCATCCGCATTAGTGTTCATCCGCATTGGTCCATTCGCATGATGTTCAGTCGCATGGAGGCCATGCGACTGAAGGGTGCCCATACACCCAAATAGGGCTGTTGTACTCGAGGAGAAGCATAGTTAATTACTGACTTTCGGGGGAAAGTGTAGATGTAAGTTTTGACGTGGAAGTTCCCGTAAGTACACATAAGATAGTCGTTGAGGCCTTAGAAGTTATGTTGGGCATGATGATGATGATGTTGCATGTTTATGCATGATGTATGTTATGTATGATGTTGCCCTGTATGATGATGATGACTGTGTTTGTCGATGTTTCTTAATATGATGTATGTTTATCTTTCCCGTGGCTTTACGTGTTATGTTAATGAATGAAACGAAAATATTATGTAACGTAAAGTGGAAGATAATGAAAAGAGGAACGAAATGAAAGAATGCATGCATTAACGAATGAATGAATGAAAGTAAGAAAAGCTTGCTGGCAAATGTATGGAGGTTCACACCCAATGAAGGGTGTTAGCTCAACTGTGTGCGGGTTAGCTACCCCAGAAGGATGCACACTGGGGTCTAATCCTTGTGATTGACCATATGTATGGGGTCCTTGCCGCTTGCCCTAGGTACTGGAGTCAGCTTCGTGCACAATGTTCGAGGTCTATGAAAGACCTCAGGCCCAGTAACCAGCTTCGTGCATAATGTTCGGGGTATAGCACATGGCATTGATCCGGAATGAAAAGAGAAAAGATAAGTGGTGAATGTACTTGCCCTATGTTGGGACCGAGTACGTACGAAGTACTAACTGATTCAACATGTAACCGAATCAAATAGCGTGAAATTCTATTTGATTGGCGATCCAATCAGGGAAACCGTTAATCCGATCAAACCTAACGATTAGAATACGTTAAGAATAGACTAGGAATGATCAGACACGATCTATGAACTTGGAAGGGACGATCTGGACGAACTTGGACGGCTAGGGTTGTGAATTCTCGAACTCTTACGTTTTTCCACAAATTAAGTGCTATTTATAGGTTACAGCTTTCATTCGTACGACTGAGTCATGCGTATGGCTCAGTCGTGCGACTGAGTCGTGCGGTTGGTTCATTCGTACGACTGAGTCAGTCTTATGACTCAATCGTGCGTATGACTCAATCACCTAGTTCAGTCGTGCGATTGGACCATTCGCATGGTCCAATCGTGCGACTGAAACATGAGACTTAGTTAAACACATTTCTGAACCTTTAACGATTCAGAACTATGTCTAATCACTATATACCTATATAACATGTTCTTATAAGTGTGTAACATATAATGATATAAATATATAAAACATTAAGCAACCAATACACAATCAATAAAGAGTTTTCATTACATTGATCAAACATTACATGAAAGTCAATTACATTTAAGCTCACTAGAACTAGAACTAGGGACATGTGTACCAACAAACTCCCCCTTGGACCTAGTTTTATCTAATCTTTGACTTCCTTCTTAAACTCTTCGAATCTCTTAGCTCGTTCCTCTTTCGAAACCCTAGCATGGATATTGAGTGCGAAGCATAGACGTATGACATGCTGAAACTGTAGTGCTTGCACTATATCCTGGGTATCAAAAATAGTGGCCACTTGTACAGAGTATAGACATCTGAAGCTGACAAGTTGATAAGCCACATTGGGTTGAACACCCTTATTGTGTCCACCATTCCTTCCCTGTCCAAACAATGACGGCCTCTCTAGGGCGCCAGTCATAGTACCACCACTTAAAATGTGGGCTAAAGTCCTGTGGCATCTCCCTCAAAGGAATTCTGGACATCATGCGTAGAGGGCGCCACTTCAGGACTATCTTTGGTTGACCGGTGATGGGACTCACCTTAGACCTTCGGAGGTACCTCGTAGCCTGCTGAGGTTTGAAGTTTACCCATCTCGTCCTGTATTCCCTTTTCAATGCAGCCTCAAACCAGCCTTACATTTTCTTCGGGTCAGCGTAGAGCAGCTTCAGGCGTGCCAGCTGGTTGAGCTCGAACCCGGGGAGTGTCTTCAGATCATGAGGGAATCTGAAGTACTCGATTCCCCTCTCCCTCTTTACTACATACACTCCAAGATCCTCAAATGAGCCCATGCAATAATCTTCCCTGACACCTTCATGTTCTTCTTGACTTTGTAGAGCTTGGTGTAGGTACTTTGCTTAGCTGTAGGGCGCTGGGCTCGGATCTCAGCAAAGCAAGCAACCCATTCAGCCTTTCTGATATCGACATCAGCGTCCAAGGCTTGGGCTTGGCTAGTTGATGCTTCTGCTTCTTTCTCTTTATCACTCAGCTTCTCTAAAATATCACTGCTGAGAGTGTTAACCAGATCAGGAAACACATTTCCCTCTCGGTCAGCGTATTCAGGGTAGTGCTGATCAGTGATGTCTTCAATCTCTATCTCCTCAACATCGTTAAGCTCTTCATCACTAGCATCATCAAATGTTGGAGCATCATTCATGATCTCATCTGGATTAAGTCGAAACATTTCAGCAAGTTGCTCGTCAGTTAGGTCGTGAAGTATTTCTCCTTCTTCAGGAGTATAACTTACAGCCCTTCTGACGATCCCCTGCAGATCAAGAATCATTGTGAGTTGAGACTTGATCTGTTGGAGGGGAGCAATATCGTGCTCATCTTGCTAAAATGCTGGATCTGCTTGATTTAGACATGTAGCATAACAGCCATTAGTATGTAATTAAGATAATCAAATATTAAATAATAAATATTTACATTAATTACATAAACATCAAAAGATGATTCAAGTACATAAGTTGAATAATAAAAACATCTAATCTGTACTTTTGTCTTGAATCTGCTTGTGAGAGTCAGCTGTAGGTGATGATGGAGGGGCTGATGTAGATCCATGGTCTTGTCTTCGTTTTGTTCGTTGTTCCAGACCCGTATCCACAGCATTTGTAGCTGAATCTTCATCATCATCATCATCATTGTGCCCCTCCTTTGCTTGATCATCTCCACTATCATTATCATCTTCAACACTGTCATCTACCTCATCATCACTATCTTCATCATCACCATCTTCATCATCACCATCATCGCCATCTCCCTCTCTGATCTTCAGAGGCTCATCCTTAGTGCCCTTAAGTTTGAGCAAGATGGTCTTCTTGGCCTCCTCCAACTCCTTAATATTCTTAGAAGATATGACGCTTTGCTCCTGGAGTTGGGTGAGCTCTAGACTCCGAGCAGCCATCTGCTGGGTCTGCTCCTGTAGCTGTTGTGCCTGCTGAGAGATCTGCAGTGATTGGACAGCAGTAAGCTCCACTAATTGTCTTAGCTGTGCAGTCTTCTCGTCATCAACAGCTAACAGCTTCAGCACCATTCGGTTAAGTGCTGCAAGCTGTTCTTCTACCCTACTGGAGGGTAGAGAGGATCCTGATGGAGCTATTGAGGGTCCGGCTTGGTGTCGAGTGGTGGTAGCAATGGTGGTGGTGAATATAGGTGGAGGTGTATGAGTGGTTGGAGGTGTATGAGTAGTGGTTGTGGAGGGTGGTATGGTAGTGGTAGGTGGTGTTGTGGTAGAGGAAGGTGGAGTGGAGTGGTAGTAGTGGTGGCTGTGGAGGTAGGTGTGGTGGCTGAAAAGGTTGTAAGCAGGTTGATCCTCCTTCACTTCGTCTTCTTCCCGTGGGGCTGAGCCATCCACTTCAGTCTAGTCCCTTTAGACCCGGATGCTCCCCCTCGGCTACTAGGCGAGTCTGGGGTATATGATGGATCACTGAAGAACCCCCAGACCCTCCCGGGCGTCCACCAGCCGCCCTAATGCCTTGCTCCGTAGCAACCACCCGGCTACCCACTGTCCGGGTGAGAGGCTCTTCATCAGACTCCTCTTCCTCATCGGCCTGAAAATCCTGATGGAACCCATCCATCTCTAATCCCTCTTGTGGGGATGGTGGAGATGTAATATCTACAGTAGTGGTCTCAAAACCTGTATCTCCACCATCATCACCGTCATCATCATCTGAATCATCACCAGGGAGGACTATGTGCTCCACATCGGAGTCACTGTCGTCGTGGCGCTACTTACGTCTTGCTGGCGCCACATAGTCCTCCCGGGCTAGATGCCCAAACAGTCTCCTCACCGGGGGCTTAACCTGCTTGCCCCGGTAGACCTTCATTCTTCCCAATGTCGTGTCGTCCATAACCTCCAGGACGACCGCATCCTCTTTCTCCTTAGGCAGCTGGGGGAGCTTCTGATCGATGATCATATGGATATACCTCGGGTACATGCAGAAGCTCTCCTTCCCCTTGGCCTCGATGTTCTCCACCAAGTATGTGAAGATCATCCTGGAGAAGCTGAACGGGAAGTTCAGCACTAATGCTGCAAATGCATTCTGCATCTGATCAGACAACTCATCAAATCCTCCTTCCTCGAGGCTATACTACGTAGAAGAACATGGGCGAGGTACTTGAACTGGGGGCACAAGTTGCTCTTGTTAAGCATACTTGAGCTGATGTCCCCCGAGTACTTCGCTCTCATAAAGCAGCTACGGACAGTAAGGGTATGTAGTCTCGTTGGGCAGTTAGCATCGTCCCCAAACTCAAGAACGGTCTGTATATCCTCCTCAGTTAGCTCAATATCTTGTCCAAAGATAGAGCTCCGAATAGTGTAAGGCTCCGTGGACCTGTCTATAACAGCGTTTTCCCAAAATGCCTGCTGAATCGATCTGTATGGCGTACACTGCGCTGAGATCGCTCGGAAGATCCTCGAGCGGCATAGAAAACTGATCATCCCAGAAAAGTCCGTAGCATTGCGGGAAGTCAGATCAAGATGAGCACATATATTGTGCTTGGTGCTCATAGTCCATCGACTAGCCATCTATGACATAAAACAGATAAACATTAGTACTTGTCTAAGATAACCAATTTCAGTTAATGAACTTGAAAACTTGGTTTAGTCATGCGACTGAACAAAGCGACTAAGATCTAGTTGTGCGATTGAACTGTGCGACTGAGATCTAGTCGTACGATTGAGTTCATTCGTACGACTGAGTCATACGATTGGACTTAGTCGCATGTCTTCTCATGCGTTTACCTCAGTCGTGCGACTGAGCTCATACGCATGGTTCAGTCGTGCGACTGTGCCATTCGTCCACCTCAGTCGTACGATTGAGCCAATCGGACAGCTCAGTCGTACGATTGAAGTTCATCAGTGTGTCCAGTCGCCTATTCGACTGTTTCACCATTCAAATTCATGTTTTTGAGCAATACTTGATGTTAAACATTTTGATTAGGTTCATTACACTCGAAATAGTCCGATTAAGCATTTTTTTAATTTTAGTTTGATCTTATAGTTCAGTTTAGGTGGTTTATTTGTCTGTATAGTCCTCGGTTACTGTTAGGTCAAAATTTGAGTGATTCTTGATTTCAATGTTTGGTTTTATTGATGAACCACCTCGATTATTACCTGTATAAACAATATCGAATGTCAGAACACAGGAATATATAGTAAATGTGAATCGAATGAAATTTCAGCAGTGGTTCTTTAAGTCGTACGTATAGTGGGCGATTTGGGTGAGTAGAGGAACTGAGGCCGATTCACCTTGTATCTATACTAGGGCAACCTCCAGTCGTGCGACTGAGCCTAATCGCATGAGTGAGTCATGCGATTGAGCCTCAGTCGTGTGATTCACCCAAGCGTTCAACTCCAATCATACGATTGAGGTTCATTCGGACATCTGTTACAGTCGGTCACCTCCAATCGTGCGATTGGGCTCATTCGCATGGTCCACTCGTACGATTTGGACTCATTCGTATGATCCAATCATACGATTGGTCGATACTTATGGTCCAGTCATGCGAATGGGCCATACTTGTGACATTTTGACCATTTTACCGTTCGACACTTAGTTCCATTTAACAGTAGATAAAACATTATGAGCAGTTGATCGTCTCAGACATGATCAATTTTAGATTAAAACCTGTTGATCACCTCAGATGTGATCCATTTATCTACTTGATCATCTCAGACATGATCCATTTATCCACCTGATCATCTTAGACATGATCCATTTATCCACCTGATCATATCAGACATGATCCATTTATCCACCTGATCATCTCAGACATGATCCTTTTACCTTTTCAGAAACAATTGATTTAGAATTAATGTTAAGTTCATTTTGTGACATTCACATAGACGAATAACATAGCACAGTCCGACACTGACACACTTTACAAATGACTTGAAAAGTAAACTAAATACAAATGAACATATTTTTGTGGTTTTTTATAAGGTAGGGTAGAATAGCCTATTAGCATTAACGTCATACCTGTTGGTACACATGTCCCCAGTTCTAGTCTAGTGAACTTAAATGTAATAGAACTTCTTCTTGTAACACATATGTAATGTTTAATCAATATAATGAGAATCTCTTCTATATATGGTTGTTGGTTATTTCATGTTATATCTATTCATATCAATTATTAGTACACGCATATATGACAATGTTATATAGGTTTACAGTTGTTAGACATAGGTTTGAACCATCAAAGGTTCAAGAATGTGTTTAACTATGTTATCTGATTCAGTCGCACGACTGGAACATTCGAATGGGCAAGTCACACGATTGAACCAGGAGATTGAGTCAATCGTACGATTGAGTCATATGACTGACTCAGTCGTCCGAATGAACCAATCGTATGACTCTGTCGTGTGACTGAGCCAGTCGCCTGGCTCAGTCGTACGACTGATAGCTGTAACCTATAAATACCACTTAATTCGTGGAAAAACAAAACACTTCGAATACTTGAAACCCTAGTCGACCCAGAACGTCCAGTTCGTCCATTCCAACTTCACAAAACGTTTCAGATCATTCCTAGTTCGTTCTTAACGTTTTCTAATTGTTAGGTTTGATCTTGTTAACGTTTCCCTGATTGGATCGCCAATCAAATAGGATTCCGCACTATTTGATCCTGTATAACGAAGAATCAGTTAGTACTCCGTACGTACACGGTCCTAACAAGTGGTATCAGAGCTTTGGCTCTTGATTCTTCGTTTGATTCAATCAAGTTTTTGTTAAAGTCCACGTTTTTCACGAAAAGATCCAATCTTTCTGCTCAAAACCTAGTCTTTACGTGTGCATGCTCTGCAAAATCAGTGTTTTTCGACTTACAGCCGTCTAGGGTGTCAAAAAACACGTTTTAGGTCAAAAGTGTGAAAAATTTCGATTTCTGCAGTCTCAGTCGCACGATTAGCTCAATCGTACGACTGAAGTCCAGTCTCCCATTCATTCGACCGATTGAGTCAGTCGCTTCGTCCAATCGCCCGATCGAGTCAATTTCCCAGTTCAGTCGCCCAGTTGAGTCATTCGGTATGTTTAGTCGCCTAAGTCTCTCAGTCTTCTGTTCAATCGTACATTTGAGTCCAATCGCATACAGCTAGTGTCAGTCGCATCTAATATGGGCCGAGGCCTATATATACCAGTTTCATTGTGTAGAAACCTAAGGGTTTTGAGAGTGTGCCCGGCGCCCAGGCGCTGCCTGATGAGAGGGGAGATCATGCTCGATCTCCCCTTGCCAAAAGTCTTGATTCTTAAGTTGTAATGAGCTTAAAATCGTTATGTTTTATCAATAAAATCATTCGATTATTGTTCGTGTTATTGATTGTCTTTTGGTTTTTATCCTGCCGTCAAGAACATGCTTGGATGTTCAACCGATCCAGCGACTTTACAATTGGTATCAGAGCTAGTGTCGGTGCTGAATTTGTGGACCCAATCACATTAGCAGTTTAATTTCACAAGTTAAAGTAATAACATAATGGACTCAGAAAACTTTGCAATGTTAGCTGGAAAGGACTCAAAGATACAGAGCTTACTTTTACTGGAAAATGAGATAGGGAACCATAACAAGCCACCTAAGCTATTGACTATAGATGAATTTACACAATGGAGACAATGTTTTGAGATTCATCTAAATGGAGTGGACCCAAACTTATGGAACTCTATTGAGGCTGGTTATAACATGCCCGTGGGAGCTGATGGTGTTCCTTTGACTTTAAGCTGACTCACTGATACACAGAAGGTTGCCTACAATGCCGAAAAGAAGGCATATGCTCTTTTGACCCAGTCTATTCCCAAGGCCATTTTTCGCCAATACTCAGAGCACAAGCAAAGTAAAAAGTTGATGAAAGCTCTCGAGAAGAGGTATGATGGGAATTCTACTCTAAAGTCCCTAAAGGGTAAAGCGTTAAAGAAGGAGTTTGACAACTTCTCTGCAATTGGGAATGAAAGCTTGGATGAAATTATCGATCGCTTCTATCACTTAATGAGTGAACTTCACACTCATGGAGTAAAGATGTCAATGGAAGATAAAGTTTCAAGCTTGGCAGATGGTCTACCTGAAAAGTGGCATTCATTCATTTCCATTATGCGACACAACTCAGTTTTAGAGACCTTGGATATTAATGACTTTATTCTAAAACTGAGAGAGGAAGAAGTGCGTCACCAGTATAGGACGAAAAGAGCAGCGTATACACAAGACCCATCACTCTACAATGTAACTCCTACTTCCACTCCTGCTGCAAAGTCTTCTGGAGCTCCTTTGCAAACAGCCTTTGTGTCCAATGCATCATCATCTACTGATCTAGGTCATCATCTGCAAATGAATCTCATGGTGCATCTGGGGCTCTACAAAGTCCAATTGTTACTCAATCTGCTAAGTTGATGATAGAAAATTTGGGAAAAGTAACAGTGGAGGTTGCGAAAGAGCACATGGATCTACTTGCTACAGTTGTGCACTCTTATGATGGTCTGGTGGCGGGTAAGATTGGAAATTGCCACCTTGCTGATGAAGACTACGAGCAAGTAGATGAAAACGAGCTTGAAAGGACGGATATCATGTGGGCTCTTGCAAGTGCTGTCCGGAGAGCCAAGAAGTTTGTGAAGAAAACAGGGCAGAATCTCGTGGCTACTAAAGATACGACCTTTGGTTTTGACAAGTCTAAAGTCACGTGCTTTAACTGTGGAGAAAAGGGTCACTTCAAAAGAGAATGTGTGAAGCCTAAGAAGACTGGGAACGGGAATCCATTCTCCTCGTTCAATAGGCAAGATAAAGACAAGAAGCCAGCATCCACAGGGAATGATTCTAAAGCTATGGTAGCACAAGGAGATGAAGGACAGGACTGGTCCTTTCGGTTCTTATCTGATGGTGAAGCGAACATAGCTTCTGTGGAAGACTTGAACGAAGACTCAGCGAGTGAGGGGGAGAGCTCAGCTGATGTTGATACTGCTGACTTGGAAGAGACATTTGATGCAGTGGATGAAATTGTCAAGAATGAGCTGAATTCAGAATCTAAAGCTCAACCTGCGTCTCAAATGCTTTCTTGGCTGGAACGTCCACAGCTGCAAAAGTACAATCTAAGGATGAATTATTCGCTAAACATGCTTGTGTTGATTATGATAAATTTAGAGAAAGCATTGACTTAAAATTTGCTAGGTTATTAGAACACAATGATAACTTAGTAAATGACTTGAAACTGTGCTCAGAGGCTAATCGAGTGTTAAAACAGAATGAGAGCAGTTATAAGGAAAAGATAGACGCTTTAAAGAAGCAATTAAAGGAAACTGAAGTTGTTGTGTTTAACCAAGAAAATGACATTGAATTCTACTTAAAGACCATTGAAGAGACTAAAAAGGACAAAGCGGATTTACAAGTAGAAAATGAGTCTTTGAAACAAAAACTACATAGTTTAGCGAGTTCCTCGCACATTTTGAAAAACTTGATTAAAGAACGCAACAATGGGGAGGGTTTGGGTTACAAGGTTGTTCCACCACCACATGAGATCCTGTTGAACACTAAACAACGTCCAATAAATAATAATCCAATTAAGGATCATGTGGTGACAACTCCTTTGGTTAGTGATCCGGACACAGCAGTTAAACCTGCTTCTCCGGATGATGATCAGAAAACCTCAGCATCGAGCAATGTCACTGCTGAGGAACGGGTGGAAGAGAATGTCCAAACATCTCTTGGGTTGGATTCAAAGTCTAATAACACACAATCCAAGATGTCTAAAACCACTCAAGTTAAATCAGTTAAAAGAGATAATATTCAGCCACATAAACAAGTAAACCAAAATGTTAAACAAGTTAAGTTTGTCAAAGAAGGTGAATGTTCAAAGACTGAGACCAAAAAACCCATTCCTGAGGTCTACTCCCCACCCCACAAGAGAACTCCTAGCCCATTTGAGAGGAGATCCTGTTACTCTTGTGGAAAACGAGTTCACATCTCTTCAAGTTGTCCTCGTTATCAGACACCTCGGGTTAAGATTGATTTAGATCACGATGTCAATCAGATACCAAAACAGAGATCTAAGACTCCAGTTAGGTCCAACACACCTGCTAGGTCTTATACCTCACCTCCACACCACAGACAACATACACATATCACTGGCAAGTCTGTGATGCCTGAGATGAAACCGGTTTTGGAACCTAAACCAAAGATACAAACCGTAAATCAATCTAGTGTCTACCACAAACAATCTTTTCATAAGGATGGTATGTGGAAGGCAAAATCATCTGATGTGTCTGATAGAAATGATAAGTTGAAGGTTGATGTCCCACCAACTGACAAAGGACAGTGGGTTGAGTTCATCATGTGTTATGCCTCTAGGAAACCCAAGCCAGTTAAGGCTTGGGTCCCCCTCCTTAACTATTTGTTTTCAATTATGTGCAGGTTGTCCGCTATAGTGCTTCTACGAATACATGGATTGTGGATAGCGGAGCTTCCAGGCATATGACAGGAAACAAGTCTCTCCTTTTAAATGTCAAACAAATTAAAGGGGACATGTTTCCTTTGCTGGTAACAAAGGAGGATACATTACTGCTCAAGGCGAAGTAGGTAATGAGAAGGTAAGATTTGATAAAGTAAATTTTGTTCAACAACAGGAAAACAATCTGCTTTCAGTGTCTCAGATATGTGCCAAGGGCTTCAAAGTTATGTTTGACAATCGCAAATGTTACATACTGAAGAAGGAGATGGAGATTCCAGAGGAGCAGGTTCTGATGTCTGCATCCAGGTACAATGATTTATATGTCTTGGATATGACTAATGCTTCTACCTCTGAGTCTACAGTTCAATGTTTCCTATCAAAAACAACAGAGAAGGAATCCATCTCATGGCACAGGAGGATGGGACATATCAATCATAGGAAGATGAATCATCTGATTCATAACAACCTCGTTGAAGGAGTTACTGTCAAGAACTTCAAACTTCCTGATTTTTGTGTCTCATGCAAGAAGGGAAAGCAGACCAGGAAATCTCACAAGACCAAGCAAGTTAATTCTATAGAGATGCCCCTGGAGTTGCTACAC
Organism: Flaveria linearis; assembly: GCA_024085815.1. Classification (NCBI taxonomy): domain Eukaryota; kingdom Viridiplantae; phylum Streptophyta; class Magnoliopsida; order Asterales; family Asteraceae; genus Flaveria; species Flaveria linearis. The sequence goes on along the minus strand of CM044007.1, from coordinate 59,810,231 downwards.
ATGGATCTCTTTGGTCCAGTTAGCACAAAGAGTATCGCAGGAGACTGGTACTGCTTTGTAGTCACAGATGACTACTCAAGATTCACCTGGGTGATGTTTCTGAAAGCTAAATCAGAAACATTTGAATCATTCAAAGTGCTCGTCACGACACTGGAGTCACTCTACAACCTGAAGGTAAGGAAGATTCGTTCTGACAATGGCACAAAGTTCAAGAATCAGTGGATGGATGCTTTCTGCAAGGAAAAGGGGATTGTTCATCAGTTCACTTCAGCATACACGCCACATATGAATGGAGTTGCAGAACGAAAGAATCGGAGCTTGATCGAGACAGCGCGAATCATGTTAGCTGATTCTAAGCTTCCAGTCCAGTTCTGGAATGAGGCGGTTGCCAATGCTTGCTACACACTTAACCGTGTGTTAGTAGTCAAAAGGCATGGCAAGACTTGCTATGAGTTGCTTCAGAAGCGCAAGCCTAACTTAGAGTATCTGGAACCTTCTGGAGCTCCTTGTACACTGTTGAAGAAGACTCAGGATGGCAAGTTCAGTGAGAAAGCCGATCAAGGAATATTCTTAGGATACAGCATACCAGACAAACGAGTTTACAATAACTCGACAGGTCAGGTAGAAGTGTGGTGCAACGTAGATGTTCAGAGATACACCACCCCCTGCTGAAAAGGTCCATCATCTTTCTTCGATTATGATGGCTTTTCAAATCCTTTAATCTTCCTCAGTTTGAGTCAGATGATGAAGTTGCTACCCAGATGATGTACGATGTCCTCAACACACCGAATCTGGATTCAAGCAACATCACACCTGCAAACGGTGCCTCAAGTTCTTCGACTCCTACTCAAGACGAGAGTGATGACTCATCAGGTGATGAAGAAGCAGCTGAACCAGACCTTGATCACAATGTTAATCAACAAAGTGGGTCATCAGCTGCTGAACTAGCATTGGGAAATCCAGATACTGAACCTGTAGTCACCAATCTTGACTCTGAGGTTGTGGTTCCTTCCACACCAGTGACTAGGATCAGTGTGAATCATCCCCCCACGGCTATCATTGGGGATATTTAATCCGGTGTGCAGACACGAAATCAGTTGTACTCTGCTGATTATGCTGCAGTCATGGAGAAGGGTTATGTCAATGACGGGGCTTACTCATGTTTTGTTTCATAAATCGAGCCTAAATACGTCAGTGACGCCCTAAAAGATGAGGCCTGGGTCAATGCTATGCAAGAAGAGCTACTCCAGTTCAAGAAACTTGGAGTCTAGACCCTCGTTGATAGGCCAAAAGGAGTTAAAGTGATTGGTACCAAATGGGTACTAAAGTGCAAGAAGGATGACCAAGGTGTTGTTATCAGAAACAAGGCACGCTTGGTTATTCAGGGATTTAGACAAGTCGAGGGGATCGACTACAATGAAGTGTTTGCACCAGTGGCGAGAATGGAAGCAATTCGGATCTTCCTAGCCTATGCATTGTTTATGAAGATCAAAGTCTATCAGTTGGATGTGAAGAGTGCATTCCTTCATGGGGAAATCCGTGAAGAGGTCTATGTCAGTCAACCCGAAGGATTTGAGGATCCGTATCATCGGGACAGAGTCTACAAGTTGGATAAGGCTCTGTATGGGCTACATCAAGCTCCTCGAGCTTGGTATGAGAAGCTCTCCACCCATCTGTTGAAATACGGTTTTCGCAGGGGTGTGATTGACTGTACATTATTCATCAAGGAAAAGGATGGGGATTTGCTTATGGTGCAGATCTACGTGGATGACATCATCTTTGGGTCTAGGAATGAAGCATTGTGCAAAGAATTCGAATCTGTGTTGAAGGCAGAGTTCGAAATGAGTGCCATGGGAGAAATGAAGTTCTTCCTAGGATTATAGGTGGATCAAACACCAACCGGTATTTTCCTACATCAGACCAAGTATGTCAGCGATATTCTGAGTCGGTTTGATATGGAGAATGTTTCTACTGCGGGTACCCCTCTCGCCACAAATCATGATGTGGCTCCTGATGAGAATGGGGATTTGGTGGATGCCACTATGTATCGTGGGATGATCGGATCTCTTATGTACCTCACTGCCTCGCATCCAGATATTATGTATGCCACATGTTTATGTTCTAGATATCAAGCGAAGCCAAAAGTGAATCACTTGATTGGGGTGAAAAGGATTTTCCGTTATCTGAAGGGTACTCCAACACTGGGTTGTGGTATCCTCATGATGATGACTTTGAGCTTACTGCGTACAGCGATTCAGACTATGGTGGTTGCAAGATGAATTTCAAGTCTACATCAGCAGGGTGTCAGTTCTTTGGAAGGCGATTAGTCACGTGGTAATGTAAGAAGCAGACCTCGGTTGCTTTATCAACCTGTGAAGCTGAATATGTTGCTGCTGCAAGTTGCTGCTCTCAGATCATCTGGATCCAATAGCAAATGCGCGACTACGGTTTGAAACTTTCTAACACCCCTATTTATGTTGATAATTCTGCTGCCATAGCTGTTACTAAAAATCCTATTCAACATCCAAAAACAAAACACATCGGCATTAAATATCATTTCATACGCGACTGCTATGAAAAACAATTGATTGATGTGATTAAAATTAACACGGATTTTCAGCGCGCTGACCTCTACACCAAGCCATTTGATAAACCTAGATTTTTCTATCTGCTAGAGGTCAACGGTGTTAAAAAGAAAAGTGATGTGATTGCAGAAGAAACAGATACATAGTCCGACACTGTTTTTTGAATTTTTTTTATTTATTTCTTTTATTTTTATTTTTATTATTTCCTTTTTATATAAAATCCAAAAACACAAAAAGATTTTCTGTTTTAGTATTTTAGGGGGAGATTTATTTCGGTATTCATTACTTAAAAAAAGGGGGGGTAGGTGAGTAAAGCTGAAAAGGCATAGACAACTAAACTGGAAATGTGACTCGATAAATTTGGAAAGTGATAGTACACATGCATCAAGTTACTTGGAACACCAAACGGATTTTCGGTTCTGCAAAGTTAATTAAATCACAGGAAAATTATAAATCCGAGAAGTCTAAGTCTAACAAAATGGGAAGATGATAGTACGCTTGGTTGGTATTGTAACTACACGGAGAAAGTTGATCGAGGGAGGTGCTAGTTCACTATACGATGTGTCGGTAGATTCAACACAATAGACGAGAAGACGTCATTGGTAAACTTAATCTAAACTAAACGGTTCAATCAACTGTGGGTTTCCATCTTATCACTGGTTAACACAATCAGCCATTTCTGATAAGGGATAACGAGCAAATAAACGCCACCAAAGGTGGGCGTGTGACTTCAAAAAGAGCAAAAGAAAAAATTGAATACAAGCGCAATCATGCTAATAACAAACTGTTGTTGGTGTGTTATGTGAAAAAGAAAAATAAGAAATGCTCTAACAAGGAGATAGGTTGTGTGCCTCTCTACTGTGCGATGGCACTGACCTGAGGATAAGCATAACCTACATATTCTAGAATTCATTGTTGTTTGCCGCCTCTCTGCTGTGCGATGGCACTGACCTGAGGCTTGGCTTCTCTTTGAAAGCTCTAAGAATAGTTTATTCTTGTCAAAATACCTATAGACCGCTCGAAAGTCCTCTAAGGAAAACTGATTACCATATAAGCTTGAGATTGACAAATGTTAGTTGAAATAATATAACTTAATTCGTTACCAATGCGTGTCAAAAGTCTGTGTATGGATTTAAGTGGACAAGTATACTGACAATCGTTGTGTATGCGCCGACTGAAGTTGATAATCAAAGTACGTTACGTATCGTATCAAGCATAATTCCCAGTTAGATCTTAGAAGTCTTAGATGAGTGAGAAAGCTGTGATATGCAAGTGTTTAAAATTAAATACTAATCAAAGGTTCCAAGTAATGCTGTTTATGCCTGTCTGATTCCATATGAGTTTGTCCTTGATATGATGTCAATGCTAATGGCTACACAAACCTACCCTAACAAAAATCACAAAAAGATGTTCGTTTTTGTTCGTAGTTTAAAATTTCTTTAATTTAATAGTATAAGTGTATCTTTGTCGGACTGTGTATATTGTTCTCTGTTAACATCACCAAATGAGCTTAATGTTTATTTAACAAATTGTTTCTGAAAGGTTAAAAGGATCATGTCTGAGATGATCAAGTGGATAAATGGATCACGTCTGAGGTGATCAGGTGGATAAATGGGTCATGACTGAGATGATCAGGTGGATAAATGGATCACGTCTGAGGTGATCAAACTGTTTTATTAAAATGATCATGTCTGAGATGATCAAAAGATTATAATGTTTATCAATTGGTTAAGAAAACTAAGGGTCGGTCCATAACTTGACAAAAATGGCACAAGTATAGCCCAATCGCACAACTGAATCTGATCTGACCCAGTTGTACGAATGGGGTATACGATTAAACACAATCGCAAGATTGGGACATGCGAATAAGCCCAATCGGCCGATTGAATATGACCGACTAGGCCAAATGTACAAATGGAGGTAAACCATGCGATTGGAACGAGTCGAATGAGTGAATCGTAAGACTCAATTTCAGTGGTACGACTAAGTCATGCGAATAGACTAAATCGTACGACTGGAGTTGAGTCTGGCGAATGAGTGGAGCGAATAGGTCCAGTCGTCCAACTGAACTGAGTTCTAGTATAAATAGAACCCCCAGTCGATCGCAGACCTCATTCGCCCTAAATTCAAAATCGCACTGTTACGCTGCCAAAATTTCATTTGAAATCAAACCTCTGTCTACCTGATTACTGACATTGTGACATTGTTATACAGGTAAAATGCGACCGAAAAATGATCAAAAATTGTCAAAATTGGTTCGAAATACACGGATATTTGACCTAAATGTCGAACCGAAACAAAGTTGCACTATAAACTACCTTAAACACATAAAATGTTAAAATCACTGATTTAGGTAGTTTAGACACATGATTCCGAGTCTAATGAACATGAACTTAATGTCTAATTTAGCAAATTGATCAATCTGAGTTAAAATGGAGCCGTTCTGTATTCAATGCGACAGGTCACCCAGGATGAACCTCAATCGCACGATTGAATGAGGCGACTCATTAAATCGTACGAATGAAGAATACGAATGGGTGGATTATGTCATACGACTGGACTCCAGAATGAACTTCAATCACACGATTGAAAGGACCGATTCATTCAATCGGCCGAATGAATCATGCGAATGAGTCATTCGGTCGACTGACCCAATCGCAGGTTCAGACTCCCAACTGAACTCAGTCGCAAAGTACAATCGCACGATTGAACTTAACTGGTTTCTGATTTAGTCAAACACTATTTTACATGTTTCTAACATGTGTTTGCTATTGACTACAGGAGTATGGCTAATAGGTGGACCATAAATCCAAAGCACAACATTTGTGCTCATTTGGATTCCACCTCGAAGAACGGTGGTGAGTTTTCAGGGATCATCGACTTCTTGAGGAGATCTCGGATATACAGAGCCATATTTACACCCTGTACTCCCTATCAGTCTATCCATCAGTCATTCTGGGAGGGAGCTTCGGTAGACCGATCAGTGGAGCCCTACCGCATCCGTAGTAATATCTTCGGTAGGGAAATTGAGATTACAGCTGCTGATATCAGGAAGGTATTAGGTTTTGGAGACGACGAGAAACACCCACTTAAGCTGCACCCTCTTACTGTTCGTGGATGTTTCCTGAGGATTGGGTACTGCGGGGACATAAACTCGGGTGTGCTGAACAAGAGCAACCTGAGCCCCCAGTACAAGTACCTAGCACACGTCATACTTAAGTGTATAGCATCCAAGAGGGGTGGATTTGATGATCTGTCTGATCAAATCCAGAATGCCTACATGGCATTGGTCCTAAACCACCCCTTCAGCTTCTCCAACATGATCTTCACGTATCTGATCGAGAACTTAGAGGCTAAGGGGAAGGAAGGTTTTTGCATGTATCCCCGATTTCTACAGCTTATATTTGATGAGAAGCTGCCCGATCTTCCCAAGGAAAGGAGTGATGCAGTGGCATTAGAGATTATGGATGACATCACTCTTGGGAGGATGAAGGTTTACAGAGGCAAGCAGGTGAAGCCGGTGATGAAGAGGTTGATAGGGCATCTGGCCCGGGCTGATTATGTTGCCCCAGGGAGACGCAAGTGGCGTCATGATGATAGTGGATCGGATACTGAAGTGATAGCTATACCGTCAGATGATTCTGATGATGATGACAGTGGTGATGGTGGAGATACAGGCCCCATTCTATCTAGGGCCACTACCACTGATATACCATCTCCACCATCCACCCATGATGGAACTGAGTCTGCTGGTTTCCATCAGGATTTTGTTCTTGGTGAGGAGGAAGAGGAGTCTGAAGAGGAGCCCTTGACACGTACTATGGGAAGCAAGGTTGTTCCCACAGAACATGGGCTACAGGCGGTCGGTGAATGCCCACGAGACTCAGGAGAGATAGCCACTGATCCGAGTTATGCACCGGAGTCAGCTAGCAGGGTTGTTGGGGGAGCATCCACTTCAACAGGAATGAGGAAGAAAAGGATGGCTCAACCCCATGGTCAGAAGAAGAAGAAAAGACGTCTCACCTTCGTTACAACCACTTCCACAGCCACACCATCCACCACCACAGCCACCACATCAACCACCACCACTACTGAACCTCCACCTCATACTCACATATCCACCACCACCACCACTGTACCCCCTACTACTTCATTTCCATCGCCTCCCATATTCACCACAGCTACCACAACAACCACCACTCACCAAACCCGACCCTTATCTATACCCTCGAGCTCAGTTCTACCACCTGTCTCTATGGTTGAGCAACTTGCTGCACTGAACAGCATGGTGCTCCAGCTGCTAGCTTCGGATAAGGCCAAGTCTGCTCAGATTCAGTAGTTAACAGAGCAGTGTTCCTCCCAGACAGCTGAGATTCATCAGTTAAGAGAGTTGACGTCATCTCAAGCTCAGCTGATTGCTGCACAGACCGATCAAATCACTGGTCTATTAGAGCACGAGATTGAGACTGACAGGAAGTTGGAGAAGTTACAGGCTGAAAACAAGTCTATCTTGCTAAAGCTGAAAGCAACTCCAAGTGAGCCTCTCAAGATAGGAGAAGGTGAAGATGATGAGGATGATGAGGATGATGATAGTGATGATGATGACGAGGAAGGTGATGATGAAGAAAAAGATGATGATGATGATGAAGGGGACGGAGATGCATCTACCTCTGCCTCTGGTCATGAACAATGATCAAAGAAAAGACAAGACCAAGGAGCATCAACTGCTGCCCCACCTACCTCCCCTTCTGCCGGAGATCCAACGATGATCCAAGACAAAAGTACTGATTAGATGTTTTATTTCTAAAGCTTTTGTACTTGATTCATCTTTTGATGTATATGAAACTCTTGCAAATATTTAATGATTAATGTTTAATTAACTTGAGTTTATACTAATGATTGCTACTCTACATGTTGATATTAAACAGATAAGGGATTTTAGCAAGATGAGCATGATGTTGCTCCCCTCCAACAGGTCAAGTCTCAACTCACAATGATTCTTGATCTGCAGGGGATCATTAGAAGGTCAGTGAGTTATACTCCTGAAGAAGGAGAAATTATTCACGACCTTACTGATGAGCAGCTTGCTGAAATATTTCGTCTGAATCCAGATGAAATTGTTAAGGATGCTCCAATTTTGATGATGCTGATGATGACGAGCTCAACGATGTTGAAGAAATCGAAATTGAAGACATCACAGATCAGCACTATCCAGAATACACTGATCAATAGGGCAACGTGTTTCCAGATTTAGTAAACAACCTTGACAGTGATATACTGGATAAACTCAGTGATAAGGAGAAAGGAGCAAAAGCCTTAACAAGTCAAGCCCAAGCCTTGGACGCTGAAGTCGATATTCGAAAGGCTGAATGGGCAGCTTGCTTCGCCGAGGTCCGAGCCCAACGTGCTACAGCAACTCAGAGTACCTACACCAAGCTATACAAAGTAAAGAAGAATATGAAGGTGTCAGGGAAGATCATCGCTTGGGCTCATTTTGATGACCTTGGCGTGTATGCAGTGAAAAGGGAGAGGGGAATCGAGTACTTCAGATTTCCTCATGATCTGAAGACTCTCCCAAGTTTTGAGCTCAACCAGTTAGCCTGACTAAAGCTTCTTTATGCTGATCCTAAGAAGATGTCTGGCTGGTTTGAGGCTGCCTTGAAAAAGGAGTACAGGACTACATGGGTAAACTTCAAACCTCAGCAGGCTACGAGGTACCTCAGAAGGTCTGAGGTGAGTCCCATCACTGGTCAGCCGAAGATAGTCCTGAAGTGGCGACCTCCGCGCACAATGTCCCGAATTCCACTGAGGGAGATGCCACATGACTTTACCCCACACTTTATGTGGTGGTACTATGACTGGCGCTCAGGAGAGGCAGTCATCGTTTTGGAGAAGGACGGGTCGATGGACACAATAAGGGTGTTTGACCCTATGTGGCTAATAAACTTGTCAGCGTCAGATGTTTATACGCTGTACAAGTGGCCACTGTTTTTTGACACGCAGGATATAGTGCAAGCACTACAGTTTCAGCATATCATACGTCTATGCTTTGCACTTAATATCCATGCTGGGGTTTCTAAAGAGGAGAGACTGAAGAGATTTGAAGAGTTCAAGAAAGAAGTCAAAGTCTAGATAGAACTAGGTCCAAGGGGGAGTTTGTTGGTACACATGTCCCCAGTTCTAGTCTAGTGAACTTAAATGTAATAGAACTTCTTCTTGTAACACATATGTAATGTTTAATTAATATAATGAGAATCTCTTCTATATATGGTTGTTGGTTATTTAATGTTATATCTATTCATATCAATTATTAGTACACGCATATATGACAATGTTATATAGGTTTATAGTTGTTAGACATAGGTTTGAACCGTCAAAGGTTCAAGAATGTGTTTAACTATGTTTCTGATTCAGTCGCACGACTGGAACATTCGAATGGGCCAGTCACACGATTGAACCAGGAGATTGATTCAATCGTACGATTGAGTCATAAGACTGACTCAGTCGTCCGAATGAACCAATCGTATGACTCAGTCGCGTGACTGAGCCAGTCGCCTGGCTCAGTCGTACGACTGATAGCCGTAACCTATAAATACCACTTAATTCATGGAAAAACAAAACACTTCGAATACTTGAAACCCTAGTCGACCCAGAACGTCCAGTTCGTCCATTCCAACTTCACAAAACGTTTCAGATCATTCCTAGTTCGTTCTTAACGTTTTCTAATCGTTAGGTTTGATCTTGTTAACGTTTTCCCTGATTGGATCGCCAATCAAATAGGATTCCGCACTATTTGATCCGGTATAATGAAGAATCAGTTAGTACTCCGTACGTACACGGTCCTAACAATACCAAAGACAGATTCATATAGAATTAAACAGGCATAAGCACCATTACTTGGAACTTTTTGTATTAATTGAAATGGAAACTAACTTATTTACATATCACAACTTTTTACTTATCCAGGATTTCTAAGTTCTAACTGGGAATCATACTTGATCTGATATGTAACACCCATGATTTTGATCATCAGGCGGTGCAGTCACGATGATTGTCAGTATACTTGTCCACTTAAATCCATACACAGACTTTTGACATACATCCGTGATTAATTAAATGGATTAGGTTAACAAGTGTTTGTGTGTTCCACAGGTATATGGTAATCAATCTTCCTCAGGAGATTTTTGAGCAGTCCGGGAAATTAGAAGATTTGGTTCTAAGAACTTTCAAGGAGATGCTAAGCCTCAGGTCAATGCCATCGCACAGCAGAGAGGCGCAAACAACAATGAATTCTTAGAACTGATAGATTATGCCAAGCCTCAGGTCAGTGCCATCGCACAGCAGAAAGGCCCAATACCTATCTTCTTCTTTGAGCAATATATTATAATATACATTTATTTCTGTGACGTTTGTCATCTTTTTGCTCTAATTTTCAGGTCTTTGCACACATTTGTGGCATTCAATTGCTCCTCACCCCTCATTGGAAATTGATTGATTGTGCAAACCAGGGATACCATGGAAACCTACAACTTGTTGAATGATTTAATTTTAAGCCGAATCACCGATGACGTCTACTAGTCTATTGTGTTGAATCTACTGACACATCGTATAGTGAGCTCGCACAACCCTAGATCTACTTTCTTGGAGTAGTTACAGTAACAAACAAGCGTACTATCATTTTCCCAAATGTGTTAGACTTAGACTTCTCTGACTAATAGTTTTCTGTGATTTTAGTTAAACTTGCAAAAATGGAAAATTGTTTTGGTGTTCCAAGTAACTCGATGCCTGTGTACTATCACTTTTCAATTTGCTGAATCACATTCTTAGTTTTGTTGTCTTTGCCTTTTCAGCTTATCTTCCCTCCCTTTTTTTTAAATAAATAAATACTGAACATAACCTAATCTCCCCCTAAAATTCTAAAACAGAAAATCTTTTGTGTTTTTGGATTTTTATAAGACAAGGAAATTAAAAGAATAAAAATAAGAATGAAAAACTAAACACGTGTCGGACTAGGTATCTGTGTCATCTGAAATTATGTCACTTTTCTTTTTCATACCGTTGACCTCTAACAGATATAGAAATCTGGGTTTGTCAAAAGGTTTGGAGTAGAGGTCGGCGCGCTGAAAATCCGTGTTTATTTTAATCACTTCAATTAATTGTTTTTCATAGCAATCGTGTATGAAATGATACTTTATGCCGATGTGTTTTGTTTTAGGGTGTTGAACAGGATTTTTAGTAACAGCTATGGCAGCAGAATTATCAACAAAGATAGGTGTTTGAGAAAATTGCAAACCGTAGTCTAGCATTTGCTGTTGGATCCAGATGATCTGAGAATAACAACTTGCAACAGCAACATATTCAGCTTCACAGGTTAATAATGCAACCGAGGTCTGCTTCTTGCATTGCCAAGTGACTAACCGCCTTCCAAAGAACTGACACCCTGCTGATGTTGACTTGAAGTTCATCTTGCAACCGCCATAGTCAGAATCACTATACGTAGTGAGCTCAAAGTCATCATCATGAGGATACCACAATCCCAGTGATTGACTTTGGGTTTCGCTTGATATCTGGAGCAAAGACATGTGGCATACATGATATCTGGACACGAGGCAGTGAGATACATAAGAGATCCGATCATACCACGCTACATAGTGGCATCCACCAAATCCCATTCTCATCAGGAGCCACATCATGATTTGTGGCGAGAGGGGTACCGGCAAACAGTGACATTTTCCATATCAAATCGACTCAGAATGTCTCCAACATACTTAGTCTGATGCAGAAAAATACCGGTTGGTGTTTGATCCACCTGTAATCCCAGGACGAACTTCATTTCTCCCATGGCACTCATTTCAAACTCTGCCTTCAACACAGATTCGAACTCTTTGCACAGTTCTTCATTTCTGGAACCGAAGATGATGTCATCCACATAGATCTGCACCATTAGTAATGTTGGAGCACATATTGTCATATATAGTGTGTCTGTCGCTTGACGAATAGTCTAGGCTTAATGTTATACACCTTTAAACACATGAAACTGGGTCATTCGCAGGAGCATATGCGAATGAGACTCAGTCGTACGACTGAGCCATGCTAGTGGACCAGTCGTGCGACTGAGAGATGCGATTGGGGCATTCGTAAGACTGAACCATAAGAATGGTCCAGTCGTACGATTGAACCATACGCATGGTCCAGTCGTATGATTGAACCATACGCATGGTCCAATCGCACGAATGGGCCCAGTCGCATCTAGTATGGGCCGAAGCCTATATATACCAGTTTCATTGTGTAGATTCCTAAGGGTTTTGAGAGGGAGTCTGCCCGGGCCTAGGTGATACCGGATGAGAGGGGAGATCATGCTCGATCTCCCCTTGCCAAGAGTCTTGATTCTTAAGTTGTAACAAGCTTAAAATCATTAGGTTTTATCAATGAAATCATTCGATTATTGTTCGTGTTATTGATTGACTTTTGGTTTATGCTGTTATTTATCCTTTCGTCAAGAACGTGCTCGGATGTTTACCGATCCCGCGACTTCACAAGTAAATCCCCATCTTTCTCTTTAATGAACAACGTACAGTCAATCACACCCCTACGAAAACCGTGTGTCAAGAGATGGGTGGAGAGCTTCTCATACCAAGCTCGAGGAGCCTGATGTAGCCCATACAGAGCCTTGGCCAACTTGTAGACTATGTCCTGATGATAAGGATCTTCGAATCCATCGGGTTGACTGACATAGACATCTTCACGGATTTCCCCATGAAGGAATGCACTCTTAACATCCAGCTGATAAACTTTGATCTTCATGCAAGATGCGTAGGCTAGAAATATCCAAATCACTTCCATTCGTGCCACTGGTGCAAACACTTCATTGTTGTCGACTCCCTCGACTTGTCTGAATCCTTGAACAACTAACCGTGCCATGTTTCTGATAACAACACCTTGGTTATCCTTCTTGCACTTCAGTACCCATTTAGTACCAATCACTTTCACTCCTTTGGGCCTGTCAACTAGTGTCCACACTCCCAGCTTCTTGAACTGTAGCAGCTCCTCCTGCATAGCGTTGACCCAGGCCTTATCCTTCAGGGCATCACTGACGTACTTAGACTCTATTTGAGAAATAAAACATGAGAAAGCCCCGTCATTAACATATCCCTTTTCCATGACTGCAGCATAGTCAGCAGAGTACAGCTGATTTCTTTTCTACACACCGAATTGAAGATCCCCAATGATAGAGTCGGTGGGATGATTCACACTGATCCTAGTCATAGGTGTCGTAGGAACGACAACTTCAGTATCAAGATTTGTGACAACAGGTTCAGTATCCGGATTTCCTGATGCTTGTTCAGCAGCTGAGGAGCTCTCTCCATGATTAACATTAGGCTCATTGTTACTCTCAGCTACTTCATCATCATCTGATGACTCATCATTCTCGTCCTGAGCGGGTGTTGAAGATCCCGAAGCACCACTGGCTGGTGTCATATTGCTGATATCCAGATTCGATGTATTTAGGACGTCATACATCATCTGGGCAGCAATCTCATCATCTGAATCAAGCTGAGGGAGGTTGAAGGATTTGAAAAAGCCATCGTAATCAAAGAATGACGATGGACCTTTTCCAGCAAGGGGGTTGGTGTATCTTTGTACATCTACGTTGTACCATACTTCTACCTGACCCGTCGAGTTGTTATAAACCCGTTTGTCTGGTATGCCATATCCTAGAAATATCCCTTGATCGGCTTTCTCGCTGAACTTGCCCTCCTGAATTTTCTTCAGCAACGTACATCGAGCTCCGAATGGTTCCAGATACTCCAGGTTCGGTTTACGCTTCTGAAGCAACTCATAGCAAGTCTTTCCATGCCGCTTGACTACTAACACACGATTAAGTGTGTAGCAAGCATTGGCAACAGCTTCATTTCAGAACTGTATTGGTAGTTTTGAATATGCCAACATAGTCCGTGCTGTCTCGATCAAGCTCCGATTCTTTCATTCAGCAACTCCATTCATCTGTGGTGTGTATACAGAGGTGAACTGATGAACAATTCCCTTCTCTTTGCAGAAAGCATCCATCCACTGATTCTTGAACTCTGTTCCATTATCTGAACGAATCTTCCTCACTTTCAGCTTGTAGAGGGACTCCAGTGTTGTGACGAGAACTTTGAACGACTCAAAAGTTTCTAACTTAGCTTTCAGAAACATCACCCAGGAGAAAAGTGAGTAGTCATCTGGGACTACAAAGCAGTACCAGTCTCCGATGATACTCTTCGTGCTCACAGGACCGAATAGATCCATATGTAATAGCTCCATGGGCATCTTGATAGAGTTAACGTGCTTGGTCTTGTGAGACTTCCTGGTATGCATTCCCTTCTTGCATGAGACACAAAATTTAGGAAGTTTGAAGTTCTTCACAGTAACTCCCTCAACTAAGTTGTTATAAATCAGATGATTCATCTTCCTGTGATTTATATGTCCCATTCTTCTGTGCCATGAGATAGACTCCTTCTCTGTTGCTTTAGACAAAAAGCACTTAATAGTAGGCTCAGTAGTAGAAGCATTTGACATATCTAAAACATACAGATCATTATACCTAGATGCAGACATTAATACCTGCTCCTTTGGAATCTCCATCTCTTTCTTCAGAATGTAACACTTCTGATTGTCAAACATCACTTTGAAGCCCTTATCACATATCTGAGACACTGAATGCAAATTGTTTTCCAATTGTTGAACAAAATTCACTTTATCAAATTTTACCTTCCTATTACCTACTTCTCCTTGTGCGGTAATGTATCCTCCTTTGTTTCCAGCAAACGAAACGTGTCCCCCTTTAATTTGTTTGACATTGAAAAGAGAGACTGATTTCCCGTCATGTGCCTGGATGCCCCACTATCTACAATCCATGTGTTGGTAGAAGCACTATAGCGGACAACCTGCACATAATAGAAAATAATTAGTTAAGGAGGGGGACCCAAGCATTGACTGGCTTGGGTTTCCCAGAGGCATCACACATCACTAACTCAACCCACTGTCCTTTATCAGTTGGTGGGACATCAACCTTCAACTTATCAATGCTTTCAGACACTTCAGATGTTTGTGGTAAACCGATGACTAATTTACAGTTTGAACCTTAGGTTTAGTTTTAAAAACAGGTTTCACCTCAGGCATCACAGACTTGCCAGAGACTTGTCTGTGTTGTCTGTGGTATTGAGGAGAGGTATAAGACCTAGCAGGTGTTTTAGACCAAACAGGAGTCTTAGATCTCTGTTTTGAAAACTGTTTAGCTTCATTGTCTAGTTCAATTTTAATTTTGGGTGTCTGATAGCGAGGACAGTTTAAAGAGATGTGACCTCATTGTCCACAAGTATAGCATGATCTCCTTTCAACAGGACTAGGAGATCTCTTGTGGGGTGAGAAGTAAACTTCAGGTAAGGACTTTTTGGTCTCAATCCTTTGATTTTCACCTTCCTTGACAAATTTTACTTGTTTAACGTTATGGTTGACTTGTCTTTTTGGATGATTTTGATCTTGCTTCATTTGTTTAGATTGAGTGGATTTTAAAGTCTTAGGTTGTGTGTCAACATATTTAGAACCCAACCCAAGAGAGACATTAACATCCTCTTCCACCCTATCAGTCTGATCTTTTGTGCCTGAAGTTGATGACTTCTGATTAGCAACGGGAGAAGCAGGTTTAACTGCAGTATCCGGGTCACTAACCAGAGGAGTAGTCACCACATGGTCCTTTATGGGATTATTATTAACTGGTCGCTGTTTGGTGTTCAAAAGGATCTCATGTGGTGGAGGCACAACCTTATAACCCAGCCCTTCCCTGTTGTTGCGTTCCTTAACCAAGTTTTTCAAAATGTGAGAAGAACTAGCTAGACTGTAGAGTTTTTGCTTTAAAGACTTATTTTCAACTTGTAAAACAGCTCTGTCCTTTTTAGTTTCCTCAATTGTCTTTAAATAAAACTTTATGTCATTTTCTTGGTTAAACGCGACAACCTCAGTTTCTTTTAGTTGTTTCTTTAAAGCTTCAATTTTCTCCTTATAGCTGCTCTTATTTTGTTTTATCACTCTATAGCCTCAGTGCACAATTTTAAGTCATTTACTAAGCTATCATTATGATCTAATAACCTAGCAAATTTCAGATCAATGCTTTCCCTAAATTTATCACATTCAACACAAGCATGTTTAACAAAAAGTTCATCTTTTGATTCTACCTGTGCAGATATAGATGAGCCAGCCATGAAAGCAGTTTGAGGTTCCTATTGTGCTTCAGATTCTGCATTCAGTTCATCCTCAACGACTTGATCAACAGCAGCTAAGGTTTCATTAGCATCCAGCTCTACTGAGTTCTCCCCTTCACTCGCAGAGTCATCATTCAGATCATCAACGAGAGTAATGTTGGCTTCACCATCAGATATAAATCGGAAGGACCAGTCCTGTCCTTTATCACCTTGAGCAACCATTGCCTTTGAATCATTGCTTGTTGAAGCTGTCTTTCTCTCTTTATCCTGTTTGTTGAAGGACGAGAACGGGTTCCTATTGGCAGTCTTCTTCGGTTTAACACACTCTCGCTTGAAGTGTCCTTTCTCCCCGCAGCTGAAACAGGTGACCTTTGACTTGCCAAATCTAAAAGTAGTATCTTTAGTAGCCACCAGATTCTGTCCCGTCTTCTTAACAAACTTCTTTGCTCGTCGCACAGCACTCGCGAGAGCCCACATGATGTCCATTCTTTCCAACTCATTTTCATCCACCTGCTCATAGTCCTCATCAGCCAAGTGGCAGTTACCAATCTTTCCTGCTACTAATCCATCATAAGAGTGAACCACAACAGCAAGTAAGTCCATGTGCTCCTTAGCCACTTCCACAGTTACATTGCCAAGATTTTCTGTCACTAACTTCATCGATTGAGCTTATGTAGTACTGTGTTGAACCTCTGATGAAACATTTGACTCACCACCAGAAGATGAGCTTTGACTAGTTGCAGATGTATTAGATACAAAAGCAGTCTGCAGAGGGGCACTGGAAGATTTTACAGTAGGAGTCACGTTGTAGAGAGACGGATCCTGAGTGTATGATCCCTTCTTGGCCTTGTACTTGTGTCTCACCTCTTCTTCTCTCAGTTTCAGGATGACATCATTGATATCCAAAGTCTCCAGCACTGAGTTATATCTTAAAGTGGAAATAAATTAATCCCACTTCTCTGGTAGCCCATCAGCCAAACTTGTCACTTTTTCTTCCTTAGACGTTGTAACACCATGAGTTGAAGTTCACTCATCAAATGATAGAAGCCGTCTATAATATCATCCAGACTCTCGTTACCGATAGCAGAAAAATTATCAAATTCCTTCTTTAATGCTTTGGCCTTTAAAGACTTCAGTGTTATGCTCCCTTCACGCCGTTTCTCAAGAGCATTCCATAACTTTTTGCTCTGTTTATGATCTGAATACTGATGGAAGATATGTTTAGGAATTGACTGTGTCAACATAGCATAGACTTTCTTCTCTGCATTATATGCAATCTTTTGTGCATCACTTAATCCACTCAAAGTAAGGGGTATACCATCAGCTCCAACTGGCATATTGTAGCCAGACTCAATAGCATTCTAGAGATTTGTGTCAACTCCATTGAGATGAATCTCAAACCGCTGCTTCTATTGAGGAAATTCATCAAGAGACAAAAGCTTAGGTGGTTTATTATGATTCCCGATCTCATTTTCCAATAGCAATAGGTTCTGGATCCTGGAGTCCTTCCCTGCTGAGAATGCATAGTTCTCTGAGTCCATAATGAATTAGCATTAAACTTGAAAACCAAACTGTGTATGCGACTGGGACAGGCGACTAAACGATGACTGAAACATAATCGTGCGATTGAGCTTAGTCGTACGACTGGGAAGGCGATTAGGGCAGTTGTGCGAATGGACAGAACGACTGGGACAATCGTGCGATTGAGCGAGCGACTGGGCCAATAATGCGATTGAACTGGGCGATTGGAGTTCAGTCGTGCGATTGAGTCAATCGGGCGACTGAGACTGCTGACTTCGAAATTTTTCAACATTTTTCACACAATTAGACCTAAAACACAATTTTGAATACCCTAGACTGCTGCAACTCAAAAAAGACTCAATTTTGAAAGCACGCACACGTAAAAACTGGATTTTTATGCAGAAAGCACGGATCTTTAGACTAAAAACGTTGACTTTTTTATAAAAACGATTGAATCCACGAAGAATCAAGAGCCAAGGCTCTGATACCACTTGTTAGGACCGTATACGTACGGAGTACTAACTGATTCAACATGTAACCGAATCAAATAGCGTGGAATTCTATTTGATTGGCGATCCAATCAGGGAAACAGTTAATCCAATCAAACCTAACAATTAGAATACGTTAAGAATAGACTAGGAATGATCAGACACGATCTATGAACTTGGAAGGGACGATCTGGATGAACTTGGACGGCTAGGGTTGTGAATTCTCAAACTGTTACGTTTTTCCACGAATTAAGTGGTATTTATAGGTTACAGCTTTCATTAGGGTTGTGAATTCTCGAACTGTTACGTTTATAAAGTTTTTAAATGATTTTTATATAGGTTTTATAATATCAAAACCTTAGAATAAGAATAAAGAATAATAGGAGATTATATTATTTTATAAGTTTCAAGAATTTAAATAAAAGTTTAAGGAGTAAATTTATTAACTATTTATGATATAACATGGTTAAACAATTAGATTAATAATTAATTATTTAAATAACTATTTGACTAATTAGTTATTTAACATGTAAGTTTATAATGTTTTGAAATATCCTAAATTTGAACCATAATAGATTTGTTGCATTTAGATTACATAAAAGATTTAATAATATTTTATAACTTTTGTTATTCTTTAAAGTAATTTATTTAAAATCATAAGTTTCTAAAACCTTTAAAAATTATTTTATTAATTTCTGAAATGTTTTAGTTAACAAATTAGTTTTTATTTTGGTTTAATAATATATTAATAAAATTCCTGAAATTTAAAATATATAAAATTTGTTTAAAAAGAAAGATGATGGAGGCTGGGTTCAAACCCCAGACCTTCGGTTTCAAGGTGTAAAGAATTAACCAGTTGGGCTAGTAGCCCAGATCTGGTTAATAGCTCTATTAAAATCTTTAAAAGTATTAATTGCAAAATCCCCTAATTCACAAGGACTCTAATTCGGTTTTGATCCAAATTCAACATCCAAACACTGATGATTACTGAAATAAACATGGGGCTTTGTTTCCCCATGTAAAACTGAGTATATGTATGTATGTAACTTACGTGATTCGGATCGAATTGATGAAGATGATGATAAGAACATTTGCGACTAAGTTGAAGTTGATTCGAGGTGTAAACGTTTCTGTTAATCCAATTAACTTTGTATTAAGCTTCCAAGGGTGATGATAAGTAAAAACCCTCAATCAATTTTGGTGTAATGTGCCCAAAAGATGAAGCTCGACCAAGTTGCAGGTCCGCAACGAAGATGAGGATTGATGGTGGTGTGTTGTTGTGTTGTAGATGTAATTGAGAGTTCTATTAGTTTAAGAGCATTGTTTTTATCATTTACCCTCGGTTACTAAAGCATTAATCGATCAGTTTCAAGTTGATTGAGTTCAAGCTTTAAATGTGAATTTCGGTTTCGAGGGAAGGCTTTAAACAAGTAAATCAAACGATTCGAAACAAGTACTGGGTTCGAGTAACACAGTTGTGGGTGTTAAAACGGTTTAATTGCGTTTAACTCGATGTTTTATGAGTGGTTGGTGATCAGTGGAGTTTGGCTGGAATAGTTGGCCGGAATAGGGGAATTCGACGGGGATGGGGGGCGGTTTGGGTTGTTTAAACAAATTTACACTTTTGGTCCCTCATGTTTACCATGTTTAACATTTTATGTAAAACCTTTTAATTTAAGTTTTAAAATCTATAATTCAAACCCTTAATCTTTTAAAACCTTAATTTAAAAGAACCCAAATTATTTATGACTTATATACTTTATAAGTTTTGTAGGAACTTTAAAAATATAATTATTCCTTTTTAAATTAGACTCATAAATAGCAATTATGTAAGGCCCCGTTCCCGGGCACCTCACAGCTGGTCATCATCACACTTAAAAACATATCCTATTATAATCTTTACTAAAATCATGCAGCGAAAACTATGAAATGACTTTTTTATTTCATTTTCTATAAATGCTTTTGCAAGGTAATACAACATTCATTACAAAACATCATTTGTTTTATTACAATACAAAAGCGTTAAACAAAAGAATGCCATCCCAAAAGAGCTGAGTAGCCGCCCATGCCATCCTCAGCAACCTTAAACAAGGTAATACAACATTCATATTCTATTGTACGTCTTTAACTTTCTTACTCTTTCATTTTTATCTCTTTCTTTCCATCACCCGTAAACCTTACCTTTATGTTTCATGGTACTAGACCTAGGCCTATCATTGACCTTCTATAACGGTGCATCGCACCTCCTGGCCACAGTACCTAAGGTAAAGTTTAGGGGTACAATCACTATATACAATACCTTTCTGTTTCGTGGTGCTAGACCTAGGCCTATCATAGACCTTCTATATCGGCGCACTGCACCCTCCTGGCCACAGCACCTAAGGTAGAGTTTAAGTATACCATTGCCACATACAATATCTTTCTGTATCATGGTACTGGACCTAGGCCTATTATAGACCTTCTATATCGGCACACCGCACCCTCCTGGCCACAGTACTTAGGATATGCAGCGATGGTTCTATACAATGGTTGATCCCAGTGTCAGGATTTTACCCTCTTCATAGCACATAGCCACCATTACTGAGGTTACAAGACAAGGATTCCATTTCGAGTCTGTTGCAACAACAAGGTCGCTCACCTCCTTTATTTGCTTGCAAGTCTTTCTTACTCTCATTCTTTATTAATGCATGCATTCATTCGTTATGTTCCTCTTTCATTATCTTTCACTTTACGTTACATAATACTTTCGTTTCATTCATTAACATAACACGTAAACCCACGGGAAAGATAAACATACATCATAATAAGGAACATCAATATCCACTATAGCATTACTATACAGGGCATCATCATACATACATAACATACATCATGCATAAACATGCAACATCATCATTATCATGCCCTACATTACTTCTAAGATCCCCGCGGTCATCTTACGTGTACCTACGGGAACTTCCACGTCAAAACTTACATCTTCACTCTCCCCCGAAAATTAGTACTTTAACTATGTTCCTCCTCGGGTACAACAACTCTACTTGGGAGTATGGGCACCCTTCAGTCGCACGGCCTTCATGCGACTGAACATCATGCGATTGGATCTATGCGGATGAACACCAATGCAGATGAACACCCAATCGTGCAAATGGACTCCCAATCGTGCAAATGGACACTATGCGAATGGACCTCATGCGAATGGACCTCATGTGAATGAGCACCTATGCGACTGGACTCTCAGTCGCATGACTCCCCATGCGACTGGGCCCCCAATCGTGCGACTGGGCCCCCAATCGTGCGACTGAACCTCAATCATGCGACTGAACCCCAATCGCCCTCCAGTCGGCCGTATGGCCTCCAGTCGGTCGCCCAGCCCTAACTGATGCAGAATGCAGTTCTCCCGAACCCACTTCTACCATTTTCAACCTCCAAGCTCATCCAAACCCATTCTAAGCCCAAATAAACCATCCTAAACCTTAGGAATGCATACTACAACCCTATACAAGCACACACAAGCCCGAAAACATACTCCAAACGCATCAAACACAATCACACTCAAATGGGTCAAACACACACACATACAAAAATGGGTTTACTATGTGTTCCAACCCCAAATCAGTTGAAAACGAGTAAAATAGGGGTCCTAGAACTCACACAAACTACAAGAAGAAGAAAAGCTTCGTCTAGACCCGCTACATGATGATTTTGCACACTCGAATCAAGCTTTCTTCTTCTCTTCTCCCCTTTCTCTCTTCTTTCTTTCTTTTGGCTGAATTTTGGAGATGTGGGGAGGGTGTGGGCTGCCCTCCCCTCTTATTCTCCTTCTCTTCTGAACTTTCTCGCATTTTGACGAGTTTGGTCCCCCGACTTTGGACTTTATTTCGTTTTCTTCTTTCGTCGGCTTCAAGGAAAATATCCGGGTGTTACAAGTCCACCCCCCTTATATAGGTTTCGTCCCCGAAACCTAATATTCCTCGAACAAACGTGGGTAATACTATCTCATTTCTTCTTTGGTCTCCCACGTTGACTCGGATCCTTTCCTGTGCTTCCACTATACACGCACAAGAGGAACTACTTTATTTCTCAGCCTCTTCTCTTTTCGATCAATGATTGTCACTGGTTGCTCCACATAATGGAGCCGTTCGTCTACCTCGATATCATCCAGTGGAACAATCATATCTTCATCTGCTATACACTTCCTTAGATGAGATACGTGGAATGTCGGGTGAATTCCACTTAACTCATCTAGTAACTCCAATCTATAGGCCACCTCTCCTACTCGAGCAATGATTCGGAAAGGGCCTATGTACCTCGGGCTCAACTTGCCCCGCTTTTGGAAGTGAATGATACCCTTCCAAGGTGAGACCTTCAACATAACCCGGTCACCCACCTGGAACTCAATTGGCCTGCGTTGTTTATCAGCATACGACTTCTGTCTATCTTTGGCTGCTTTCATGAAGGCCTTGATCCTTTCAAGCTTTTCAGTCGTAGCCTCGATCACCTCAACGCTCCCTAACTCTTTATGACCAATATCACCCCAATACACAGGTGTTCTGCATCTCCTACCATATAGCATCTCATAGGGTGGCATACCAATACTGGCATGATAACTGTTATTGTATGAGAATTCAGCTAACGGTAAGTGGACATCCCAACTTCCCCCAAAATCAATCACACATGCCTGAAGTATGTCTTATAATGTCTGAATGGTCCTTTCTGACTGACCATCAGTCTGGAGATGATAAGTCGTGCTAATATGTAACCTCGTTCCCATGGCGTCGTGGAATTTCTTCTAGAATTTAGATGTAAACCGGGTGTCACGATCAGATACAATAGACACCGGCACACCATGACGAGTCATAATTTCCGTGATGAACAGATCAGCCAACCTCTCTAATGAATATGTCTCGTGGATCAGTAGGAAGTGAGCACTCTTCGTCAAGCGGTCAACAATCACCCATATAGCATCATACCCTTTCGGAGTACGCGGCAGCTTCGTAATGAAATCCATGGTGATGTGCTTCGACTTCCATTCCGGTATATCCAAAGGTTGGATCCTCCCATACGGCTTCTGATGCTCGACCTTCACTTGCAAGCAAGTAAGGCACTTACTCACATACTCCACCACAGCACGCTTCATACCCAGCCACCAATAATCTTTCTTCATGTCTTGCTACATCTTTGTAGAACCGGGATGAATAGAGTATCGAGTCTTATGAGCTTTATCCATAATCTTAAACCGTAGATCCCCAAAACGAGGAATCCACATCCGCCCAAACTGGGTTCTAACACCAAATGTGTTTTCACCCAACTCCGTGACCAAACCTCTCATTCTTTCAGAGGTAAGATGATCTTCATTCAATGCCTCATCTTGAAACTCTTTGACTTGCTTCATCACATATGAGGTCATAATCAATTGGTATGCTTTCACCCGAATCGGCTCGAATCTTTCCTTTCGGCTAAGGGCATCCGCCACCACGTTGGCTTTGCACGGATGGTAATGGATCTCACAATCGTAATCCTTTATGAGCTCCAACCATCTTCTCTGCCCCATGTTCAAGTCCTTTGGCTCGAAGAAGTACTTCAAGCTCTTGTGGTCAGTGAAAATGGTGCACTTTGTCCCGTAGAGATAGTGCCTCCAAATCTTTAACGCAAAGACCACTGCTGCTAGCTCCAAGTCATGGGTAGGATAGTTAACCTCATGAACCTTTAACTGTCATGATGCATAGGCTATAACCTTCCCTCTCTGCATTAGCACGCACCCTAATCCCGAGTAGGAAGTATCATAATAAACCACCAGATCTTCACTTCCATCGGGTAATGACAATACAGGAGCTTGGGTCAGCCTCGCCTTCAATTCTTCGAACACCTTATCTTGAGCTTGACCCCATACAAATTTCACATCCTTCCGGGTCAACTTGGTTAGTGGAGAAGCGATCTTGGAAAAGTCTTGAATAAATCTTCGGTAGTAGCCCGCTAAACCCAAGAAACTACGGATCTCAGATGGCGTCTTTGGAGACTTCCATTGCATCACCGCTTCCACCTTTGCTGGATCCACCATGATCCCCTCCGGATTCACCACATGACCAAAAATTGAACTTCGCTCAACCAAAACACGCACTTGGAGAACTTGGCATACAACTTCTCCCTTCTCAATGTTTCCAACACCTCTCGAATGTGACCGGCATGCTCTATCTTGCTCTTTGAATAAATCAGGATATTATCAATAAATAAAATCACTGATTTATCCAACATCGGCCGACACACTCGCTTCATCAGATCCATAAAAGCATCTGGCGCATTGGTCAAACCAAAAGACATGACAAGAAACTCGTAGTGACCATAGCGCGTGCGAAAAGCTGTTTTAGGGATATCCTGCTCCTTCACCTTCAACTGATGATAGCCAGATCGAATATCTATTCTTGAAAACCAACTGGCACCTTGAAGCTGATCAAACAAATCGTCAATCCTCGGTAACGGATACCGATTCTTCACTGTCAACTTGTTCAGCTCACGGTAGTCTATACACATCCTCATACTACCGTCCTTCTTCTTTACGAATAAGACCGGAGCACCCCAAGGAGAGATACTCGGTCTAATGAACCCCTTATCGAGTAGCTCTTGCAACTGCTCCATCAACTCTTTCATCTTTGTCGGAGCCAACCGATACGCTGCCTTGGCAACAGGTTGGGCACCCGGTATCAGATCAATCTGAAACTCAATCTCCCGGTCAGGTGGCACTCCTGATAAGTCTTCTGGGAACACGTCTGGAAAATCACACATAACTAAAACATCGGATAGTTGTGGTGTTGGTGTTTCCACATCCTTTACATAACACAAGTAGGCACTACATCCACGCCTCATACACTTTCCCGCCACCACCATTGAGATTACTTTCGGGATCGTCGTGACCCGATCCCCATAAATAGTTACCGAACTCACGCCAGGCGCTATCAAGCGAATCATCTTCTTGCGACACACTATATTCACCTCTAAGCCCGCCAACCAATCCATCCCAAGAACCAAATCGAAAACACCTAAGGTCATCACGAATGGTCTAACAGGAAACTTATGACCTTCTAGTTCCATATCACAGCCCTCTATCATCTCAGAAATCTTGGTAGACTTACCTATGGCAGTTTCTACATCAAAGGACATGTCCACACGTCTACTACTAACAGGCAGCTTAGTACGAAAAGCAACAGGAATAAAACTCCTACTAGCACCCGAATCAAACAACACAGAAGCCAAAGTTTGGTTCACCAGAAACGTACCGGACACAACATCAGGGTCCGTCCTAGCTTCCTCCTGTGTCATAGTGAATGCCCTGGCACTCGCCCTCGGTCCTTCATTTCCCGTCTTCTTAACCCCGGAACCCTCAGCCCTAGGGTTCTTACAATCCTTAGTTACGTGGCCCTCCACGCCACAGTAAAAGCATTGGATCGCATGATAGTCCCTAGCTATATGCCCCGGCTTCCCACATCTGAAGCACACGTTCAACCCCAGTCTACATTCCCCACTATGCTCTTTCCCATACTTACCGCATTTCTTCATACCCGCACCCGATGTGACCATACGACGGTCATCCACCCATGCCTTCTTATTACTCGTCAAGGCATTACCCCGACCAAACCTCTTCCCATTCCAGTTTCGATCACCACCCTTCCTACTACCTTCAGCCACCACCACTACCGCCCTTTCATCATACAGTCACCCTGCCAAGTCCACCGCCGACATAAACGTGCTCGGTAGGGCAGCGATCATATGCCTGCGAATATCCGCTGGCAAACCCTGAATGTACCTCTTAATCTTCCGTGACAGAGGCGTCACCTGATCCGGCACTAGACGTGCCATCTCGTTGAACTTTGTGGTGTACTGCTGGTGTGTCATGGTTCCCGCCTCTAGCTGCAGGAACTCCCTCTCAACCTTATCCATCTCCCGGTGAGGACAGAACTCCTCAATAACCAACTTCTTCAGTTCCGACCATCTCATTTTCCCAATGGCCTTGCTACCCTCGGCTTGGACTATGTTGTCCCACCAGCATAAAGCCAAGTCCATAAAAGAATGGGCAGGAAACTTCACCTTTTAGTCCTCCTGACACCCGCTGATATTTAGAACAACTTCCATCTCTCTCACCCATCAATGAGCAGCAGCAGCAGTGCCGTTTCCATCAAAAGTAGGGGGCTTACACCTTTGAAATGCCCTGTAGTTACAGCCTCGTGCTGCCTCCTGCACAAGCTCCTCCTCCTCCTCCTTATCGGAGGGAATCGTCTCAGTCTCCGGTTGCTCTCGACCTCCCGAGGATCGGTTCCTCTCTTTCCTTTCCCCTTCCCGTACTGCCTTAATCACTTCGGTCACCACAGATGGTAAAATTGTCTGCCTTTCCCCTTCCCGAGGCCCTCAAATTTGCACTGTCATCACCACCCTTCGGATGAGGGGTCTCGGGTCACTCAGGAACCACCTTCTCAACTTTAGGTCTGCCTCTTTTGGGTCGCGATGCAGCACCAAGTCCACTACGCGAGGCTTTGGATGATCTACCACCGGCCATCCTCTATCACACACTGAAAGATTCAAACACCAACATGGTCATTTAAGGGAATAGCTCAGTTTATGTCAAGTATAGTAAGTCCCTAATTACAGTGACCAGTTATGATTAGTCACTTACTTTATTCTTCGTACCCCGAGCATTACCTGTCCTGACTACATCAGTATCTAAATCTACCAGCAACACATAAACCACATAACATGCGCACATAATACCGGTTAACATTAAAGAAAATACCTGATGGCACGCAGCTACTCAGATTGGCATCCCTTCCTATTCTGTCCCATTTTCAGTTTAAGTTAAGGTTTATTTGGAAAAATTTTACCCATTTCGCTTAAACTTTGGCTTTGATACCAACTCGTAAGGCCCCGTTCCCGGGCACCTCACAGCCAGTCATCATCGTACTTAAAAACATATCCTATTATAATCTTTACTAAAATCATGCAGCGGAAACTGTGAAATGACTTTTTTTTCATTTTCTATAAATGCTTTTGCAAGATAATACAACATTCATTACAAAACATCGTTTGTTTGCGTTACAATACAAAAGCGTTAAACAAAAGAATGCCATCCCAAAAGAGCTGAGTAGCCGCCCCGTGCCATCTCAGCAACCTTACCTGCCAACTGGAAACACATAAAAAGTCAGCGTTGCTGAGTGAGTTCTAGTTTTATAATAAAACATACTTTACTTTCATTAAAATCGTTTCTTTACTTTCATGCTATCACACATCATACGTACACATAGATAATATCATTATTATCTTCATCATTCATTATCTTTCACTTCTATCTGGATCCTGTCAAACTTTACCCTCTTCATGGCACACAGCCATGATTACGGAGGTCGAGTGACAAGGATCCCGTTTCGTACTTTATCATTATGTTTCTTCCGTTCATTACTTTCATTCGTTCATTCTTTAACTTTCATTCACTCATTGTACGTCTTTAACTTTCTTACTCTTTCATCTTTATCTCTTTTCTTTCCAACACCCGTAAACCTTACCTTTCTATTTCGGGGTACTGGACCTAGGCCTATCATAGACCTTCTATAACGGTTCATCGGACCTCCTGGCTACAGTACCTAAGGTAAAGTTTAGGGGTACAATCACTATATACAATACCATTCTGTTTCTTGGTGCTGGACCTAGGCCTATCATAGACCTTCTATATCGGCGCACCACACCCTCCTGGCCACAGCACCTAAGGTAGAGTTTAAGTGTACCATTGCCACATACAATATCCTTCTGTATCGTGGTACTGGACCTAGGCCTATTATAGACCTTCTATATCGACGCACCGCACCCTCCTGGCCACAGTACCTAGGATATGCAGCGATGGTTCTATCCAATGGTTGATCCCAGTGTCAGGATTTTACCCTCTTCGTAGCACACAGTGACCATTACTGAGGTCGCAAGACAAGGATTCCATTTGAGTCTGTTGCAACAACAAGGTCCCTCACCTCCTTTATTTGCTTGCAAGTCTTTCTTACTCTCATTCTTTATTAATGCATGCATTCATTCATTATGTTCCTCTTTCATTATCTTTCACTTTACATTACATAATACTTTCGTTTCATTCATTAACATAACACGTAAAGCCACGGGAAAGATAAACATACATCATAATAAGGAACATCAATATACACTATAGCATTACTATCCAGGGCATCATCATACATACATAACATACATCATGCATAAACATGCAACATCATCATTATCATGCCCTACATTACTTCTAAGATCCCTACGGTCATCTTACGTGTACCTACGGGAACTTCCACGTCAAAACTTACATCTGCACGCTCCCCCGAAAATCAGTACATTAACTATGTTCCTGCTCGGGTACAACAACTCAAATTGGGCGTATAGGCACCCTTCAGTCGCACGGCCTTCATGCGACTGAGCATCATGCGATTGGACCTATGCGGATGAACACCAATGCGGATGAACACCCAATCGTGCGAATGGACTCCCAATCGTGCGAATGGACACTATGCAAATGGACCTCATGCGAATGGACCTCATGCGAATGAGCACCTATGCGACTGGACTCTCAGTCGCATGACTCCCCGTGCAACTGGGCCCCCAGTCGTGCGACTGAACATCAATCGTGCGACTGAACCCCAATCGCCCTCCAGTCGGCCGTATGGCCTCCAGTCGGTCGCCCAGCCCTAACTGATGCAGAATGCAGTTCTCCCGAACCCAATCTACCATTTTCGACCTCCAAGCTCATCCAAACCCATTCTAAGCCCAAATCAACCATCCTAAACCTTAGGAATGCATACTACAACCCTATACAAGCGCACACAAGCCCGAAAACATACTCCAAACACATCAAACACAATCACACCCAAATGGGTCAAACACACACATACAAAAACGGGTTTACTATGTGTTCCAGCCCCAAATCAGTTGAAAACGAGTAAAATAGGGGTCCTAGAACTCACACAAACTACAAGAAGAAGAAGAACTTCGTCTAGACCCGCTACACGATGATTTTGCACACTCAAATCAAGCTTTCTTCTTCTCTTCTCCCCTTTCTCTCTTTCTTTCTTTTGGCTGAATATTGGAGATGTGGGGAGGGTGTGGGCTGCCCTCCCCTCTTATTCTCCTTCTCTTCCGAACTTTCTCTCGTTTTGGCAAGTTTGGTCCCCCGACTTTGGACTTTATTTCTTTTTCTTCTTTCGTCGGCTTCTAAGGAAAATATCCGCGTGTTACAAGTCCACCCCCTTATATAGGTTTCGTCCCCGAAACTTATTATTCCTCGAACAAACGTGGGTAATACTATCTCATTTCTTCTTCGGTCTCCCACGTTGACTCGGATCCCTTCCCGAGCTTCCACTGTACACGCACAAGAGAAACCATTTTATTTCTCAGCCTCTTCTCTTTTCGATCGATGATTGTCACTGGTTGCTCCACATAATGGAGCCGTTCGTCTACCTCGATATCATCCAGTGGAATAATCATATCTTCATCTGCTATGATTGTATGAATTAATGATTATGTTATCAACAAGTTTATCTAACTACAAATAAATATTGCAAGTAATAACATAGCATGTGTTGAATTAAATTTAGAATAAAATAATAATTGATAGCAATAACTGAATATTGAATTACATGATTTTCTAAAAATAAAAAAATATAAAAATGGACTATGAATACTCACTTGATAATTAAAGGTGGTTTGAACAATAATAACAATACAAGATTAGATACTAACGGTTTTTCTCACGGTTCAACCTAAGGTACGGTGTTTTAGATAAAAAAAATATATGATTATAGACTAGATCGATTCGGAAAACCTGGGGTTTCATTTTAGGATTTGGGTTTAACAAATGGTAATATGACTAATTTGATTAAAATGAAAACGAATAATTTGGTTATGAAATTGAATTTGGAAATAATAATAATGAATAACTAGTAATTATTAAATATAATCAAATATTTAATTTATAATAATAAGATTTGAATATTAAAGTATAAAATAATTAATTATTTAAAATAATTAATTGAGTAATTAATTACTTAAAAGATTCACAAAATATAGATTCAAAATGGTTTGAAATAATTTGTGTTTGATTTAAATAATATTTTTTTAATTTGAAACCTTTAAATAAGTTGACTATATTTTTATAATCTTTACAATAAATAAAGAAAATAAAAGTTATAATTTTTTAAAAATATTTAATTCTTGAAATAGATTTAATTCATAAAATAATTTTTATATGAAATCTATTTTATATAGAAAATTTCTAGAATTTAATTTGTATAAAAAAGGATTTAAAAACCATTTGGAGGTGCTCGGGGTAGAACGTGGGACCTCATGTGCATATGAGATGTGTTTTACGAGTGAGCTATAAGCCCAAATCTATTTTAAAAAATGATAATTAAGAAATCCCCAATCATCAAAAGAATCCTAGATTGAATTTGATCAAATTAAACACCAATTTGTATTTGTTAATGGAATCGATCTTAGGCCTTTTGATCCTTAAGTGAAACCGAATGTTGTGGCTGAAATTACCTTATTGATTATCGAATTAAGGCTGAGCAAGAAAAGTTAATCACTACCGAGGAGAAGTTTATTCAAGATGATTTTGTTGATGATAACCTAATTGCTTGTATGATAAGGTGCTTTAGATGATGAGAAACAAAAGCCCTCAATCAGTTGGAATAAAAGATGCTCAGAGGGTTGATCTTGACTAGGTTGCAGACTCGATATGAACAAGCAATTGAATGTGATGTGTGGGTATGATGTAAGTGAAATTAGGTGTTCCATGAGTTCAAATGATTCCACCTGACTGTTTAGCCTTGATAATATATTTTTAATTTTAATAGTTTCATACTAATCGAGTTATGGGATTTGATTCGAAGGATTCATGTTTGATTTGAGTATGATTACATGATTGAAACATAATTATAGGAGATTGAATTCACACAGATCATATAAACGTTGTAATATATCTGTTTTGATTAATTCGAACGTGAAAATCGAGCTGGAACAGATTCAGCATTGAACAGGGATTTCAGTTTTGATTGGAAGGTTCAAGAGCTTGATTATTAGAATTAAAAGAGTCATGAAGAATCATGATCTCGAAAAGGAACAAAAGGTTTTATTGGGTTGATTTGATATGATTTTATAGGGTTTGGCCTCACCGGAGCTACGCCGGAGAGATAACCGGAGAAGGGAGGTCGATGATGGGGGTGATGGGTTGGTTTAAAAGAAATTACAGATTGGGTCCTGAGGTTTAAAACTTATCATTTTAGGTAAATAGTTTTTTTAATAAATTCTAAAAATCACGATTTAAACCTTAGACTTTTAAAACCCTAATTTGAATAATTAAAACATTTATTACTTTATAAAAACTTTATAACTTTATAAATGTTGAAAAGCTATGAAATTAATTATCTATTTTATTTCAATAATTCAAATCTCATAATTAATAAACAAACTCTATAAATTTATAAAATTATTTTATAAATTATTAAATTAAATTAAATAAATGACATATTTATTGTATTTGGAATGTAAAAAATATATAAAATGACTAATTAATGAATTTGATTTTAAAAATTGACTCAAACATGTTCAGATTTGGGTTAAAATGGGTCAAATGTTACACCAAAGACATTTATAATGCAAGAAAATCAAAAAGTATCATGACTATTGAACCAAAACAATTATTTGTACTATTAGATTTTTTATAGTTATATAGGGTTCAAACCACTCATCACATGCCACGTGAAGTAATTTACTACTTTACATCTCAAACCCTGCCAATCCTACTAAGTAGGTGCCTGAGATCCCCATGTGTGCATGATATTCACCATTACATTCAAATAATTTAAAGTATAATATAAAATAAAAGGATTGTCCAATTCTGCCATTTTGATCGAACATATGCATAACCATCATAAGTTTCTATCATGCAACCCTAGTTATTAACATTAGTCCAATTCAATATAAATCACATTATCATCTAACTTACATGTATACATGAATATCCAACTTCCCAAATTATCGCATTCAAGCTTTCAACAACATAATGTGACTTTTAAATCTAGCATATCTCGTATATTATCATCCCAATAACATTCTAGCATGTTCCTAACATTTTATACATGTTCAAACCATTGTAATTCACAACCATAATTACTAAGTTTTCTCATTAGGAAGATGAAATCTAGTAATTCATATTTCATGAAACTAACTAATAATTCTTTAATTATATGAGCAATCTAACCTATTTTCATTATAACAACACAACAAAGTTTTTGGAAATTAAATTTTTCAATTTGGGTAAGTTATGAACTACAAGTTGAAACTATGATTTTCTTGCGCAATTCACTTAAGTCAACAATAATAAAATCAATATGACAGAAATACAACATTCAATTTCATCAATTTCAAGTTTAGATTGGATGAATGAACTAAGGCTTGTTTATAGACTAAATTCATGAAAAAGGATGAATGATGGTTGATAATTCTTACCAATTCACGTTCTCGATCATTATTGGAACTTCCTAATACGTTGTACATATCAAATCAAACAAAACAATGGTGGCGTTTGTGTGTGGTGGTGGCCGACCGCAAAGAGGGGGGGGGGTCTTCTCGGCTTCAAATGGGGTTTGGGGGGATTAGTTTTTTTTAGTTTTTATATTTAGCAATATTTTTCATTCCTACCTTTTAGTTTTTATAAATATCAACTTACTTATGAAATATTTATAAAACATTTTTCTTTCTTAACTTTTGGGTTTTATAAACCATCAAACGAAAAATCATAAAATAACACATAACAGATTTATTTCACATAATCACTTAATTATTAATCAAGTTAATATTTTTTTAAATCAACATCAATCATTTAGTAAGTCATCAATGTTCAAGGACAATTTGTGGGTGATTAGGTGACGTGTATGCAAGACTCGACGGAACTAACGGAGTTTTGTTAATGAAAAATTACTAGATGTCCCATCATCAGCGATTAGGTTATGAAGGGCTACATGCAAGGGTTCGATTAGGGTTTCTTCCTAGATTAAGGATCGATTGTCAATTAGGGTTTATGGTTCTATTAGGTTAGGATTGGTAAATACATTGCGGAGATGTCGAAGGTGTAGCGATGGTGATAATTGTTTAGGCGATGGTGGTTAATGGTTCAATGGTTGTGAGATGGTGATGGATTTTCAAAAGGTTGGTGGTGGTGGTTGTTGAAGCCTCTTTGAAGATTAGCATTAGTCATTTTATTTGTAATAGTATAGGGATTTATTTATAAATATATATTCCTTTGTTTTCATTTTTAGTATAAATAGGATATTATGTGTATTTTGCAGATGTTTGAAACAGTTAGAACTTTCTGTTGTTATTCACCTTGCACATTGTATCCATTTGCATCTACTATCAATGAAAAACAGTTATGAATTTTAAAGTATTTACATGTGTTTGATTACTTAGTGTTTATATTTGATCATTGCATCACAGATCGATCCATTTTGAATCTATCAGTGGTGTGCCAACGAACACGAACGAGGAAACAATGGTGGTTTTCTAGGTTTGTGTAGCAATTACTAGTGTGGTGATAGCCTAGGTTATAATAATGATAATTTTTATTTTTATTAGTAGTTGACGCAAAGAGTAAAATTCAGTTTTGCTCTCGAAAGGTTGACTAAAGTAATAATTTTTCTCCAAAAGATTAAACATCAATTTAAATCCAAAAGTTTCATATGTTATTTCAGTTTCACTTCAAAAGTTTAATTATTTTGGATCAAGTTAAAACAACTGATAAAACTTTTAGTTAGAATTAAAATAACTTATAAAACTTTTAATGTAAAATTGATAGTTTTAATTTTTTAAAGGAAAATAATTATTTTTAATAAACCTTAAGCAGAACTGAACTTAACTGTAAAGCAAATTACATAACTAGTATGTTTATTATAATGAGTAAATTACACAATTAGTACTTACATATAAAAAGACATAAATGCTCTTACCTTTAACACACTTATTTAATGGAGTTAGTAAGTTGAAGTTAATTAAGATAAATTAAAAACCATAAGAAGTAAAAACAAGATCTTAAAACCTTTAGATAAAAAATGTTATTTGAATCAAATGAGAAGAATAAAAAATGAAGTTTACTCTTATTTAACAAAGTATAAAAATCCATTTACTATTTAAAAATTTAAACAAAGACTCATTGCTTGATAATAAATTATACCTACAATTAATAAATGACAATCCTAATTTATATTTTTATCATTAAATTCAATCTCACTTATGTAATTATTATCGATTTATAGTTGATTTCTACTCAATGTTGGCTACACGGATGATTATTAGCGAAATGAGGAAACATATGTTACACGTAACAGAAATCGAATAAAAGATAAGTGCACCGCTATAATAATTACGCGGGTGGATTGTCCTTAATGGTAAAATCAATGATTGAAAGTATAATTGATTAATTATATTACACATTATGATATCACTAAAATCTAGTTTGTCTTATCAGTTAATTCACATAATCTATTAATTAAAATATTGTCTAAACCACTTGATTAAATATTTATTTCCATGAATACAAAACATGATGAAAATATGTTAAATGATGAAGTCAGTTTCAAATATTTTATTATTTGATTTTAAGGTTGATAACATAGAGAGTAAAGTTTGATTTTTGTCCTTAACTTTGTTTATAACTATTTGAGTACTATGCTTAAATTCTTAAAAATATCATGGCATAGATTTTTATCAAAAATTTAATCGTCACAACATTGGTAATGTCATTAGATTTTTTTTTCATTATTTTTAATAAAATAACCAATACACTCTTAGATCATTTTAAGTAGGTTCCTTAAATATCTTTGAGTTTGTTCCATATTTCATATGAAATATGTGTAGATGGTTGTGAGTGGATAAAAAAAATTATTTTTTTATCTGTGATACTATTCATCCCTATTAAATTTTATAACTTTTAAAAGTTGTTGTGAGTGGCGAAGAAAGAAAATACAATGATGAAGATATAAAAATATTATTTAATTGGAAACAAAAAAGTAACAGTAAAGATATTTAAAAAATCATATTTAATTAAAAATAAAAGAAAAAAATAGTGGATTTTTATGTATTTGTAGGATTAAGGATAAGAAAATTGATGTGAACGCTCTTAAATACCAAAAGCATACACAGTAATATTTGTAAGTGTGTTCCGTATATTATATGGAATGGTTGTGAGTAATTATGAACTAAAGAGTGATAAAAGAACACTGTTCATTTGTATATATAATAAGGCATTATTCATCCCTATTAATCTTTTAATATTTTTAGAAAATGATTGTGAGCGGAGAAAATAGAAAATATAATAACAAAAGTATAAAAAATATTATTTAATTAAAAAATAGAAAAAAATAATAGTTTTTAGCGTAATTATAAAGTTAAGGATGAAGAACTTATGTGAATACCACTTATTTGTTTATTTCCAACGCAAATGTACCATTTAACTAAGTGGTAATGTGCTGGGTGCTAGTGGTGTACAAATCGGGTTTTTTTTCTAAACGCGGTTTGGGTCCAAACAGGAACCGGTTTGGTCAACCGTGGTCAAAACCGGTTTGGCCTCAAACCGGTTCGGGTTCTAAACTAGTTTGGACTTAAAAAAACCCAAACCTACAAAACCGGTTTGGGTCGGTTTGAAAACCGGTTTGGGCCCAATCCGGTTAGGTTTTTTTAAGCGTTATGAATTAAATAAACAATTAATTATAAAAATTAAATAAACTTATAAGATGAATGTTACATATTAATTGTATAATTTAAATAAACCTATAAGATGCATTTACATATTTTTTTGTAAAATTAAAACATATAAAATTAGAAGCATTATATAATTGTTTTAAAAAACAAAGTACACAATTTAAAATCAAAGTGAAATATATAATATATAAAACATAGAAACAATTCAAACAACATAAAAATTTAAATAATTGTTTGGAAACCGGTTTGGAAACGGACCTTGTTAGAAACCGGTTTGAAAGAGGAAACTTACAAACCGAACCAAAACCGTCGGGTTGGCCCGGTTTGAAACCGGTTTGGGCCAAACCGGTTTCGGTTTTTTTCGAACCGGTTGCCAAACCGGTTTTTTTAACACCTCTACTGGGTGCCAGAGGCTTTTGTCCTCCTGACATGAAGACTACATATTAAATTCTAACATGAGCAGGATAGAAATTATTGTTGTTTAGAAGTATGAATAGATGAGTGTGTGTATTTG
This sequence comes from Flaveria linearis, assembly GCA_024085815.1. Lineage (NCBI taxonomy): Eukaryota > Viridiplantae > Streptophyta > Magnoliopsida > Asterales > Asteraceae > Flaveria > Flaveria linearis. The sequence continues at coordinate 59,774,101 of CM044007.1, read as the reverse complement.
ATTTTAAAAAACTAAATGGTAATGTTAGTACTTAATAATTTTTCTAAATATAACTCGTCACCATGAAAGGGGTTAACCAACTATATATGATAAACACGTTAAGGGATTAAAATTTTGTTATTATAATAAAAGGATAACGAGGGATGACACATGGTAACATCACATTAATTCTTAATAAAATTTTCCAGCTTCTCTTTCCAATTATATAACTTCATTAATTACTAATTATATTATGTAATTCTTTTTTTAATATTTTAAAAAGATTAGAAAATTGATTTTTTTTGTTAATGTTTATTTCTAGAGAAACAAATTTTATAAAAAGAAATTTCTCTAAAACATCATACTTTTTTGAAAACACAAAACAAATTAAAAAATAGTATTTTTTTTAAATGTTTTGTTTTGAAATGTAATGTTTAATTTATTTTTTAGGAAAAACAAAAAAGTTTAAAAATAAACTTTTAAAAAGTTGATATCATTGTTTTATTACTTATAGTCCTTACTAATACATAAATTAAATCACATAATATTTTATAATTAATAAAATCTTATATTATTTAATATTTTATTTATTCAACTCGTGTAATACACGGGTTCACTAAGGTGCTTTTTGTGTTTTCTGCAGAAAAACGTTTACAGTTTGCGGACTACATCTGTAGACATCTGCAGCAGAAGAGGTGGATCAAACGTCTGCAGTCTACAAGAAAAAGACTGTTTGTTTTTTTTAACATCTGCCGACTGTTTTTTTAACATCTGCATACTGTTAAAATATTTTGTAATTAAAGTATACCTAATTGTTAAAGTTCAAAAAGTACTTTTACATTAAAATATAAATAAAAGTCATACAAATACATTAAAATTTGAATAAAAGTCATATAAATACATTAAAATATAAATAAAAGCCATACAAAATAAATGTACTTTTACATTATTCAATATTCTGCATTAATTGCTCAGCAATTTCATATTGTAACTGAATCATATATTCCCGGTCTGATGCGATACGCTATTCTTGAACACCATTTTCATCAGCATCAACTAGTTAAACCACAAAACCCCATCAAACAAGAACTACATACGAATCCAATACGAGAAATTCTAATAAAACACTTGAAATCAAACAAGAACTACATACGAATCAAAGAAATTGAAAACCCCAAATGGAGTTGCAATAGATCTATTGATTTACCTGAGGGACGACCGAATACAGGGAGGCGGTAGAGCAGGGAGGTGGAGGTCGGTAGAGCAGGGCGGCAGCAGGGCGGTCGGTAGAGCAGGGTCGAGCAGGGGGGTCAAGCAGGGGGTCGAGCAGCGGGGGGTCGAGCAGGGGGGGGGGTCGAGCAGCGGGGGTCGAGTAGGAGGGTCGAGTAGGGAGGGTGTGACAACCCGGAAAAATTTCGTTAAAAATATATATATATATATATTTAATAATAATAATAATAATAATGATAATAATAATAATGAAAATAATAATAATAATAATAATAATAATAATACTATTAATAATTTATAAGAACTATTAAACTTAAAAAAACTATTTAAAACTTAAAATGAGAAGTTAAGGGGGTAATTTTGTAATTCATGAAACTTGTTTTAAAAACTTTGAACATGAAATAATAAGTATAGTAAACCTGAGGGACCATTTCTGTAAATTTCTTAAAAACCCCAACCCACCGCCCGTTCCCCCGATTTCTTTCTCCGGCCAAACTCCGGTGATGATTCCGGCGGCCCCCAAACGCCAAATTGAGTCGGATTTCAACCAAATTATGCATCCCGACATCTTCTCGTGGGTAATTCGAACACTAACCCTACTAAAATTTGAATAATAGAAGACGTTAATGTGGTCAACCCACTCGACCGAAACTTTCGGCCGACCAACCACTACGAATCGCACTAAAACCGCAATAACGACTAAACTAATCACGCATTATCGAACTTTAGATCGTTTATAACCTTCCTTCGAGTTCCATTTTTTCTAAAACAAACACAAACCCACGATTTGTGCACCTCACTGCCGCGACTTGTTCCCTTACCTGTTCATCATCAATCGAACTTCACAACAGGTAATTAAACTTAATAATCAACTCGATTTTGGTTGGGGAACAAAAGCCCCAACATCAATTTGGGTATAAACATCAAATCGAGGATCAATTTGATTCGGATCGAATTAGGGTTCTTATTGATTTGGGGATTGATTTGGGTTTATGTGTAAAGGAATTAAAAGCCGAGACTTAATGCGGCTTAGGCCTTTGGTTCACCGGTTCCCGACTCACAATTGCATCCTTGAGGTCACGGGTTCGACCCGTGCAACCTTACTTTTTTTTTAAAAGCCTTTTTGCAGTTTTTAAAAATATACAAAAATACCTAAAAATTATAAAAATAACTTTTAAAAACTTCCTGTATTTTAAAATTATTTAAGTAATTTTCTATAAAATTTATTTGTTAAAAACACCTTAAAAATATTTATAAAATATTATTTATAAATAGCCATTTTTATACAAATGGACTCTAAATAATAATTTAAATTATTAATTTATTATTGGATACCATATTATTTTAATTATGGATTTATTATGATAAATGTAGGAATTATATGTAATAATTTCACAAATTATTTACAAATACAATTATTATCATTATAATTATACCATTGTTATTATTAATATCAAGATTGGTAATATTATTAATACATAGTGTTGTTAGTATATCAAATCGTGTACGTCAAACCGAACCGACCCGAATCCGACCAAATGTAATTATTCGCGTTCAGCACATTTTAAAAACTTAATTACAATTAATAATAGGTGTTGATCGTGTTGGTCGTGCATTATTCGTTGAAGCTTCCGTTCATTTTATTACATCAATTCAAGGTGAGTTTACAACCCCACTTTTATTTATACTCTTTTTGGGGGAGAGAAACATGTTGTTTTCATAAACGTTACATTATATTGGGTTTTTGTAATACTGCATATACTTGATACTATGGTGTTATACTTTGCCCTTCAGACCGTTAATATGCAAATAGCGAGGTGATTGTTAGTAGATCTACTGGGATTGACATACCCCACCCGGGCTAGTCGCGCTAGCACCACGTTTGCAAACGGGTGAACAGTTAGCCTGTTAAAAGTTGTGGTGTGTGATCCACAATCGGGCCTACTTTATTATTTGATTACATGTCAGCTCGGTCGCAACTTCATACACATAGTGATCATTATGGATTAGCTACCCACTATATGCTTTGATTACATAATCCGAGAATTTAATTACAGATACTTACCGGATTACATAATCCGGGGATTTCATTACAGATACTTATCGGATTACATAATCCGGGGATTTCATTACAGATACTTATCGGATTACATAATCCGGGGATTTCATTACAGATACTTATCGGATTACATAATCCGGGGATTTCATTACTGATACTTATCGGATTACAAAATCCGGGGATTTCATTACTGATACTTACTGTTTTCTGATAAACATGTGAACTCACCAGTCTTGTACTGAGATTTTGCATGTTTTCTCTCAGGACATTGATGTGGCACGTTTAAGAGCACAGCACCCACCGCATGTCATTCCGCATTCATCTCAAACTGTTTTCAAGACTTAATTCCATGTAATGAATTGGACGCGTGTTTGCGTGTTCCAAAAACCGTTGTTAAATGTTTTCCTGTTTTCGCTTCCGCACTACTTAAATATATTTGGTTTGTTTCATTAAAATTAAACTACTTATATGATTTGTAATTATCGAGTCGTTTGGTGTAAATGATGCTTATCTGAGATCCTGGTTATGTCACACGCCTGACGGTAAAACCCCGTTAGCGGATTTTGAGGGTGTGACAGATTGGTATCAGAGCATTAGTTATAGCGAACTAAAATGAACTTTGCATCTCATCTGCATTGCATTTTAGACTATAGCTGGATTTGCATTAGTTACACACACATAGATTACTAAGCTATGCCTACTAAATTGGTTGCCTGAGAGTTTTTGCTTTAACATATCCCTGTGAGCATATGGCTACCGGGATGGTGGCTCCGAGTTGCTGTGAGTCACGGGAGAGTTTGTGTGCATTTGACCTCGCCTAAATGTTCTTCGTGATTTGTGTGACACATAGACACCTGTATTCTGGATTTCCTGGCAAAAGGCCCTCGGGCTAAGGCAAGCATATCGCATAAATCTCATTATGAGACCAGTTATGCTTACCTGGGGATTTCTGGGATGAGTGATAACTATGGTCAATACACAGGTCTTTAAGGCAAATGGGTCAAATTACCTTGGCGTGTCAATGATTCCCAAACTTTATTGATCCTTTCGTATACTTTGATTGATCGACCCTGATATAATACACACATATTTGGTACTTCTATCATTGATGACCACTGTACTTGACAAGATATGTTAGCCTAATAGGAGGAACCGGGGTGATCATGCAAAGCAACTTACCATTACGGGTGCACACGTAATTGTAATTTGTCGTGCATGCTAAGTCCGGTGAGTCTGGTTGGGTGGTAACATTGTAGTCAGTATAAGTCATCATTCCTACATCTTGAGCAAGAAAGTCTCGGTCTTCATAGAACATAGCCACTGATGTGGAAACTATCTATCAGTTCTACTTGTAGGAATGCTCACCCTTACCTTGAATTTGGACGAAATTCAAACCATGACATTTGTGTTAATCCCTCGAATTCGGACTGATTCTCTAGCTTGTCTATTTCTTTAAATCTTTGAATTTCTCTTCCTTTTCATTCCAAGACAAAAGGTCTATTTTCATATGACTGATAGCTTTTGATATTTGGTAATTTAAAGAATGTCTGGAAGAGGACGTGGACGCGGGAGAGGTAACATCTCAATGACGCCTGCAGAATTGGCAGTGATAATCAATCATAGTATTACCGCAGCGTTGGCAAACCAACACCTCCACAGCAGAACCCTATTGGACAACCGACTTGCACCTACAAGTCCTTTATGGACTGCAAACCTAACCCGTTCAATGGAACTGAGGGAGCGGTGGGACTGCTCCGTTGGTTCGAAAAGCTAGAGTCGGTATTCGAAATCTGCAACTGCCCTGCTGGGAATAGGGTAAAATATGCTGCTGGCATACTAGATGGTGCTGCTCTGAGCTGGTGGAACACACAAGTTCAAATGTTGGGCGTTGAAGCTGCAAACGCCACGACATGGGAAGAATTCAAGAATCTGCTGAAAGAGGAGTACTGTTCACGAGATGAAGTACAAAAACTGGAAACCGAATTTTGGAACCTGAAGATGGTAGGTTCTGAAATCGAAGCCTACACAACTCGTTCTCACGAGTTGGATACTCTGTGCCCTACTATGATTAACCCGGCTTACAAACGGGTTGAGAGGTACATTGATGGGCTAGTTCCAGAAATACAGAGCATGGTCACCACTAAAGACCAGCTACCATACAGGAGGCTATTCGACTGGCGTACAAGCTAACGGATCAGGCCGTCGCGCAGGGCAAGCTGCCCTCGCGAGGTGCTGCATCGGGTTTCAATGAAAATAAGAGAAAATGGGAACGTTCTGCCGGTGGGAAGCAATCTTCATTCTCCACTTATCAGCAACAACAACATAAGAAGTTAAATCTGTCCCAATCTTCTCATAACGTGGGGAATTCAGGTAACTATCATGGAAAACTTCCAAAGTGCAGCAAATGCAAGTTCCATCATACTGGGCAGTGCACAAGGAACACTTGTGAGAGGTGCGGAAATTTGGGCATATTGCCAAGTATTGCAGGGTAAACCTCTCGGGAAAGGCACCTCAACAGCAGCAGAATACAATCAGACTGTGTGTTTTGAATGTGGACAATCCGGTCACTTTAAAAGGGACTGTCCGAAACAGAAAGGGAATGGTAACAATGGTGCTGCTGATAAGCCCAAAGACAACAACAATGGTGGTGGCGGTGGCAGAGGCAGAGCCTTCATCATAGGTTCAGGTGAGGCTCGAAATGACCCTACTGTAGTATCTGGTAAATTCACTATTAATGGATGTTATGCCTCTATTCTATTTGACTCTGGTGCTGATAAGAGTTATGTGTCCACCAAGTTTAGTAAAACACTAGGAATAGTGCCTACTGACTTGACTTCTAAGTATACCATAGAAATAGCCGATGGTAGGACGATAACAGCAACACAAGTGTTTAAAAACTGTAAGCTAGGCTTATCCGGACACACTTTCCATATAGACCTTATTCCAGTCACACTTGGTAGCTTCGACGTAGTAGTCGGAATGGATTGGCTATCCAAGAACCGCGCATGAGAAGTCTGGCTAATCTTACCATGAGGTAACGATCATGAGTATTACAAGTTTCTATTCTATACCCTAGAGTGCTAGGATCATAATTCCAGTAAGACCTTGTTAAGGGTAACAAAACATTACTAACACTTGCTATTACTTAAGTCATGTCCTACTTAGAGCCTTCATGGTATTTCCAATCATGGCATTAATTTTATATTTTAAGAGACATTCCTCCACTTAGTATTTCAGTAACTGAGGAACTGATTGAATGCTTAGAATGAAAGTGGACTACAGGAAACATAGAAGAGTGATGATACTCTCTATACATACATTACGTTATTCTTTGGGATGATGCTAAGGAAAATTAGGATGTCGTATAACCGGCTTAAGCACATTCTTAGTATACCGGTGATGCTTATATATAAGGTTATTGAGGTTAGTTCAAAGCCTTGGTGATTAAGTACTATTACTTAAAGAATGAAATGCAAAGGTTAGAATGGTAATTCTAAAATCATGTAATAGTAGGGTTAGGTCGTGCTCTTTATACTGACAAACTCCCTGAATTGACAAAGCTGATGTCATACCTCATGACATTAGACCAAATAGAATTAGGAAGGACACTGGGAAAATCTAGTAAGTCGTAGAAAGAAGTTGGAGGGTCGAACAAGCAATCTAGCGGTAAGGTAGACAAGAATGCCAATGTTGTGAACCTAGCTATGTTGGTTAACACGATTAAGCTAACATGCGCTAAACGGGGACATTAAGAAGGTTGGAGTTCCAACCATTACCATAAGTGTGCCCTAGGTCGATTAGGACCCCAGGACAAGTTAGAAACAATCAGAATTAGGAAATGGCTATAGCTAGAAAGTAGGAATAGTTAAATTAAGGAAATAAAGGTCATATAAGTCAAGGTAATACATCACGCGGTCATACATTTACGACTAAAGCAAGCCACATTCGACAAGACTAAATGTTGTTACATGTACGTACCTTATCATCAATAGCTACACATCTATTTGACATCAGGGTTGATAATAAGCTTAGATTCTTCTGAAATTATTCTTTAACTTATCATTAACCCTAGTTGCTTAGAAATCATTTTACTCAGTAAAAATAACCAATGGTAGTAATTAGTACACGAAGATCATGTCTTTGACATAGACTTAATACTGTATGAATTGGTTAGCGAAGCATGAAACCAAGATAGACCATCAGGAGAAGGTGATTCGTCGAAAGCCTCTAGATATTTAATGTGGGTGATCACGTTTGACTCAAAGTCTATCCCTGGAAAGGGATTGTACGATTTGGAAAGAAAGTGTTTATCTGATGAATCACTTGTTGTGTCTCTAAAAGAGGACTCTGAAATTATGTTGTGTCCTTACTTTGATGAGTCTCTATTCGTTTCAATAAATGGTTTCAATTGTTTGTTTTGTGAAATTTCATCCTCTGGCTTTAGGGTGATTTCCTTATCTTAAGAATTGACTTCAACTATTCTCATTGGAACTTGCATTTCACAAATGACACGATCTCACCGAAATAGTATTGAAATCCGTACTTTGGTGACAAATAACAATCTTCGATTGTTTTCTTGTTATTATGAAATTCAATCATCAAGATGGGCATGAAAACCATACCTTGATGACTAATCTCATTTCTTGATTTTCAACTTACCATGGTTGTAATCAAGTGACGAAAAGCATGAAGTAACTTGAAGGGTGAATCAATGTTGGTGATTCGACCTATCAAGCCAAAGCATGATCTCTGAACCTGAAAGGAGACCCAATCGTTTTAGGTTGATTTTTATTCTAAGCTTAGAGCACTTAGATTCGTAAATCAATTTCTCTCCCTTTATCCTCATGTTTTGACCTAGCTATATGGAATCATTTTTCCTTATCTATCGACTTTCATTTTGAGTTATCATCAAAACGTGATTGTGCGATGGTAGCCTTTCTAAACAATCTCTCTGCTAAAGATATTATCAACTTATGACTTTCTAGTCATACAAATGTTCACAGCTGTGCTTATGGTTTGTGAACTGTGTATGTAAACTTACTTATTGCTACCTTGCAAAACATGTTTACAAGTACCTTTTCTATTGTTCGCGTCACTTCTTGAATCGATTTTGAATCCTTAACCTTGAAAATCATTAAAATTCTATTTTGGATTTGAACAACAAGACTCGTTATTATCCTCATTGCGATGTGGATACAAAGGTTCATAAACCTTCGTAACTTGTAGACATGGGTTCAACCTAAAGGAAAAGACGTAACCTGGTATGTGTCCAAGTGTCTTATCTTTACAAAGTGACAAGACCTAATCTTTGTGATCCTATGGATCTCCTGTTTAACTTTCCTTGCAACTAAAATGCTTCTTATTTTAGAGGTCATGATGACAATTGATGCATTATAGACTATTGTCGTGAATCTTCGCATAGCGTATTATTTTAGACCGATGGTTGGTCAAAGGAGAAATACGTATTCACAAGATATGCGTTAAGATCATTTCATATGGTGACATTTGGGATTCTTAAATTCCGATGGATAACCTTTCTTATCATTGTTGGTCTTATCACCTTACCATGAAATTATATTCTGGAAATTTAAACAACTAAAGCATAGCAAAATTCCGATTGTCAGAGTTCGGTGGAACTCCCGGCGCGGTCCTGAGTTCACCTGGAAACGAAAGGACGAAATGATGCGCAAGTATCCTAACCTGTTCAAGAATATTATCAGTACATCTTAATTTTCGGGACGAAAATTCCTCTAACAGGGGGATGATGTGATAACCCGAAAAAATTTCGTTAAAAATATATATATTTTTAATAATAATAATAATAATGATAATAATAATAATGAAAATAATAATAATAATAATAATAATAATAATACTATTAACAATTTATAAGAATTATTAAACTTAAAAAAAACTATTTAAAACTTAAAATAAGAAGTTAAGGGGGTAATTTTGTAATTCATGAAACTTGTTTTAAAAACTTTGAACATGAAATAATAAGTATAGTAAACCTGAGGGACCATTTCTGTAAATTTCTTAAAAACCCCAACCCACCGCCCGTTCCCCCGATTTCTTTCTCCGGCCAAACTCCGGTGATGATTCCGGCGGCCCCCAAACGCCAAATTGAGTCGGATTTCAACCAAATTATACATCCCGACATCTTCTCGTGGGTAATTCGAACACTAACCCCACTAAAATTTGAATAATAGAAGACGATAATGTGGTCAACCCAGTAGACCGAAACTTTCGGCCGACCAACCACTACAAATCGCACTAAAACCGCAATAACGACTAAACTAATCACGCATTATCGAACTTTAGATCGTTTATAACCTTCCTTCGAGTTCCATTTTTTCTAAAACAAACACAAACCCACGATTTGTGCACCTCACTGCCGCGACTTGTTCCCTTACCTGTTGATCATCAATCGAACTTCACAACAGGTAATTAAACTTGGTAATCAACTCGATTTTGGTTGGGGAACAAAAGCCCCAACATCAATTTGGGTATAAACATCGAATCGAGGATCAATTTGATTCGGATCGAATTAGGGTTCTTATTGATTTGGGGATTGATTTGGGTTTGTGTTTAAAAGAATTAAAAGCCAAGACTTAATGCGGCTTAGGCCTTTGGTTCACCGGTTCCCGACTCACAATTGCATCCTTGAGGTCACGGGTTCGACCCGTGCAACCTCACTTTTTTTTTAAAAGCCTTTTTGCAGTTTTTAAAAATATACAAAAATACCTAAAAATTATAAAAATAACTTTTAAAAACTTCCTGTATTTTAAAATTATTTAAGTAATTTTCTATAAAATTTATTTGTTAAGAACACCTTAAAAATATTTATAAAATATTATTTATAAATAGCCATTTTTATACAAATGGACTCTAATAATAATTTAAATTATTAATTTATTATTGGATACCATATTATTTTAATTATGGATTAATTATGATAAATGTAGGAATTATATGTAATAATTTCACAAATTATTTATAAATACAATTATTATCATTATAATTATACCATTGTTATTATTAATATCAATATTGATAATATTATTAATACATCGTGTTGTTAGTATATCAAATCGTGTACGTCAAACCGAACCGACCCGAATCCGACCAAATGTAATTATTCACGTTGAGCACATTTTAAAAACTTAATTACAATTAATAATAGGTGTTGATCGTGTTGGTCGTGCATTATTCGTTGAACCTTCCGTTCATTTTATTACATCAATTCAAGGTGAGTTTACAGCCCCACTTTTACTTTATACTCTTTTTGGGGGAGAGAAACATGCTGTTTTCATAAACATTACATTATATTGGGTTTTTGTAATACTGCATATACTTGATACTATGGTGTTATACTTTGCCCTTCGGACCGTTAATATGCAAATAGTGAGGTGATTGTTAGTAGATCTACTGGGATTGACATACCCCACCCGGGCTAGTCGCGCTAGCACAACGTTCGCAAACGGGTGAACAGTTAGCCTGTTAAAGGTTGTGGTGTGTGATCCACAATCGGGCCTACTTTATTATTTGATTACATGTCAGCTCGGTCGCGACTTTATACACATAGTGATCATTATGGATTAGCTACCCACTATATGCTTTGATTACATAATCCGGGGATTTCATTACAGATACTTATCGGATTACATAATCCAGGGATTTCATTACAGATACTTATCGGATTATATAATCCGGGGATTTCATTACTGATACTTATCGGATTACAAAATCCGAGGATTTCATTACTGATACTTACTGTTTTCTGATAAACCTGTGAACTCACCAGTCTTGTACTGAGATTTTACATGTTTTCTCTCAGGACATTGATGTGGCACGTTTAGGAGCACAACACCCACCGTATGTCATTCCGCATTCATCTCAAACTGTTTTCAAGACTTAATTCCATGTAATGGATTGGACGCGTGTTTACGTGTTTCAAAAACCGTTGTTAAATGTTTTCCTGTTTTCGCTTCCGCACTACTTAAATATATTTGGTTTGTTTCATTAAAATTAAACAACTTATATGATTTGTAATTATCGAGTCGTTTGGTGTAAATGATGCTTATCTGAGATCCTGTTTATGTCACACGCCTGATGGTAAAACCCCGTTAGCGGATTTTGAGGGTATGACAGAGGGGGAGGAGCGGGGGGGACAAGCAGGGAGGGGGAAGAGAGGGGGGGGGACGAGCAGGGAGGGGGAGGAGCGGGGGGGGGGGGGGAGGAAGGGGTCGGCCGAGGAGGTGCCCGCTGATGAGGCGCCGGTGGTTGATGAGTTGGGGACGGTGGTGGATCTGTGATGTTGGGGCCGCTGGAGAGGTGAAAACGGAGGATGTGTTTTGGGTTTTGTTTAGGTTATTTTATAGTTAGAAGAGGTATGAAGAGGAGAAAAGAGAGGGGGTTTGGGTCTTCTCCAAGAAGAGCACGAGAAGACATTTTTTAATGAAATGTCTTAAAAAAACAAACAGTCTAAAACTTAAAATGTCTGCGCGTCCTTTTTTTGGTGAGGACAAAAGAGCATGAGAAGCTATTTTGTAAAAAAACAAACGACACCTAAAGCTAGTGGTTTATACAATAGAACTATTTTATTATTATTAAAGAAATGTTTTCATTTGTATACTTTAAACAAACTCTTTTATGTTAAATCTTATATTATTTCGTTATTGTTTGTTTATTATTTAATAAATACCTTTTACAGGAAAAAGTAAAATGTTTTTTTTGTATATCATCGAATTTTTAAACCCATACGCTTTTTAAGCTTTTGTTAATTGTTCGTTTTTCTAAGCGTCTTTTTAAATGGTTTTAAAAATGTTCAGCTTTTTAAAACTAGTTAGTTTCTTTAAACGTCTTTCTAATACCATTTGGTTTATTTTTGAACGTCCTTTATAAAATCATTTGATTTTTTTTACTATTTCTTAGAAGTGTTTGTTTTTTAACATACTTTTTTAAAACATTTGGTTTTTTACACGTTCTTTTTAACACTATATGGTTTTGTTAAATACGTTTTTCTCATCTTTTTAAAAATCGTTTTATTTGTTAAACGTCTTTTTAATAGCGTTAAAACTGTTCGGTGTTTTAAAATGTCTCTTTGTGAAGCGTTTAAGAAAACGATGCTAGAACCGCTAAGAAAAGGATGTTTAAAAAGACCAGATGTTTATGAAAGATGTTTAAGTAAATTGGGTGGTTTTAAAAATGACGTTTGAAACAAAGAATGGGTAAAAACTAACGTGTTAATGATCTAAAACACTTTATAAAAAACAATTAAGAAAACAAACAGTCTAAAAGTCAAACTTTAAATTTTTTTAAAAAATGATTGGTTTTAGAAATAAGAAAATTTTATTAGTATATTTAAAACGTGTTTTGTTAATTTATACACGTAATAATAATGAAATAATGAGAAGTAAAATCAAATACTTTAGAAAAAAATTATTTAACGATACAAATACAAACATTTTTTATATAAGGGAGTGTTCTATGCAAAATACTAAGTATTGTGAGAACATTATGAGTGTGCATGAGTTGGTTTGTTTTAACTCTGTCCTCAAATCGAAACTAAAACCAGTCTTTCAGGTTTTGAGTTTTTAAAACTGTACAGTTTTGCTTTTTATCGGTTCTGGTTTATGGTTTTGATTTTTTTGGTTTTACCATTTGAGCTTCAAAATTTGGGTAAAAAATTGGTCCAAATATTACATTTAGGCTAGAAACTTTTGGCTATATCATTTTGTTGATCTTTAAAAAAATCTATATATTTTTATAATTTACTTAATATTTAAATAAAATTTCAATCCTTAAAATACAATAAGAAACAGTTGAATAATGACTTATGTTAGCAATTCAAACAAAAAGTATAAAATATTCTTGATGCTTAAATATTCAATCTTTTTTAGATATTATAAGTTTAATATGTTATTAATAGATGAATCATATTTATAAGTGTGTGTGTTAAAACACTTGTAGATTACAAGTTTTTTTGTATGGTTTTGGTTTAGTATTCTCGATTTTTTTCAAGCAAAAACAAAGCCAAATTGAAAACATCGTTTTTTTTTTAAAACATACACCAAAACCTTCAGTTTTTATTTGGATTCAGTTTTTATTTGGATTTAGTTTTCGGTTCGGTTGTACTGGTTATTTCGGTCATGATTCGATTATCTCAATATCATGCACACCCTTAGAACACACATAAAAAAATAATGATTCATTTTATTAAGATTTTAAGAATTTTTAAAATACAAAAAGAAAAAGAAAAAAATACATGTGATGTCTATGTTGAAGCTAAAAAAACATGAATAGATTTTACTATTTATATAACGTACACGTGTGTAAGCCAAGTGTAAGTTATACTGAGTAAATGATTAAACAATTAAATCACATGAATGAGTTAGCTCATGTACATAAACATGCGTTATTTATATAACATACACATATGTTTTCTAGTTTTAATTAATTTGTTAATTTGTTTTAATTGGATAATTAGAATGTTGAAAAAGACTAAAATACCCTCAATTTTAACTGCGGTTTAACCGGTATTAGTGAAGTGGATGAAAATGATAACATTTTGTAAACGACAGTGATTGAAAGGTCAAAAGAAAAGTTTTGGGATTAAAATGACTAATTAAACGAAACGTCTCCGAAAATAGCATTTTACTTTAAATAAAGAGTAAATTACCATTTGCATCCATGTGGTTTGGTGAAAATTGTCACTTTAATCCAATAGTTTGTTTTTTCGCATCTGGGTCCCTGTGGTTTACAAATATTGTCATATTCATCCAGTCCGTTAACTCCATCCAAAATTTCCGTTAAATGAGGGGTATATTGGTCATTTTACATATATGTTTTTATTTTTCTTTTTTTAAACCTGATTTAATATATACTCTTTAAATACATTGCTATTTTAGTCCCTGTGGTTTGAGCGTATTTGCCAATTTAGTCCAAAAATAACCACCACACCACTACCCGTCACAATAACCACCGAACCACCACCACCGCCCTATCACAAAGCCGCCAACACCACACCAGAGCGCCCACCCCCACCACGCACATTGGATCGTCGCTACCATGTAAACCCTAAAAATCGACAATCAATATTGGACTTGTAACATACTACTTCGAAAATGCATGTCAAACCCTACTAATACCTCTACAATACTCGTTTTCAAGGGTTCCATATACGTTTTCAAAGGGGTTTGTTATAAGTTTGAGATTAACGGTTTGTTTCTAGGGTCTACATGGTGGTGGTGATCTAGTGTGTGATGGCGGAGATCTAGTGTGTGGTGGTGGAGATCTAATGTGTGGTGGTGGTGCCCGTCTGGTATGGTGTTGGAGGTTTTATGGTAGGGTGGTGGTGATGATTTGGTGGTTCTGATTGAGCGGTGGTGGTTTTGCGGCGTGGTGGTGGTGTGGTGTGTAAATACGAGGTCCAACTCTAGATGGTTCCGGTCTTGTTGAACTTCGATTTACCGATGCTCTCTGAAGCTTCACACCTACGCACAATGAAAACAACACCAGTTAAGGCATTCTAAGAGGGAAATATCCCTGGAACGACCCTCCGGCGTGAGAGTAAGTATTGGTTGAATGGAAATATGTGATAGGGATAATTAAGGGGGAGCTTTTGTGTGTATTCTTTTGTGAGGATCTCGATCAGGGCCGGCCCAACAGTATTATAGCCTAATGCTAGGGCTTTGGGCCTCCCACAATCAAAGGGCCTCCATTTTTTGATTTTTGGCCCATGTTCCATTGGTATTAGATGTTCCATCGACCATCGACGTTTCCACTTCTGCACTTCATCTTCATTCTTGGTTCAGACTTCAGACCAAGCGGCACAGCTTCCCCAAACCCCAATGAGCATCGATCTTCACGGACGACTTTTAATTTCAGTTTCACGCTGACTCTCGAGATCATCAAGCGTCACAGCTTCAAGCCTTTAAGTATGGATTCTCTGCGAGTAGTTCTGTCCAACTATGCCCTTTTGAGTTGTGCCCGTCATCAATTATCGATAAAGATGATTAAATGATTGATGATTGATTTAATTGTGAAATACTAACAATTGTTCATCTTCATGTAGGGTTTATGGATTATGATCTTCAACAGATTCAACAGATCTTACGGAAGTAATATTATTTACGGAAATTGCTTTTGAGCGTAGTGATAATACGGTAGCTGTTGGAGATACTATTATTTACCGGCTTCATGGCGGAGGGTTCATGTGAGAGCTAATTTCTTCTTCGTGGTGAAACTTCACTCGGTGATGGAGTTCGTACGTTTTTGTATTTTGTGGCGCTTGCTTATTGTTTCATTGGATTATCGGCGATAACTGCGAGGTTTTTCCGATCGATGGAGCACGTTGTTCAGCAGACTCGAACGGTGGTGAAGGTAGATTCTGTTAGTAATACGAAAATTGTTAAGCATGAGAAGGTGTGGAACTTTACAATTGCGGATATATCTCTGCTGGCTTTTGGAACTAGCTTTCCGCAGATCGCTTTGGCTACCATTGACGCGATTCGGAATATTGGTGAACTCTATGCTGGAGGTTAGTAGT
The DNA here is from genome assembly GCA_024085815.1 of Flaveria linearis. Lineage (NCBI taxonomy): Eukaryota > Viridiplantae > Streptophyta > Magnoliopsida > Asterales > Asteraceae > Flaveria > Flaveria linearis. The sequence goes on along the minus strand of CM044007.1, from coordinate 59,758,283 downwards.
TGATTCAGTTTATGTGACATAATCATTTGCATATTGAAACCTTGAAATTGATTTCAGTTTGTGAAATCTCTTTGAATTGATAGGTTTAGGCCTTGGGACACTTGTTGGTTCTGCTGCATTTGATCTGTTTCCGATCCATGCTGTTTGTGTTGTGGTTCCAAAAGCTGGAGAATTGAAGAAGATTTCGGATTTGGGAGTTTGGATAGTGGAGCTGTTTTGGTCCTTTTGGGCATATATTTGGCTGTACATAATATTGGAGGTGAATTCAGATTATGTTTGTTGAATATGTGTCTCTTTTGGGTTCAGTTTGGTCTAAAGTTTTCTACAATGTCTCAATTTACAGGTATGGAGTCCGAAGGTTATCACTTTTTGGGAGGCCTTGCTTATAGTGCTTCAATATGCGTTGTTGCTTCTAGATGCTTATGCACAAGACAAGCGGTGGCCATTTATATCTATTCCTCTGTATGATACTATTTTCAATCTTTCTAAGGAAGTTGTTGTTAAATATTTATGGCACAAAAAGTGAAAGAGCCACTAACATTAATATTATATTTCCCTTGTATCTGATTATTTTTCAGTAAGCGATCGGAAAGACCAGAAGAATGGGTGCCAGCAGAGACCTCTCCATGTAAAAGTAGACATAATAACCTATCTTTCCAATATGATAATGAAGACGATAAAGAAATTGCTGATATATTTTCCATCCATGAAGAACATGAGTCAGGTACTTTTTGGTATTTCTTGAGCTTTTGAGCCATTTTCTTAATCTAAATATGATTATACAAGCACAATAAATAACTTAAAAAAAAATTTAACTCCGCCAATTGTAAACTTATTAGTTTATTTTTGCCGGTCCCAAGCCCGGATAAAGGAGGAGGGTTTATATAAATAATCTTTTGAGGGCCTCATATTTTTTGTTCGCTTTGAGCCTCCAAAAACGTTAAGCCTGCCCTGATCTCGATCCTCCGATCCTGGTATTTATAGTGTTTGCCTGCTGCAATCGTGTGCTGATTTACAGGGATTATTCCCCGACAAATCCATTACCTTTCATATTCTCCGACCGTTACTGAATTATCGGTTATGATTGGGGTGATTTCGATGTAATTAAATGTGGGGCACATGTCCTGATGGCTTACCCGTTCCGCCCACATGGGCCGGGCTTTCGGGTCCGGGTACTCGGTCTTGTGTGGGTTATTTGTACCCTACATTACATGGTGGTTCCATCACGGGTGGTGGTGATATGGTGTTTTATGCTAAGGTGGTGGGATTTTTGGACTGAATTGGCAAACATGTCCAAACCACAGGGACTAAAATAACAATTTATTTAAAGGGGATATATTAAATGGGGTTTAAAAAATAGAAAAATAAAACATATATGTAAAATGACCAATATACCCTTCATTTAACGGAGAATGTTGGATGGAGTTAACGAACTGGATGAATATAACAAGATTTGTAAACCACAGGGACCCAGATGCGAAAAAAATAAACTATTGGATGAAAGTGGCAATTTTCACCAAACCACATGGACGAAAATGACAATTTACTCTTAAATAAAATATAATCTTAGTTAAGTAGCCTAAGAAACAATGAGTTAGAAAAAAATACGGGGATGGACTAATTTGTCCATTGCTTAAGCAACCTAAAGAACACATTAATACTTGAAATTGGAGTAAAGTCCATTCAAATACATTTATGCTTTCACTCAGTCTTATATTGATAAGTGAATAGGGATCATAGAATCCCCATAAAAATACCACTAGATCGAGCACTAGCGATTTCGTAACCGTTCAAAATCACGGTTATCGAGCAGACGGGCACACCGTTAGCTTGTTAAAAGAACACATGCTGGAATTTCTAAATACATTCATTGTAATGCTTTTTATAATTTATGTTTTCAACATCTACAACATATTAAAAGATGATAAATTGCATAAGATATCATAATCATCAAAAACTATTGAACAAAATATATAAATTTTGAAAGATAAAGTACATATTTTATTCTATACGACATATAAATAATATGATCATAAGCATATTTATTATTTTCACACATTGAAAGCCATTAGACTGAAGCATTAGTAAACCAGTGTCAAAAGAAATAAAAATTAAAACTAATATTTTTTGGGTAATGGTTTGAGTAAATGGGTATACGGTATAGGCTAGGTATTACCTAATACCATACAAGTACCCGAACCTATGAATTTTTTGCTTATCAATCTTATACCCAAATACCTGTCCCAACTATTTTAGATTCTGGATATTCCCGTTGAGTTTATTTATTTATTATTGTCAGCACCTGGTAACACTTTGACCATAACTTTGCATTTTTTTATGCAAACAAATAAGCAGCCATGTTGGTTTGAAGTAGAGTAGTAGACCCCTCCAACAGTCAAGATGGTTCTAGGCCAAAAAAAAAAAAAAAAAAAAAAAAAAGTATGGCAAATCTTTAGTTTGACACATATATTTGGTGCCTGTTTGAAGGCCAAACTCCCAATTATTTGAGGTGTTCAAGGCCGATAACAAGCATCACCCCTCGATCTTCTGCATGTTTTATATAGAAAACCGCTTATATGATGGTGTGATACACCCGGGATAGAATTTTGGATTTTAAAGGAGTAGGAGAACAATCAAACATCCGAGATACAGACACACCACACACTAGAGTTCACACAACTCTTAAGGATTCAGATTCACCATCTTAGATTGAACGGGATCCAAAGAACACCACAAAAATAAGCTAAATTTGTGTTAGCAATGGAAACGCATCTCACGAGAGAGAAACAAGAGTAAAAAGGTTAACATCAAAACCACCACCTCCATAACCAAGACTTACCTTTAATACATATGGGAAAAAAACCACCACCACTTTTCCTAGAGGTGGTCAAATAAACCGGTTCCCGAACCTGTTCGGTCAACAAACCGGTCCGGTTCCAACCCGGTCCAAACCGCCGGTTCCTATGCGGTTTTGGGTGTTGATGGTTCAAACCGGTTAGAAACCGGTCCGGTTTAAAACCGGTATCTAAACCGGTTCCCAAACCGGTCCCCAAACCGGTTTTGTATACTAGCCGTTACCCAACGGCTATATAGACGTTTTTTAGACCGTTTGGACCATTTTTTGACCGTTTTTTGAGTTTTTTTACCATTATACCCCATGCATCCAAAACAGAGGCCATGCGCCCAAAACAGGGGCCATGCGCCCAAGGGAGGGACCATGCGCTCAAAACAGAGGCCATGTGCCCAGGGTTAAAAAAAAAATCAAACCGAAACCGGTTTGGGCCCGAACCGGTTTCCAAACCTGCCCAAACCGGTTTTACCGGTTAATGTTTTTGAGCTTTGAAACCGGTTTAAGACCCGAAACGGTTTGGGACCAAACCGGTTTTGACTTTGGTTGACCATGGGAAAATACCCGGTTTGTACACCACTACCACTAATACTAGATAGTGAGGTACTACATATGAAACAAGAAGTACTATTTGAAAAGCCTAAACGTAACTAAAGTGAACATAAAATGAAAAACAAATGGGTGGTTAACTACTATCGGTCGTGACAGTTTGAGTTTGTATGGGATCCTGCAAGTCTTCAACCTCCATCATGGGTCCCTAACCTATCCATCTTGACACCCGTGGATGTTGATCCGCCCCATCAAAATGACCCGTAAGTTGTTGACCCAAACCCAAAAGAATCAACCATTGGAAATCCAATGTCTATCACGGTCTCAAGTTGGCGGCTATCAGATCGTGCGCTAATGTGTATGAGGTATACTATCAACTATTGTAGTAGAAATTTTTATAGCACTCATAAGTTCGTCTGGCTTATCATATAGTTGATTAGCACCCTCCACATGTCATTTCATTGTATATCAGGAAACGTTTTGTCAATCATCTAAAGCACGATGACCAGAAGACATAGGCGAAAACACGCTCACCAAAAGATAACAAGTCACATATTTCCAAAAGTTAGATTTTCAACAACTTAGAAACAGATTCATGGGAAGGTGATGAAGGTGGAGATGCAGAAATCGACGGGGAAAGGGAGAAAAAGGTGGTTGTGGAGCGGCCATAATTGATGGCACAAAGGAGGATGTTGGTTTATGAGGATCGTATGCCAATGCATTTAACTAAATTGAAAACTCACGATTGGGTGCACAAATTGGATTCTAGTCCGGACTAGTTCGGGTTGGAAACGTTCAGGTTGGGTTGAATACAGTCAGATTAAGTTTTTGTCCAAATCAATTAGGGTTGAAAACCAGTTTTCAAGGGGAAATGATAAGGTTGGACAGGTTTAAAACCGAGTTTTAAGTGGTTAGGTTCAGGTCTCAAACCGGTTTCAAGTTGCACGCATTAAACATGGTCATAGTCCAATCAAGCAAGATAATATGACTCGTTGACAAGTGAGTATGTTAATGTTAAGTGATTCTGAAACGGCTGGTAGGCACATTATAATATGTTTCAATATCTAAATAGCACATAAACTTATATTTTATGTACAATAATAAATCTTATAAGGGTTGATGTTATGACAAATAAATGTTACCAGTTATCCAACCCACTCATCTATAATATTAACTATAAGATAAGTGTACGAAAGCTAAAGGTCTTGCCTCGAGACACGACACATGAGGCCAGCTAAAGGTCGTGCCCGAAGAACCGTCACATAAGGCCAGCTAAATGTCATGCCCAGAGATACACCACATAAGACCAATCGTCGGGGAAAAAGTAAGCTCAATGGAATAAATGAAACAATTGTATATATTAGAAGGGGAAGAGTGACAAAATGTTGAAGGCTCGTTACATGAATATCATTCCAAAACTAGAATACATATAGATACACCCACCCCACCCCCAATGCTTATCCCTCCCCCGTTTTTACTCATGACCCTCTTTAAGACAGGGTTCTTTTTTTCTCCATTTTAGTCCGCTTTTCCTCGAGTTATAGACCTTCTAAAGGTTACACTTGGTTTTGAGGTCAAGTACGTAGGCCGCCCTCCTAATCTATCCAAGTTAGTTATCCTACGACTATTACAACTACAATCTAAGTTTCTACATACGTTAGTTACCTTGTGATCATCCTCGCCATTTGTAGATGAAGTGTACAAGTGAGCAAGCCTGGAAGACAAGGGTGAAGGGAAGGAAGAGGACGACGAGGTGTCAGAATCTGAAGAATTCAAGTTGATGCTTCTAAGTTGATCAGGTTCCCCATCACCAGAAATGTGATCGTCGATGCTGCTTGAGTCTCTGTGGGTGCTCTCAGTGCTGCAAGAACAAGACTCAGAGAAGAATCCAGAGTTGTCACTTGAGAACGATTCCTCCTCAAGGCTGCGGTGGTGGACATGTAGTGGGTGATAACTGCATGTGTCCCAAGGTGCAATGGAGTGAGATTTTGATGTTGATGATGGAGGTATTTTGTGTTTTCTTGAATCGTGCTGGTGGTGATGGTGGATTAATGAACTGCGGATTGACCGTGGAGCACGTGGTGAGCACCTGATGATATATTGACAGAGAATAATATGAACTCAACAAAAATGTAGGGAGTATCATAAACATGACAAATGAAAGTCGGGTTGAGGCCATAATTTCATTAATTTGGATTTTAAATCTCAAATGGGTCATAGTGAAAAAATAGTTAAGGTTGTTTGTGAACAAATGGATCAAATAGAAAAAATAATACCACTTTTGTAATCATCTTTAATGCAATAATTATGTGTCAAAAAGAAAAAGTGTTTTCTAACCACCCCAACCCGCTACCAAACCCGTACTGCATCATCTACTCTGTTGTAAACTAATCATGTGATTACCTTGCATATAGAAGCATGTATGCTCCTTTTGTCAGCACATGGTGAAGATCCACCTCTTTTACCTACATTGTCAATGTAAAGCTCAATGAAATTGTACCCACATAATGCAAGGGGAGATTGGTACGTAGGAAGTATACTACATGAAATAAAAAAAGACGATTCAAAGTGGGGATATAAAAAGATACTTTACAGAAAAAAGTGAAATTTAAAAATGAGAGATATTGGCTGCAAAATACATCCCTATAAACAAAGAATCAACAAGTCAATAAATGCATAAACTACCGATTAGGTTATACAAGTTTGCATAAATGAGTAGTTCTTGTATAGTGGCACATACTCCATCCATCAGCATTTCCATTTTCAAGAAGTTCAGTTTGTAAAACCCATGGTATGGTCCACTAATCATGACTAAAAAAATGATGTTTTCCTCTTCATGTGAGAAAATTCTCTTGTTCTACAACCATCAAAGGGTTGTCTAAGTCTTTACATATTACAAGTAGAGGTGGTGAAATTGGCAGGTGGCAGAGGCTGGGTACCAAGTCAAAACCATTAACCTTACCGCGGTCAGAACAGTTTGGGCTGCCCAAACGTTTCACAATTTTCAAGTATAGATAGTCTTTCAAATATGATTGAAATCCAGTGATAATCTAATTTCTTTAATGAAATGGTTTAGGAAGTACTTATGCATCAAAAATATACTTTCTCCTTGTTTGACCCGAACCATGCTTACAAAGTTAGTTTTACCAATTAGATAAACATAACTCAAACTAGCCCATTCATAAGTAAATGAGCGAAAATCCTAACCTCTACAAATAAGGAAATACTTACCTGAATCACGTGCCTAACAAAACATCAGAATTATCATAGGGCAGAGGAATAAAAACTGGTAAGTGGTATCAGGACGCAATATATCATGATTTATGACCGAACAGAGAATATGGAACAAGAAAATACTGTCATATAAACAAGGGAGCCTTAGTTAAAAGACATGAAACTCAAAACATACCCTACTGTCATCAAACTTGAACCATCGATTCTGGAAATTCTTAACATAGCAAACATAATGACCAGAAAATGCAGCATTCATCGTATCTACATGAACCACCACTCCATATAGACTGTAAATTGGGGACTTATCACTTGTGCCACTAACATATGGAGCCATGTCTAGAATCTCTGGGAAGTGAATTGATTTGTTGAGCTTGCCAAATTTACCAGACTGTAAAACAATGGAACCATGGAAGTATGAAAAAAGCATCCATACAGACAAATTCAGTAGTAAAGACAACAGAATTAACTTTTGATGCGACATGTTACCTGAAACCGTTTCAATGCAATAGTAAGCACATTAGGAGCTTCCAGTAAGGAAAATTTCTTTTTCGCTTTCTCATAGGATTTACACCTAAAGGCAAAGTAGTAACAATTATAATACACTTGGTTTCCAAAACACAAGGCGCGACGTGATCGTGAAAGCTTCAGGTACATGATGTTTGGTATAAATAAAATACTAACAAGCTATTTATAGATCATATTTAATTTTTGAACACTAAAAAAATGATATTAAATAAATAAGTAAATGCAAAAGAAGCTCTAGGTACAACCAAGAAGTTTTACGAGAGCTAAAAGAAACCTAACTCAAGTACTACCCAGATACAAAGTAGCCTACGCATAAGGTACAAGTAGTCTATGCAGTAATGCAGAGACTCACTAAGCAACTCACTCAGCTCACATCACATGCTTATGAAGCAGCAATGTAAAAGAAACCAGAGATAAGGTATCCCACGACACGACATGAAGAAACAGAACATGGCGGGTAGGATGTGGATTGACTGCCAGTTTAGCATTCAAAACACCTGCTAGTTCAATTTTTCTAATTATTTTTTTTCTTATTTTTGTTTCTATTTCATGAGCTTCTTTGATTGTACATAGAGCTTGGATGGTAGTACATAGAGATAAGAATCTCAAAAGTAGGGTGTTTCAATTTTCCTATATTATTAAATTGTATTTTTTAATTTTCTTATTTGTTGATGTTTAAGGAACAACTACTAGCAAATGTTATCCAGAGTAAGTGTTTTAAGAAGAATAGGATACCTTGTTTATTTTAGGCTCACGCCTCTTATTTATTTATCATCATGCATAATAAAGATTATTGAAGTGCAAAACCAACCTGATGCATTTGTACTTGTTTTCACCATCCAAAGTCTCGGGTGATGTGAAATTATCCAAAGCCTCTTCTAACGTTCTTATATCACCGTCTATCTCAACAGTGAGATCCATCATCCGCTCATGTTGTTCAGATTTGCCTCCACACTTTACGCAAATTATCTATTAATCATAACCACCAACGGGCAACGTCATACAAGCATGAAAGTATAGCATACTATTATAGTATTTACTGAAAATGACTCGTTAAAAGTCAAAACCATGTTACCTTTGACCGTAGATAACCCCCAAAGGTAAGTCCAATGAGAGTTGTCTCTTCTTCTAAAGAGTTCAAGGATTTTGTTCTGGATTCCTTAATGCAAACTGATTGCAAAGCATCAATAACATACCTAAAAATCACATAATAACTCAGCCATAAAAGAGGCGTAAGTGCCTAAAAGATAACATGTAATGTAGAAGCCGGTTAACCTTAGAAATTCATGAGCATCTTCTTCTTTCCCATGTCCGAGATTGCTTCCAATGTTTTCAATGTGAGTAAGTAAACGAATAGGAGACAGTGGAGAGATCCCATCCTTTGCTTTCATTACAAGGCCTTCAAATTCACATGTGAAACACCATCCTCTCTTCTCACCTAACATGATGACAACAAATTCCCTAAGTAATAGCTTAGTATTGAGGTTAAATAATGTGTGATCTGTTGTGCATGATATCTGTTGTGCATGATAACATACATGCTTTAGAATGAAGTCCTTCAAGAAGGTAAGCAGTTATAGGTGGAGTGTATATCAAGCACTGGAGCACAGCATTGGCATAACAGCTGCAGAAAATATAGGCCATGAATATATAAAGTATTAATGTATTAAGATACAAACAAAGAAAACAAACAAACAAACAAACAAACCCAGTATATCCCACTCAGAGCAGGGTCTGGGGGGGTAGGTAGTGGCAAGTCTTTCCTCTATCTGGGTAGGTAGAGAGACCGCTTCCAAAGAGACCCCCGACTCGATCAACAAAAGCAATAACGATAGCAGGGCAGCAAATAATATATTAAAATGAGTCAATGACAAATGAGTCAATGACACTGCCTAGTGTGCCACAGTACAAGAGTGTCAACATAGCTAATGAGGTATGTATTTTAATAATATGGCAACTCAAGTGAAGATCAAAATAATGGAGATCAGAAAAATAAATAGCATATACAAAAAGCATAATGAGAAACTCTACCTGTTTCCACAATTTTTGAGGCCACAAGGCTGCAATTCAATCTGTTTGCAATTGTATAGCTTGATAAACATTTCATACGGAAAGAGACCCTGCCAAAAGCATATCAAAACTATCACATTAAAGATCTCAGAGACTGCACAACTGAAATTGGAAAAAGAATTGTTTCTTCAAGACAGACCTTGAAACTGTATCTATGAGTTGTGTCACTTCCTCCCTCTAATGACTCATGATGTGACAACTTAGAAGGCTTGAGGTTATCAACAACTTTCACTTTGGATGTCTTCGATCCACTTCTAGAAGATTCTGTCAACTGGGATGAGGAAGTAGTGATCCTATGGCTGTCATCATCGACCATCACAGGCTTTGTACAACGAGAAATATTTCTACTTGTAACAGTTGTCAAGTATGTATCTGAAGCTTTGGGTAATGATGAAACTACATCCCTAGATTTAGACATGTCAGGAGTCGTGCTCTCATTACAGAAAATATCATTTGACTTCTCAGGAACCTTTAAATACCTTGCAGCAGCAGAAACATGATGAGAAGGAACATCAGATGGAGAATTCGTTGCTTCCCTGAACTTAGAAGCTTCTGTCAACTGAGATGAACGAGTAGGGATCCTGTGGTTGTCATTGTTGACGACCTTCACAGGCTTTGTACTATGAGATATATTTCTACCAGTAACAGTTGTTAAATAAGTATCAGAAGCTCTGGATAATGATGACATCACATCCTTATACTTGGACATGTCAAGAGTCCTGCTTTTGTTACAGAAAATATCATTTGACTTCTCAGGGACCTTGGAATACCTTGCAGCAGTAGAAGCATGATGAGAAGGAACATCATTTGGAGAATTTGTTGACTCCCTGAAATTAGAAGTTGGCAAATCATTGTTAGCACTGCCAACTCCGTGATTTAACGTTCCAGAAGTACATGTTGGAGGCCTACTGTGGTTGGAACCATCATTTATCACCCCCTTTGACTGATTGGTTATAACAATAGACTTTTTACCTCCCAAACCAGATCCCTCTATAACTCTGGCCGCACGAAATCCATCCATGATATGGATATTAGAAACAAATTTTATTGTATGGCTAGCCAAGTGACAATATTCAGCCTCACCAACACTGCCTGGTGTAAATTCATCATGCTTTTTGATACTGGACTTATTGTTAAGAATATTCCCGTTCCAAAAACCAAAAGAGTTTGTTGAAGGCTCAGAAAGTGAAGAAGATTTGTTAGAGCCATCATCTGTCCAAAAGGATGAACTCAAAGTCCCAGAGTGGGCATCTTCATCACTAAGATTAGATGTTTTCTGATTGTTATCCCATAAACCAGCTGACTTTCTTGCAGGGCTGACTGAAGTCCCATGTGCTGACTTCACTGTCTCAAGGTTCTCAAACGTAACACCAGCAGAAAAATTGGTATGGGTAGAGAAAACAGAGTGTTCCTCATGTGACAAGGGGGAATCCAATTCAGCTGGTGTAGCAATTTGCTTAGCTTTAGTATGTAAGCTGCCACTGTGGTCTTTATGATCTCCTTTCTTATTAGAGCTGCCTTCCACATTGTTGACCTGAGTCACAGCAACATAAGGGCGACACTCGTATTTGTGACCTTGTCTCCAGTGAACAATTTGACATTTGCCAGAGCTGTCATTCAAATGTAAAATGATAAATGTTAAGTTATGTATTTAGTGTTAGCCCATTATGTATTTAGTGTTAGCCCGTTGTTAATAACTGTTAGGCCCATGGGCCTTAGATTAGGGTTTCCCCCCTCTATATATAGAGGAGATTATTGTCATTGTAAACACATCTGTTAATATACAAATTACTCTCAGTTTCGTTACATGGTATCAGAGCCCCAAGGCTCTCGGTACGAATCCTAGTCAGTTACCTATCCCTGCTCTGTCCCTGCTCTGCCCCGGTTTCTGAGTTCCGGTCAAGAACCTGCTGCTCACACCAAATCCTTTTTCGAGCAACAAGTACAACTCACCACTGCCACCATACGCTTCGCCATCCCCCGATTAAGGAACCCTGAAAAAATCACCGCCGTCCGCCACCGCACGCGCCCCCACGCGCCGCCTGAAGTCGCGCGTGTTCCCCCGCGTACCGGCGCGTGAAGCCACCTCCGGCCGCCGTCGCTGCTCCAGAAGCTTCAGAATCTCTGTCCCGAGCGATTCTTGTAATCTGTTTCCTGCTCCCACACGTTTCTCTGTTCTGCTCTTAGATCCAGCCTCTCGTTTTTCAGATCTGTTAACATGGGTGATGAAAAGAAGACCGATTCAGCCACCCCAACTCAGATTGCTCCAGGTATCATTAATTACTCTGCTGTGTTACGTATTCCTGTTAAACTTGACTCTAAATGTTGGAGTTCGTGGAGTCTCTTTGTTGAAAGAGGACTTATAAGTGTTGGTAAAGAAGATCATTTGACCGAACCGCCTCCGGATCCGATAACAAAGGAATGGCGCCTTGATGATAGTGGTATTCAAATGGCGTTGTGGAATGCCATGGAGCCACCGATTCTTGCTATTGCTCAAAACTTCAATACTGTCAAAGAAATGTGGGAACATCTGTCATTGTCCTTTTCTGCCAAAGAATCCCTGTCTCATGCTTTTTCGGTGGTCCAAGCATACAGCAGAATTGAGCAAGGTGACTCCACCTTCACTGATTACTTTACCCGGTTCTCAAAACTGAGGGATGAATTACGTACTCTGTACCCACCGACCACTGATCTAAAAGTTCAGGAGGAGCGCAACAAGAAAATGGATATTATGGTGTTCATTGCAGGTCTATCACCCAAGTACTCTAGTGCTCGACCATTACTGTTGAGCAACTCTAGTGCTACCTCATCTGTGGCATCCACATATCACTTACTACGGGAAATGTATGGTCCGGATGCCACTACTCGGGACACTGACACTTCTGCTTTGCATACCAGTGCATCTGTTAGTAAAGGCATTGGTCGTGGTTCTAATTCAGCCCAACGAAAAGGCAATGGTCGCGGCAAAGGAATCACATGTCACTATTGTCACCACGAAGGTCACACGAAGTATAATTGCCCAAATCGCCCTCCTGGATCTCTACCTCCTCCCCGACCCAAGGCACGACTAGCTACTGCTGATGATTCTTCTGACCCGGCTGATTCTACGACACCAACATACTCACTAAGCCAGGAGGAGTATAACCAGTTTCGACAGTTGCTGAGCCTTCAGTCACACACTACCAGTCCACATGCCAATTCGGCTCGTTCAGGTACATTCGCTAGTCTTAACTCATCTTGGATTGTTGATACTGGGGCTACTCATCACATGACTGGGAATCAAGGTATATTGTCTAACCTACAAAATACCTCTCACCCTCCTGTTCGAATTGCTGATGGATCCTCATGCCCAGTTTGTGGTATTGGGTCCATTAGCAACTCGAAAGACCTTACACTTTCATCTGTATTGTTAGTACTCAAATTTCCTGATAACCTTTGTTCTGTAAGCCAACTCACCAACAAAATAACTGTTGTGCAAAATTTTATCCCACTCATTGTGTTTTCCAGGAACTAGGGACGAACCGACTGATTGGCACAGGTATTGAATCAGGAGGCCTCTACCGTCTGTCTTTAATGTCACAACCTACTGCTAACATATGTGATTCCAGCATCAGGGAGGCTCACTGCCGGCTAGGCCATCCCTCTACAGCGGTTCTGAGGCAAATGAGACCGGATTTATCTGTTTCTTTTGAATTTCATTGTGAGTCATGTCAACTTGGTAAGCACACCAGGCGTTCTTATCCCCCAAAAGTGTCTAGTCGAGTCTGTAACCCGTTTGAACTATTGCATTCTGATATTTGGGGACCTTCCCCCGTTAAGACTCCACTGGGTTTTGAGTATTTTGTCACATTTATTGATGATTATTCACGTACCACTTGGGTTTATCTATTAAATCTCGTAGTGAATTAAATTCAATATTTCAAGAATTCCATTGTTATGTTCAAAATCAGTTTAACAAATCAATCAAAACCATCCGCACCGACAATGCAAAAGAATACATGTCTTCTGAGTTATCCACATATCTTAAAACTCACGGTATAATCCACGAGACCTCGTGCGCATATACATCCCAGCAAAATGGCGTTGTTGAACGCAAGAACCGCCACTTGTTGCATCTTACTCGCACAATCATGATTGACTCTCATGTTCCTAATCGTTTTTGGGGAGATGCAGTCCTCACTGCAGCTTACTTGATTAACCGCATGCCTTCATCGGTTCTTCATGGTAAGACCCCGTTTTCTATCCTCTTCCCCACAGGCACTCCCTTTCCTCTCGCACCTAAAATTTTTGGGTGTGTAGCCTACGTTCATGATCATCGCCCGGAGACAACCAAACTTGACCCCCGGGCCATTCGTTGTGTTTTTCTTGGATACTCTCGCGTTCAGAAAGGGTATCGTTGTTACTGCCCTCCTTCGTCGTTACTTCACCAGTGCTGATGTCACTTTTCACGAGTCATGTCCTTACTTCCTTGAGTCTTCGGATTCTCTTGATTATTTGTTTCCTGATTCTAATCCTCACCCTGTTACACCCGAGTCCGTTACTGTTCCTATTATCCCTGTCCCAGTCTCCACTAGTCCATCGGAGCCCCCGATCTCAGATTCAGTTCCTGCTTCATCTGGCCTACCGACAGAGAATCAACCATTGCAGTTCACATATGCCAGGCGACATAAACACATGACGACAACTCTTGATTCACAACCGGTCCATGACTCTGGTACGTCTTCGGTTCCACATCCTAACAATACCACTGATACAATCTTACCTGATACTACCTCTTCTACACATGATCCACCTACTTATGACCCACCTGGTGCCCCATATCCTGATATCCCCATCGCCTTCCGCAAAGAACCCAGACATACCACCCGCTACCCTATTCAGAATTATGTTTCCTATACACATCTCTCACCTGAGTGTCATGCCTACACCACCACCATTGATTCTTACCCAATTCCCAAGAATGTGATGACAGCCCTAGCTCATCCAGGATGGAGAAAGGCTATGGACGAGGAGATTGGAGCCCTTCATGCCAATCATACGTGGGATCTTCAGCCGCTTCCACCTGGGAAGCGTCTTGTTGGTTGTCGGTGGTTATTTACAGTTAAACCAAACCCTGATGGACCGACACCTCGATTGAAGGCCCGTTTAGTTGCTAAGGGTTATTCTCAGGCATATGGCATTGATTATGATGAGACTTTCTCTCCGGTTGCCAAAATGCCATCCGTTCGCATTTCCATTGCTCTTGCTGCCATTAATCATTGGCCGCTCCATCAACTTGATGTCAAGAACGCCTTTCTTCATGGTGTTCTTGAGGAGGAGGTATATATGGAGCAGCCACCTGGGTATACTGTCAAGGAGGAGGCCTCCAAAGTATGCAGATTACGTCGTTCATTGTATGGTCTTAAGCAGTCTCCCAGAGCATGGTTTGGCCGGTTTTCTAATGTTATGGCTGAATTTGGGATGACTCGTAGTGCATATGACCATTCTGTATTTTTAGACATCATCAGGGTCGGAGGATCATTCTGGTGGTCTATGTGGATGACATAATCATTACAGGAGATGACGAGGTTGGAATCACCAACCTTAAACAGTTTCTTCAGTCTCAGTTTCAGATTAAAGACCTTGGTCGTCTCAGATACTTTCTTGGCATTGAGGTATCGCGTTCACCACAAGGAATCCTTCTATCTCAACGGAAGTATGTTCTTGAAATGCTGTCTGAAAGTGGATTACTGGGGTGTAAACCAACAGACAGTCCGATGCTTCCTACAGGAAAGCTTCTTCCAGAAGATGGAAGTCCGATGAAGGATCCAGAACAATACAGACGGTTAGTAGGAAAACTTAACTACTTGACAGTTACTCGTCCGGATATCTCCTTTGCTGTTAGTGTATTAAGTCAGTTTATGGCCTCCCCATATACCGGACACTGGGATGCAGCTCTTCGTGTTCTTGATATCTTAAGAACGCACCAGGATTAGGGATCTTGTATTCTGATCAGGGTCACTACCGGGTGGGTGCGTTTACTGAAGGAGATGAACGAATATCCGGATTCTCAGATGCTGATTGGGCAGGCTGCCCTATTTCACGACGATCTACAACTGGATATTGTGTATTTGTTGGAGGAAACCTGGTATCATGGAAGAGTAAGAAGCAACACACTGTATCTAGGTCAAGTGCTGAATCAGAGTATAGAGCAATGGCAGATGTTACATCAGAGATGATTTGGGTTCGTCGTGTTCTCAGAGAACTTGGGGTTGTTTCTAATGACTTGATGAGGTTATATTGTGATAGTCAATCGGCTATACACATTGCCAAGAATCAGGTATTTCATGAGAGGACTAAACACATTGAAGTTGATTGCCACCTTATCAGAGATCGTGTGACGGGCACTCAAGTTGATCCTCCATCCATTCAACCAATTCATGTCAAGACTGAATTTCAACTAGCAGACATCTTTACAAAACCTCTTCGGAAAACTCAAATTGACTTTATATGTAACAAGTTGGGCATGATAACATCTATGCTCCAACTTGAGGAGGAGTGTTAGTTATGTATTTAGTGTTAGCCCATTATGTATTTAGTGTTAGCCCGTGTTAATAATGTTAGGCCCATGGGCCTTAGATTAGGGTTTCCCCCCTTCTATATATAGAGGAGGTTATTGTCATTGTAAACACATTGTTAATATACAAGTTACTCTCAGTTTCGTTACAGTTATGAAATATGAAAAAAGACTTGATTGCTACAGTAGTCACTTACAGAAAATATAATAAGTGCAAGGATGCTTGTGTGAAAGCAAGTAAAATAGAACAGTAAAACAAAACAAAAACAAATAGAATCAAAAGTCTAAAGATGGTAGTCTTTTATCTGCCTCCAGCATTATATCATCAAAATTAAACAAACAAACAAACAAACAAACCCAGTATATCCCGCTCAAGAGCAGGGTCTGGGAGGGGTAGGTGTAGGCAAATCTTTCCTCCACCCAGATAGGTGGAGAGACCGCTTCCAAAGAGACCCCCGACTCACTATCAAAAAGCCATAACGCTAGCGAATTAGTATATAATCAAAGATACGATAAATGATACAGCACACAACATACAACATACAGTAAAATATCATCAAAAGGAAAAAAATAAACAAGCATACATCATAGAAGCAGCAAGATTCCCCTAAAAAGGTCAGTAGCGGGTACATACACAACAAGCCCCGCAACACGCAATCAAAAAGTCCCTTCCTAGATGCAGAACCCATTAAAAGTCCTTAATTTTAATTCTACGCCTCCACTCACTCCTATCCTCGATCATGTGCTCGGAGAGGTGCAAGTGTATCATATCTTTCCTAATTATCTCTTCCCAAGTCAACCTAGGTCTTCCTCTGTACTTCCTACCCTCTAGTATGATGTTCTCGACTGCTCTAACCGGTGCAGCCATTGGTCTTCTCTTGACATGCCCAAACCATCTTAATCTTCCCTCTCGTATTTTATCTGCAATAGAAGCCACTTGTAACTTCTGCCGAAACACTTCGTTCTTATCCGATCCATTTTTGTGTTTCCACACATCCACCTCAGCATTCGCATTTCTGCAACCTCTATTTGTTTCTCGTGCGATTTCTTTATGGCCCAGCAGTCTGTTCCATATAGCATAGCTGGGCGTACCGCCACTCTGTATAGTTTTCCCTTTAGTTTCGCTGGAAACCTCTTATCACATAAAATTCCTGATGTTGCTCTCCACTTGCACCATCCTGCTTGAATGCGGTGCGCTACATCGCTGTGTATCTCTCCGTCCTCCTGCAGGTACGAGCCCAGGTATTTGAACCTAGACGTTCGTGGGACCGGCATACCCTGGATACTGACTTGGGTGTCCTCTTCCGCCTCGTCACCAAAGTTGCAATGCATGTATTCCGTCTTAGAGCGACTTATCCTTAATCCTCTGTGCTCTAGTGCTGCTCTCCACTGCTCTAGCTTGTCGTTAAGCATCGTTTTAGATTCTGATATTAATACAATATCATCCGCAAAAAGCATGCACCACGGGGCTGGCTGTTGTATAGATTTGGTCATCTCATCCAACACTACTGTGAAGAGAAATGGGCTCAGTGCAGATCCTTGGTGTAGTCCCACTTCCACTGAGAAAATGTCTGTGTCTCCTACCGGTGCTCGCACAGACGTTTTTGCCCCGTCATACATATCCTTAATTATTTTGATATACCTCTCTGGTACCCTTCTAACTCGTAGACTTTCCCAGATTAGTTGTCGCGGAACACTGTCATATGCATTTTCTAGGTCGATGAATACCATATGAAGGTCCCTTTTCTTTCTCTATATTTCTCCATTAATCGCCTTACGACGTGTATTGCTTCTGTTGTAGAGCGTCCTGGCATAAATCCAAACTGGTTTATCGCTATCTGAGTTTCCCGTCTAATTCTCGTGTCAATAACTCTTTCCCATAATTTCATCGTGTGACTCAATAGCTTTATTCCCCTGTAGTTTTCGCAACATTGAACATCTCCTTTTTTCTTATATACGGGGACTATGACACTGGTTCTCCACTGGTCTGGCATCTTCCCTGTCTTAAAGATAGTGTTGAATAAGTCTGTTAACCATTGGAGACCCTCATCACCCAGGCATTTCCACACTTCAATCGGTATGTTGTCTGGCCCCACTGCTTTAGCCCTTCCCATTTTCTTTATAGCTCTTGTAACTTCGTCAACTGTGATGCTTGTACAATAGCAGTTGTTTTGTTGCGTTGTTTGTGTTGTTCTATCTATCTCAGTCTGTTGATTTGGGTTCCTTATGTTGAAAAGGTTATCGAAGTAAGTTTTCCATCTTACCTTGATGTCTTTCTCCTTCACCAAAACCTTTCCATCCACAGCCTTTATGAACTTCACCATTCTCAAGTCTTGTCTTCTACTTCTCTTGCCTTGGCTATCTTAAACATGTCATGCTCTCCTTCTTTCGTCTCTAATCGTTTATACATCATCTCGTACGCCGTGTTCTTTGCCTCTGACACCGATTTTTTCGCCTGTCGCTTCGCCTCTTTGTATTTTTCTTTTAGCTCTGCGTGTTTTTCCTCATTGTTACAGCGTATAAGCTCTCTAAAACTTTGTTGTTTGGTTCGTATCTTTTCCTGTACATTTTCGTTCCACCACCAGGATTCCTTATGACCGACTGTCCTTTTTGTTGTAACTCCAAGCGTTTCTGTAACTGCTTGGATAAGCCTAGTTGCCATATTCTCCCACTTTTGGTTTGCGTCTTCCTGTGGTCCAGTCTGGTTCAGTGGTATGACCTTATCTCTAAAAATGGTAATCTTTTCATCTTTAAGCTGGCCCCATCTGATTGTAGGTCTGACTCTCTTGTTCGTAGGGCAATTTGTCTCTTGAGGCGTATATCCGCCACCAACATATGGTGTTGTGTCACAACTGACTCTCCCGGTATTGTTTTACAGTCCTTCCACGAGTTATGATCTTCTCTCCTCGTCAATATATAGTCTATCTGCGTGTGTCTTCCACCGCTGCTAAACGTGATTAGATGCGATTCCCTTTTCTTAAAAAACGAATTAATGATGCCTAGGTCATGCGCTAATGCAAAATCGAGAAGCTCCCTACCGCCGTCATTCCTAAGACCATACCCGTAGCCTCCATGCACCAGTTGGAAATGCTCATTATCCTTACCGATATGTCCATTAAAATCTCCTCCTATGTATATCTTCTCTTTCTCTCGGTATGTCGCCCATAACGTGATCTAAACTCTCCCAGAACTTCTTTCTTTCCGTTTCCCCTAGTCCAACATGGGGTGCATATGCGCTAACTACTGCCACTACCCCATCCCCTATTACTATTCTTAACAACATAATTCTATCATCGTATCTTCTCACTTCCACAACATTATCATGAAGTTCCTTAGCAACTAGAAAACCTACACCGTTTTTTGTTCCATCAGACCCTGAATACCATAGTTTATAACTATTGCACTCTTTGCTCTCCCACCCCGCCATCTAGTCTCCTGAAGGCACGCTATCTGAACCCTATGTTTCTTCAGCACATCAATTAACTCGAGTAACTTACTAGTTAGGGTTCCTACATTCCACGATGCCACCCTTAATCTACAAACCTTATTTCCTGTCTTCGCACCTCTCGTCACCGAACATGATCTCGAGGCAGCATAATAGCTCCTGCTATCTATTATACCCGACAGAGTCCACTAAAAGTACCAGAAAAACCCGGACAACACAGAAGAAAGAGACACAGCACAAGTATAGCACAATCAAAAGGGAACAGTCCCACGAGGTCAACAATACGCTCGGAGCACCCAAACACATCAAGACACAGAAAAAAATCAAATCACACGATGCTGGCACCCCTAACAAAGACCACAAGAACTTAATCAAAAATAGCAACAATGATCACCACTTCACACAACGACACACTATTCTGAGTATAGATTCAAATAAGCCAATAAAAACCTATCTAGAGAACCGTTCTAAGATTGACCAGAAATGAAGACAACAAGCCACAAATGCTCAACACAAACTGAACCAACAATATACAACTTACTCAGCAATTAATAGCAAAACACTAACAATTATACAACTAATCAGCAAGTTATAACAACTAATCAATTAGGCACAAAACACAGAACTAAATATACAAGCAAGCAAACAAGTGAATGCACACAGAACATAAGGAGAACAAGATAACAGAAACTTACACAGATGAAGCTACTGAGTACCAACTTATGCAACACAAAACCAGAATATATGCCTAGATACCAGAATAATCCACAACCGGTACTCCTAACCCGGCCAAAATTTGCCTAGAAACGATAATAATCGTGGAACAGAAGTAAAAAGGAACAGAAAGTCTTACAGCGGGGGCTTCAATCAAAGTGAGTTTCGGACTATGTAACCTTCACTTAGGGTTACACAGACCGAGAAGAAGAAAAGGATGATATACCAACCGATGCGGACTATGTAACCTTCACTTAGGATTACACAAACCGTGATGAACTTTCCTCAGATGTCAGATCCGAAAGGGTTTCAGCATGAACCCGAGCACCACTGATTTTTGACTTCGAACAACAATCAAGAAGCAGCGTCTTGACCTCGAGAGACCAAGAACGAGAACAGATGCGCCAGATTTTTGACTGGTCGGCGTTGGTTACTGTTGGTTTAGGTCGGCGGTGGTAGGCGAACTTACCTCGCCGGTGGTCGCCGGTGGTCGCCGGTGGTCGCCGGTGGTCAGAAATCCGGTGGTCAGAGATCCGTTGAGAGAGAGCAGAGCAGGGGGAGAGAGAGAGTTATTCTGCCAATTGCAACTCTTGATTAGATGCTGGAAAACCCTAGTTTCTCTTCGTCGATGGATGGAAGCTGTAACTACTACAAGGGTAGAACATAGAAGTGGAGCTCGGAATTACATGATACAAAATACACACAGGAAAATTTCTTAGCACATTTTATTAACCAGCATATAACATACACTAGACAAAAGTGGTGCATTGTTCCATTGATTGCTCTTATCCAATTAGTGATAAAAACTTATCTTATATACTAACCATTCTATTTGGCTCCCAAAATACCAAGAACCAACTCAATGAAGAAATATTTATGTATCTCAGCTTAATTCATTACCTGGTATTTGGTACCCTACTTGTATAAAACAAAATAATGTTGATTTACATATGATGGTTTCAATCGGTGATTCCCAAGCAGCTTTCCTTGATCACAAAACACACCAGTGAGTTTGGATGAACAATTCAACTCTTTATAAACTGAATTAACTTGGTACAAGTGAATGACTCCCTATCCCTTATTCACCTATTTATAAACTAGATTTACTCGACTCCAAAGCAATTAACAAACTAATCCTAATTCTATTTAAAATGTTCTAGCCAAATTAATCCTCTTGTTTATTTGGTCGACTCAATTCAAAACAATAAAAATAAAAGACCATACTAATTAACCCCTCCAACTATTAGACTTTTATAAGATAAGTCCAACAATCACAATCCTAAATTCCTAATCTTGTCTTTTATGAATTATTCTTCACAACAACACTGGTTCGTCATTCATGTTTTGGGTCAAGTTAACCTCCTCCTTTTGATCCCAATTTGGACATTCAAACACCTAATGTTCAAACTTATTGTTGCACTTGTATCACCTAACGTGACCTTATCTCGTTGAGACCGACCACCATCTTGACATCTCCCGGACCTCCTACTTATACCATGGCGACGTCCTAGGTCTTCTCGGTTCGAACTCCTACAACCACAATATTCACATTTGTGCTCTTTATCTATTCTTTTACATTAGATTTAGTAAACAATAATTTACCTTGAGACTTGTGTTTCCTTCTTTGGGTTCTTTGGCATGTTCTTCGTAGGCTTTCAACCTTCCAACGACTTCTTCAAATAGCATCGTATCCAACTCATAACATAGCTCTGTTAAAGCTATAATTTGGAGAAACGACTTTGGCCTCGAATCAAGCAACTTTCTTACTACTGTCTCTTCCTTAGTCGTTTTTCCAAGACATTTTGTCTTTGACACCAACCCGCTAAGTTTAACTATAAAAACATCAAACAACAATACTTTCATCTGAAGTCATTCGAATTCCCTTCTCAAAGTTTGAAGATCCTTCTTTACCCGATCCACCCTCCCAAAAACCTTGTTTTAACGCGTCTCATACTTGTTTAGCTTCAGAATAAGTCTTTTATGTAGAACCAGATCTTCAAGTATGGCTTAATACATATAAGCTAAGGCCGTCTTGGAGAACTTTGGATCCACCACAGCCACAATTGTGGTTCAATAGCCTCCCAAAACCCATTTGCATCCATAATCGTCCGAACTTGTACCGCCATACTGGATAAATTGTTGATGTCAAGACAAGGCATTATAAGTTCATCAACCCTCCTCTCTAACTAGTTTGAGTGCATATTGTTTTGCTACTAGTATCTTGATCTTGGGTTTCCTAGTTTTGTTTGCTTCAAATCGATACTACTTCAAACTCCGATTTCATCCATAGGCATGTGTAGCCACGTGCTCTTAACCACCAACTAAAAACAAGCTTTCTATTTTTATTTGCAGAACGAAAAAATACCAACCACCTACTATTTTTCACCTTTTTTGCACAACTTTTTGTTCTGTCACTTCTACCAAAGAATTAACCTCCTATGATTTTGTTCTTATTCTTGGCAAGTAAGAAACAACTTGCTAGTGCGATTAAATGGAATTAGTTCTCAATCAAATAATTTAATCAAGCCCGTTATCTCCCTTTCTAATCTATAGTTGAATTTTTCATCCCTCATTGGTGATCATTAAGTTCCAATTAGAGGCCACTAGATCAAAAGAATTATGGTCATCAAAACATAATAATCATGTAATCTACCCTAATCGCAATCGAATGAATAAATTAATCGCCAAAAGGTGTTGTCCGCAATTGAGGCCTTCTCACTGAAGCCTTCTAGACCTAAAAAAACACTCTACTCCTTTAACTGAAATGTGTTATTTGCTATTCCATATTGAACTATAATGGTTGCAACTCGCTGCTCCTCTACTTGTTGCAAAAATCTTCTAATCATAGGTTCTCTTACCCACACGATACCAATTAAGAATTTCAACTCAGTAGTTCCTAGCACTGGTAGTTTTCCTTGATTGCAAATCACACATTCACACTAGTGAGTTTAAATGAACAATCCTACTCTTTATAAATTGAACTTGTATGATTAAATGACTCCCATCACCTATTTATAAACTAGTCAACTAGATTTACTTGAATCCAAAGAAATTAACAAACTAACCTAATTCTAATTAAAGTGTTCTAGCTGACTTAATCCTCCTATTCATTTGGCCGACTCGATTCATAACAAACAAAATAATAGACCTTACTAATTAACCTCTTTAATTATTAGATGTTGACAAGATTAGTCCAACAATATAAAGTATTGAACAATCAAAAGATAAATCATTGCATCCCTCGAAAACAATCAAAAGTAGTAAATTGTTATTAACTTCTATAACTATATGGTATAAAATAGTTGTGCATCCTATATTCCATGCCCTACAACAGTACAACCCTCTTAAACTTAACTTGTATCAAATTCCTTGGATAGTAAAATTTTGTCACGATCCATTTAGCGCAAAACAAAAGAAACTTTTATATGCAATACCCAACAAACCAACTGAAGCCTTGATGAACAAGATTGGCTATCAAGGACCATATACATCCATGTTCCAAAAAAGATCCTATACATCATCAATTCGAATTTTGATTGCTTCAATATAAGTTTTCAAGTATCATGAGGCAAAAGCAATGCCCTTGTTTAGTATGATTTAATTGGATTGAAGAAAAACATAATCTACACAATGCCATCAACCAAATCAGGCAAAGCAAATCTATCAGTATCACTAATTATTTAAAGTTATCCACATAATAATTTAGGTATATCTGCCATCTCTACTGTCAAAGCACACATGGGGTGTTTAGGTGAGGTGAGTCCATGACGCCACAGGCATACACAAGGTACAAATCTTCTAGAAGCGTGACAGAAGTGCAAGCCAATGGCTTAGGCGAGTGCTTGGAATTCCAAAATTATTTCCGTTTTAACCACTAGACCTTTAATTGTTTAACACTTAACTAAAGTGGAGGAGGAGATATGGGGTACAAGAGAAACAATGGTATGTAAGAAACCTTGATAGTGTGTAAGTAACCTTGAGATGTAATCAAAATAGTTGAAAAGCAAATATAGTTGCACTAAAAATTTAACAAGCTTGTGTCCCCTTGTCAGTACTTTTGCCAATTATAGGTATAGTTGATTAATCTAATGCCTGACACAACACATAACACATGTGCAAAGCCATTTTACTGCAACAAAAAGCCTAAACTCCAACAATATATAATGTGTAATTGAGCACATTCCGGTTCGAGTAGCAGGATATCATATCATATAAACCTTTACACATCAATAAGCCAGCCAAAACAATCTAAATGAGAGAATCCTTTCATGACATTGTTTGCAAAGATTACACACCACCCATACCTTTATCAAATAGCTTTGTTTTCGGTTAGTTTAAGCACCAACACAGAAAGTAATCCGACCTTCCATAACTTTGTTCTGTCCCACCAAACCAATTTTAACAACAATCTCCTACAAGCAAGTTAAAGAAAATAAAATTACCCCTAAATACACGTTTCTTTCCTACAAGTTTCATATGTAGGAAACGGCCTTGGCGCAGCGGTAAAAGCTGTTCCTAAGGGACCGAAGGTCTCAGGTTCGATCCGTGGAAACGGCTTCCCCACAAAATGTGGGGAAAGACCGCGTACATCTCCCTTAAACGGGACGGACCCTCCCTGGACCCTGCGAAAACGCGGGAGCTCTACGCCCTTTTTTTTCCTACAAGTTTCATATGTCTCTCAATGAATTCCTAAATTCGACACAATAATTCAAATTCAAGAAAAGACACATTCAATTCAAACTCTAGATTTCCAAATTAGTGATCTTACCAGTAGCGAACAGCTTTACACTTGGCACAACGCGTAGTGGTGGGGCAAAAGCAAACAGCACACTGATACTGCCGTTTCAACGGTGAACCCAATGATGCACAACCGTAATTCGGAGTCAAAGAAGAAACCGAAACCCTAGCTGAAGGTATCACATTAGCAGCGTAATGGTAAGCTTCTTCCGCCTCAAACTCAACCCTATTCGAATCCTCTGAAGCCGAAACCAAAAGCCACTCAACCTCCTCCCTCCTCTCCACCGACTGCCGCCACTTCCGCCGGAGAATCAGCACGATCACCGGCAGAACCACAACTGCGATTAGGAGAACCAAGGAGGGAAACCCTAGATCCCTTTTAACAAGCATTTACACAAGATGATGATGATGATGATGATGCATACGGCAGAATAACAGTGGAACTTTAATTCGACAACAATCATAGATGGATTGATTGGATTCCTCAATTCCAAGGCAACTTCTCATAGAGTGTGATCAGATGAGAATGAAAAAGATGGAATGTGCTGCTTTTTCGACAAAATTGATGCTTGCGGTGGGGATTGCGAATCATATACGAAGATTTAGAGGTTGGTGATTCTGCAAGTGAGTTCTTGGTAGTTTCAGAGAAGATATGCGGATCGAGATTGTAGGGGTTGAGAATATTATTAGTAGGTTAAAGGTGCTGTTTATTTTTTCTTCCGGAAAACGTCTGCAGTCTGCTGACCAAATCGGCCGACATCTGCAGCAGAAGAAGTGGACCAAACGTCTGCAGTCTGCTAGAAAAAGACTGTTTGATTTTCTAATATCTGCAAACTGCTAAAATATGTTGTAGTTACAATAAACCAAATTTGACTTTGTTCAAAAACAACATAATCCAACTGTTACTACAAAAACCATAATCCAACTGTTAAAGACCCAATTGCATAATCCTCTTCTCTATCACCATAATCCAAAAAATGCTTCAATTACTACTAACAAAACAACCATAACTACCAACAAATGATACTAGATCATAAAATTGACTTATCAGAAACAAAAAAACAGAACTTAAAAGTCAAAATACCTGGATGAGCTAAGGCCTTACGACCTCCACATGAAGAAACAACCCGAATAATGAAAAAAGCAATCGGAGGGCTATCTTTATTTGCGCTCGACAATTCAGGGTACAATTTAATGAACAAATTACGATTCTTCTCCAGCACCAATCGCCTTCAATTCATCAACAAAATCAAACATTAAGAACACAAATTTCAAGATTCACACCACTAACAGAAAAACCCATAAAATCCACATCTCCAAATGATCAAAATCACCAAACAATCACAGATTTCGATGTGGGAACAAACCAATTTCGATTCTTACCAGTTCCGTCTTCCGATCTTGAAGGGATCGGATCTCCGGTAAGTACTGCAAGAAGCCAAATTGTCGATACGCCATTGAGCGAGACGAGAGGTGGTGTCAACACGATAAGCGTTGTCAGTCATCCTAAACGCTGTCGTGAGTTCAAGGAAGCAATCGAATATTCCGATCAGTGGGCTGGCGGAGCGGGCGGAGGTCGCGACGGAGGAGGCTGGCGGAGCCGCGGACATCGCGAGGCAGTGGGCTGGCGGAGCGGGCGGAGGTCGCGACGGAGGGAACCGGCGGAGGTCGCGAGGCGGCAGCAGGAGGTCCGGTGAAGGGGCCGGCCGGCGGCACCTTGGTAGGAGATGAGAGGAGAAGAGGAGAAGAGGAGAAGAGATGGAGGGGGCTGGTGTTTTATGTTTTGTGAAGAGAGGAGAAGTGGAGAAGAGGTAAATGTCTTCCCGTCTGAAGACTCTGGTCCATGTCTTCTCTAAGAAGACCTCAGGAAGACATTTTTAAATGAAATGTCTTCCGGAAATCAAACAGTCTGTTCTATTAAAACCTCTTCCCGCGTCTGCGTGCGCGCAGATGAAGAGGTTGGGAAGAGCTTTTTATAGAAAACAAACACCGCCTAAAACAACAAAGAAAAGATTTTTTATTACACAAAAGGTTTCTTATTTTTACCGGGAGTAAATTATAAAAAGAGTCCGCTTGTTTATATACAGAGGAAAGCTAATATAAAAAGTGAAAAAAAAGTACGAATCGTACGAAGTTATCAGTGTGTTACACATGTTTTTTTAGAGATGTTTCATTTCGTCCGCGCCATAATTACGCGTATAGTGTGGATAATCACGTAAGTTATATTCCAAGTTGTAATAATTATTACGCAAGTTCAAATTACTCAAGTTATAAATAATAATTACGTAAGTTATAGTTATATTTAAGCAATTATATGATAATGACGTAAGTTGTTTTCATAATTACGCAATTATAACCACAAAATTTATACTATACTCAAATTAAAGAGAATAAAAAACTCGATTTTATGATGTAATTTTTAAAAAAAATAATGTTGTATAAAAAAGTTATATGCATTTAAAAAAATTAAGAGAATTTAAAAAAAGTCAACAATTATATGTTGTTTCCAAATCTACCCCTCTAATCACTTCTTTGTGTGATTACTTATGATGCATTAATTCCCTGATCAAAGGTTGTTATCACTTCGTACACACGCACAAATTAATCACTTTATACCGTAAACTTTTCTTATATATTTGATCTTTGGTCTTTGAAAGTTACATCAAACAACTTTTATCTTTAAGTTTGTAATAGTTATATCTTTAATGTTTGTAATAGTTATGATAATTTAAACTAACTTGCATTAGATTTTCTGGTTAAATCTATTTACATGCAAATCACACGAAGCCAATTTGTAAAATTCATACAACATAATTTTCCTCTCTTCTTAATGTAAACATACAATATACTATTAATGTATATAAGAAAACTTCAAATTGGGGCTCGTAATATGACCAGCGTCTTCCTATCTTCCCTTTTGCATGATGTCTATCTTTCTCTACTCTAGACCAAAATTTAGCCAATTAAGGCTTGTACCTGCTCCACCAAGAACGATTGATCTTCATATCTCGATTAGGAATGATTAAGATGATATTTTATTGGTGTGGTAAACAAGCGACGATCAAAACTTCGTGGACATTACACAATCCAGGTTAGGGTTGTGCCAAGGGTCGAACTGGACCGAACTGGACCGAACCGGACGGACCCAACCATGACCCGAAACCGATTAGGGTACAATATAAGAAAACTGTGAAGAAGACCATTAATTGGTTAGTCGGTTGGAATGAACCAAATTTCAAGGGTTAGTTCAGCAGGATATAATAGGTTGGACCGAATAAGATAACAACATCGTTGGGCTAACCAATTTGGGTATGAACATGAAAACAAATAACACCACAATGTGCAATTTTGAATAAATTGCTATCAAACTTAGAGTTGGTTTCATTCTTCCATGAAGTTTAATAAACAATTTATGTGTGAAAGCAAAATGATTTAAGTAAAACTTAAAAGTCCAATAAAAAAACCTCCAATCATGGTCTAACACCATACATATATAAATGAAACCAAAATGTTCAAAGCTTAAATCTTCAAAGACCTCCAAACTTGCTTTCAAAGCTTCTATCTCCAAAATCTTTCACTAATTTACTCGGCAATCATCACCGCTCTTTCATAATTATCTACAACAAAGGAATGATTACAAACTTGAAACGTATCATCAAAAATTCAATTATATAGCAATTCAAGGTATAAAAGTTAAAGTAACAGTTGCAAGTTCTTCAAGTTTCTTAAAATCATTATTTTCTTTGATTTTTTTACTTGATTTCCAAATCCAATCTTGCACACAAATCAATGCTTAAACAAGAGGAGGGGATAATGAACTTCTATACGAGTCCAATACCTGTCCCCCTCTACTTAAAGCGGACTCCGATGCTACCTTTGAAACTCGTAAAGATAAAATATATAAAGAAACATAAAAATAAACATGTAGTAAATAATTCAATAAACATGTAAAAAATAATGCTAATGCATTTAGTCATATGGAAAAGAGTCGGATAACAAGCCGAATTTATCTTACACCATGTTAAAATATTAAAGTTGATAGTACTCTCCTAAATGTCATCTTTCAGATATTTCTCCGGTTTGATTTTTATTACCAAAAAAGACATCCACCAGCCTATATTGTTGAAAAGCATCAAGAAACGAATTTTCAATGCCCCAATAATATTCAAATCTATGTTGATGCTTTAGAGGGATCACTTCAACCCATTCCATATAAACGCTCATACTCTTCAACCAACAACTGCATCTCATCTTTTACATCATCAACTAATGTATCAACCATCTTTTTAAACTCCTCATTTGTTATTTTTTTCATCTTTCATTTGATTTGCTCTTACTTGATCAACATACATGTTCTCTCACAAGAAAATGCATAATTTTTATTCGAGGATCCAAGATGACAACAAATTCAAACATGTTTTTCTTATCTTCATCTCAAAATATTTATCAAACTTACTTATTTTTCATTAGTGCCATCATCTCATCTCCATAAAAAAGTATATTTGATCCTTTTCTTTTACCAATCGGTTTAGGTTATCAACCACATCCATAACCTATAAAAAGAACTGATACGCTATAGCATATGTGGAACCTAGTAAGCTCGATCTGGAATTTTACCCAAATCATTTCGGTAACTTTTATACCTCCGTTAATATAACTCACCATACACAATAGCTTCCCCTAACATTTCACACATGCTATTCTATCTAGTGGAAAGATCAAGAGATAACAACACTTTAGAGTCTATATTTTTTCAACAACACAAGCTTTAAAATTTTAGAACCTAGGGGGTAATCCTTAATACATCTAACCACATTTCAAACATGGTTGATTATTACATCATGTGCTTTTAGCCAATTTTTTACAGATATGATCTAAGCACCTTACATGAAGATACACAACATCACATAAAAATTAGGCAACCTAGTCCTCAACTGTGATTTGGAAACATTGTTTGATGATATTATCCATTGTGATGGTCATTACATGTTTTATCCCTCATTCATGCAAGCACACTTCAATAGCCCTCGCTATAGCATCACCCATGTGACTAAAAATTGGCCTAAACTTAAAGATCCTTTTATGATATGCCCATCCTCATCAAAAATATGCAGTTATTACCATGTAATTAAATTGTTGCTTTGACGTCCATGTACCCGCAGTTAGACAAACCCTTTATTTATTTTTCATAAGATAAGCTTTTAATTTGTTCTTTTATTCCAAATAATACTCTTTAATGTCACGAGCTAGGTAGCACCAAAACGGGTACGGGAAGTGGGTACGGGGACGGTACGAGTACGAGAAACGACAAATATCAAAAATTCTAGATACGGGTACGGCTAAGGTACGACAAAAAATATTATATATATATCAAACAAATTCCAAAATAGACATCAAAGTATTAAACAAATTCCAAAAACAAATTCCTTAGGTAATTAATTATCAATAATCAAATCATTTTCATATCCGGTTTATCTAGTGTGAGATCGGCAACCTCCAAAAACCCTACATCTTCCATTGAATCAAAAGCATCTCCACTCACGTCCCACATCTTTACAGTATCATTCTGATTCCTTGACAAAATTCGTAGATTATTATGGATATAAACCAAGTCTTGAGCGCGACTTGTAGTCAACCTGTTCCTCCTAAGTGAGTGACTAAATGCATAAGTACTCCAATTACGCTCAGCACAAGAAGAAGAACTAGGTTGTCCAAGTAATCTAAAAGCCAAAGTCTGAAGGAAAGGAGTTTGAGCACCAAAGTTAGCCCATCAATTCTTAGGTTCCATACTAGCCATTTATGAAATGCTTGTTAAATCCTCAAAGGACCACTCTTCATTGAAAACATTGCATATTCATCAAGAACTTTCTTATGCTCATCTTATTAGGAAACAACCTTTTAAATCATTTAATCCTTTCTTGTGAAATTTCTCCATCTCTATGTGGAGCAAGTCTTTTAGAATCCTCTAGCAACCATTCATCACTATAATATCTACAATATTCAAAAGTGAAAACATAAGTAAATAATAGAAATCAAGATATAGTTTAAAATCATATACCTTGGATTTAAAGAGTGAGCTAAACAATGTAGGGGAGTGTTATTCTTCGCCCATCGAGCTACTAAAATATCATGCACAACATCATAAAAGATACTTAAATCAGATGGCGAACGTTTTTCTTTCTTGTAGATCTCAATCTTCACTTTCTCAATCATGGAATCCCACATCTCATAGACCAAGTGTAAACATGGTTTGTCGGTGTCCCAAAGAATATAGATACTTTTTCCCACCATTCATCATCTAAAAATTTTTCTTTAACAAAGCTTGCTTTCACAGTGTCATCTTCTCTATAAGAAGACCATTCTTCGCTAATAACCATAGCTTGAAGACCCCTTTTGATTAGTTTCAATCTCTTAAGCATCACAATGATAGAGGTGAAGGAATTGATCTGCCCAAGATACATATTAAATTGATGTGGCTAGTGTGATATGATCCAAGTCGGGTCATACCCAATAACAAGCTTAACAAACATCAAAAGATAATTTATTTGTTGATAAGATCATACAAATAAATAATGACACCAATTTAGAAAATGGGTTTTCTAAATTATTGCCTTTGTAAAATGAACAATATTATATGGATAATTTGTTCATGGGAATTGGTTGTTTTATTATTTAAGTTAGTTAAATAATATCATATGAAGGTGTGTTACACTTTTATAAAATATAAAGGTTATACTTTATAAAACTAGAATGCAACTTAATGTGTCTTTCAATTAAATAAAAGAGAGGGAAACCCACCAAGTGGGTCCCCAAATTTACGGCAGCCCATGGAGGTGAAAGAACACATTTAATGGGTCTTGATACATGCATTCTTGAGCACACCAATTCATTCAACCAATACAACTCTCTCTCACATACACAAAGGCCTTTTGAATTCTCTAATCTTCTCTCTAGAAAACGAGTTCTAGGGCTGGAAACAAGTTCATTTTTCAGCCATCAAACTTGTTTTTCTTGGCTGAAAAGATCGACCTTGAAGAGGGCATTCAAGTGGGTGTTGCAATCCTAGCAAGGAAGGGTGTTTATACAAGCTTGGGGTATCATCTACTTGAGGATTGCTAGTTGGAATCTTGCCTTCAAGATCATCATCATCCTTCTCATCTCAAGAAAAGTCTTGAATCGTAGTTTTCTTCACTTTTTTATGGTTGATTTGTAAGTTAGTTGTTCATGCAATTAGATCCATCAATAAAGGGTTTTATCAACATAAATGGTTTATGTAAACTTCTAACAAGATGTTATAATAATTATCCGCTGCGTTTATGTTTAAAATGGTTAAACAACTTTGATAGACATGTTAAAACTCCAACAATGGCATCTAGAGCCGGTTGCATGGACACTAACTTCTTTAGATCGAAATTTTGAGTCTTTTCTTGGGTTATTAGAAACCCTAGAACTCAAGATTTAGCTTGGTTTCTCTTGATTCAAGTTGGTTAATCTTATATGCATTGAGATGGCTTGAATCTTGTGATTTTAAATTTGTTAAAAAGTTGAAAAATCCAATTTTTTTAAATATGCTGTTGTCGCAGCAGTAAATAAATAAAAAAAAATTTTTTTTGTTGGATTTTTTAATTAAATGAAACCATGCTTGAGTTGGATGATTTACATATTGGATATGTTGTTTGGTTATGCATAACAAAGCCTAGACCTTGTGGATTGATTTAATGGTTGTCATGATTCATTCATTTGGGCATGTAATAATTTAATTTTTGTTTCAAGTCTAGTCTTGTAATTTATTTATTCATATGGTTTGTAATAAATAGATTAGGAGTTTTTCTTTACTAGAAAAAATGTATTAGGATACATATTTTGTAAAGGATGCTCAAGATCAAGACTTGAAGAAAAGATAAGACAAAGAGGATGCTTGAAGATGTGGTTTCAAGTGGGAGTCCCTTTGGTCAACCATGTGTCATGATTCATAACCCTTAGGACATGACCATTTGACACACTTGTTTTGGCTAAACAAGTGTGATCAACTTAGTATGCTTTGTTATGCATATATGAATGTTTTGTTTATGTTTGGTTGAATGCATATGATGATGTTTGTTTTGAATATTTGGATGTGATTAACAAACCGTTAACTAAAACAAACAATAAACAAGTAATTGGTTCTCAAATCATTAAGCATAAATAGAATGGTTCTATAAAAGGAGTTAATGGTTTGCAAAATAAAATGGGTTTATTTAAAAGAACCAATAGGGTAGCATATGGTTGAATGCATACAATCATATGATACATAGACTTTTCTAAAACAAGAATTGTGAAATTATAAATCCCTTTTGAAAAACAAGTTAAACACCATCCTTTTACACAACACTTGGATTACTTGCAAACTCTTAGTGGGATAAAGGTCATCTAACCACTTTGAGAGAACTTGTAATTTGAGGTGAGAATACCATGTTTGTGGGATAAAGGTCACCTAACCACTTATATAGTAAACTTACACGTGTGTGTAAGTAGGACGACTTGATTTGTAAAATATATTGAATGGATCACCTAAAATATGTTTTATAAAAGGTGTTGATGGGATAAACATGCCGTGATAAACATATGATGTTTAAACGATCTCATACCACTAGAAGTTGCAATAGGTTGCAATTGTCATTTATGACTACCTTGTTTTATTTAAATAATGGGATAAAGGTCACCTAACCAATATTTAAATATAACGTTGGATTCTAAAATTTTATTTATTAATGATCTATGAGACATAAAGGGTATTGATAAATGAAATATAATTATATCAACGATTACTAATAGAACTTTGTAAAATCTTGTAGATGGCCGACAACAACAACGCTAATAACGATGTACCAAAGCAAAACAACCAATCCCTAAGGGCGATCCTTCAAAGGGATCGTCTAACACCTAACAATTTCATGGATTGGTACCGCAACTTGAGAATCGTTCTCAAGCAAGAAAAGCGGGCCTACATCCTTGATGATCCCATCCCCGATGAACCTGACGAGGAAGATGTGGAAGCGTATAATGATTGGGTTAGATATGTGGAAGACTCCGTCCAAGTCTCTTGCCTAATGTTAGCAAGTATGACACCCGAACTCCAAAAGGACTATGAGCTCCATGGAGCTTATGACATGATCACTCAGTTGCGGGAAACGTTCCAGCAACAAGCTAGAGTGGAGCGCTACGAAACGGTTCAAGCGCTTAATGCATGTCGGATGGAGGAGTCCCAATCAGTTTCATCTTATGTTCTTAAGATGAAAAACCACATCGACCGCCTTCAAAGGCTAAACTGTCCCGTCTCAAAAGAGTTGGCCACGGATTTGATCCTAAACGGCCTAACTAAAAAGTTTGAGGCATTCGTCATGAACTACAACATGAACGGATGGGACAAGAGCATAAATGAACTTCATTCTATGCTCAAATCAGCTGAGGCGGGAATGGGTAAAAGGGTTTTACCCGTTCTCACCATAAATGAAGGTGGGAAAAAGAGAAGGTCTCTACCCCCTCCTAAGGCAACTGTTGCCAAAGGAAAGGGGCGTGTTGGGGGAAAGGGAAAATGGCTGTTAGGGCGCAACCTCCGAAGCCCAAGGAGAAGAAGCAAAAGGTTGCTGTGAACGACCCATGCTTCAAATGTGGTGAGATAGGGCATTGGATGAGAAATTGTCCAGTCTATCTCAAAGAGTTGAGAGAAAAGAGGGATGCGGGGCAAACCTCAGGTATAATTTACATGATACATGTTGAGCTGAATGTTATTTCTTCCAACACATGGGTATTAGATACCGGATGTGGAACTCACATTTGTAATTTGTTGCAGGGGTTCAGAAGAAATGAGCATTATGCAAAAGGGGAAATAAGTCTCTTCATGGGCAATGGTGCAAAGGTTCACGTGGAAGCCCAAGGAGACTACATTTTGAAACTTCCAAATGGTTTGGAAGTTATTTTAAATAATGTATTATATGCTCCTAGCTTGACTAGGAACATAATTTCTGTTTCCCGTTTAAGACAATATGATTATGATTTCAAGTTTGTTGACAATGATATTCATGTTTCTTTAAACCATGTATTTTATTTTAAGGCTATACCTTGTAATGGTATTTATGAATTGGTTCATGAAAACGCAACATATGATAGCTCTATATACCAAGCAACCACCAAAAGACTTAAATTAGATTTGAGTGATACCTACCTTTGGCATTGTCGTCTTGGTCATATAAACAAGAAACGCATACAAACACTTCAAAAGAATGGTCTTTTAAAAACAAATGAATGTGATTCATTTGATGTATGTGAATCTTGTTTACAAGGAAAAATGACTAAGGCACCCTTTAGTGGAACTAACGAAAGGGCAAAAGATTTATTAGGTATCATACATTCGGATGTATGTGGTCCTTTTAAGCCAATGACTAGGAATGGTGAAAGATACTTCATTACCTTTACCGACGATTATAGTCGCTATGGGTATGTGTACTTATTAAGGCACAAAGATGAAGCTTTTGAAATGTTCAAAATCTTCAAGAATGAAGTAGAAAATCAACTCAACAAATCAATTAAAGTTCTCCGTACCGATAGGGGCGGTGAATACCTAAGTGATGTTTTTCAAGATCATCTTAGGAGTTGTGGGATTGTCTCACAACTCACTCCACCTGGAACACCACAACATAATGGTGTGTCTGAGAGGAGGAATCGAACCCTATTGGATATGGTTCGATCTATGATGGCTAGAAGCACATTGCCTCTATCATTTTGGGGTTTCGCTTTGCTCTCCGCGGCCCGTATTTTGAATATGGCCCCAACCAAAAAGGTGGAAAAGACACCTTTTGAGATATGGCATGGAAGAGTTCCATCCCTATCATACTTAAGGGTCTGGGGTTGTGAGGCTTATGTTAAGACTCCCACCCCAAACAAATTAGATGTCCGATCCACCAAGTGTATCTTTGTTGGATATCCTAGAGATTCTATGGGATATTATTTCTATGATCCACTGAAACAAAAGGTGTTTGTTGCCAGAAAGGGCGAGTTCTTAGAAACAAAGTTCCTTATGGAAGGAACTAGCAGTAGAACAGTGGATCTTGAGGAGGATCAAGATTCACAGCCCGATGCACGTTTGGTTGAAACTAGCACTCAACATGAGGATGTTGAGAATGATCAAGCAGTTGATCAATACACACAAAACGTTCACAGAAGTGGTAGAACTAGTAATCCACCTGAAAGATACGGATTTTTCATGGATGGATGCTACATGGTAGATTCAGATGAACCAACCACATATCATGATGCAGTGTCCAATTTGGATTGTGACAAATGGCTTGAGGCCATGAACGTTGAGATGCAATCCATGTATGACAATCAAGTTTGGGAACTTGTTGCACCACCTCTTAATTCCAAAGTAGTTGGAAGTAAGTGGGTTTTCAAGAAGAAAACCGATATGCATGGAAACTTGGATACTTACAAAGCTAGACTTGTAGCAAAGGGTTTCACTCAAACTCAAGGGGTTGACTATGATGAAACCTTCTCACCTGTTGCAATGCTAAAGTCTATAAGGATATTGTTTGCCATAGCTGCTCATTATGACTATGAGATTTGGCAAATGGATGTCAAAACCGCTTTCCTAAATGGATATCTTGAGGAAGATGTCTATATGGTTCAGCCTGAAGGTTTTGTCGATCCAAAACATCCTGATAAAGTATGCAAGTTAAAGAAATCAATCTATGGATTGAAACAAGCATCGAGAAGCTGGAATCACCGTTTTGATGAGGAGATAAAGAAATTTGGCTTCATCAAAAACGCTGATGAGGCTTGTGTGTACAAAAAGGCTAGTGGGAGCATAATAACCTTCCTAGTATTGTATGTTGATGACATACTACTATTTGGAAACGACATCCCAACCTTGGAAGGTGTAAAAACCTGGCTTGGAAGTTGTTTTTCCATCAAGGATCTTGGTGAAGCTGCCTATATTCTAGGAATAAAGATCTATAGGGATAGATCAAGGCGGCTGATTGGTTTGAATCAAAGTGCATACATTGACAAAATCTTGAAAAGGTTCAAGATGGAAAACTCTAAGAAAGGTAGTGTACCTATTCAAAGAGGGACAATATTGAGTACAACTCAATGTCCAAGCTCGAAGGAGGAGCAAAATAGAATGAAGGCAATCCCATATGCATCTGCTATAGGATCCATCATGTATGCAATGATATGCACTAGACCGGACGTGTCATGCGCTTTAAGCATGACAAGTAGATACCAGCAAAATCCTGGTGATAGTCATTGGATGGCTGTCAAGAACATTCTGAAGTACCTAAGGAGGACTAAGGACATGTTCTTGATCTACGGGTCTGGTGAAGAGGAACTCATTGTAAAAGGTTACACGGATGCGAGTTTCCAAACCGATCGAGATGATTCACGATCTCAATTAGGGTACATCTTTATTCTGAATGGCGGAGCTGTTTCTTGGAAAAGCTCAAAGCAAGAAGTCGTAGCGTTGTCTACTACAGAGTCAGAATATGTCGCCGCTTCAATAGCAGCACAGGAAGCTGCATGGCTGAAGAAATTCATAGCCGATCTAGGGGTAGTACCTTCCATTCAGGATCCCCTAGAGATCTTTTGTGACAATGAGGGTGCGATTGCTCAAATCAAGGAACCTCGTGCTCATCAAAAGACTCGGCACATTGAATGGAGATTCAACTACATAAGGGATGAAGCTGAAAAAGGAAAGATATGTATTCGCAAAGTCCACACTGATAAAAACATTGCGGATCCACTCACAAAACTCCTTGAAAAGGCAAAGCATGAAGGTCATGCTTGTGCCATGGGACTTAGATATTCTAGTGACTGGGTTTAATGTTGTACTTTGTATTTAAATATTGGAACTTATGTTATTTGACTTAATTATATGGTTATAATTTCATTTGTTCTTCTATTTTAGCATGTTTAAATCCGTGAATAAATAGATTATTCTAAACGTCCGTAGTCGATCATACTTGTGGGAACAATTATGAATGTAAGACTATAATGAAACTGGATTGGTTGATATTCATAAAGTATGAATATAGAGCAAGAGGTTGCTACCAAGGTTCATTGATATCTATGGGATATAGATATTGGACTGACCCGCTCTCAATTATTTCTGCATGGAATCTTTGTGAATAGTCATAAGAGATATTGAGTAAAGGCGAATATCATTGTATCCTCAGACCTGAGATACATACTGGGTCTTGATATTCACCAAGTATTGTACTTTGACTTAGTACTTTGCTGTTCTGAAAATTGGCAGTACATAAGGCTGAGTTCACGTATGATATGAGGTGATTGTGAGAGACGTATGTAGTCAAGATGGAATTTGTTCCTCTTATTTGTTGAGAGTTAGATGTCTAAGGCCTATAAAGTTAAATCATCAGAGAATGACAATTCTGTGTCTCTTGGATTTAACGTGACATCTGAACAAAAGGATAGATGATTGATTCACCTAAATCATATTCAAGTAAGGTACTTGAAAGGGATGATGTTATTGAATGGCACTTAGTCATATACATTAGGGGTAGCAAACCGTTGCTAGGCGTTATTTGTTGCTTGCATCAATCTTATATGAATCTTGTGCAAGTGGGAGATTGAAGGAATTGATCTGCCCAAGATACATATTAAATTGATGTGGCTAGTGTGATATGATCCAAGTCGGGTCATACCCAATAACAAGCTTAACAAACATCAAAAGATAATTTATTGTTGATAAGATCATACAAATAATAATGACACCAATTTAGAAAATGGGTTTTCTAAATTATTGCCTTTGTAAAATGAACAATATTATATGGATAATTTGTTCATGGGAATTGGTTGTTTTATTATTTAAGTTAGTTAAATAATATCATATGAAGGTGTATTACACTTTTATAAAATATAAAGGTTATACTTTATAAAACTAGAATGCAACTTAATGTGTCTTTCAATTAAATAAAAGAGAGGGAAACCCACCAAGTGGGTCCCCAAATTTACGGCAGCCCATGGAGGTGAAAGAACACATTTAATGGGTCTTGATACATGCATTCTTGAGCACACCAATTCATTCAACCAATACAACTCTCTCTCACATACACAAAGGCCTTTTGAATTCTCTAATCTTCTCTCTAGAAAACGAGTTCTAGGGCTGGAAACAAGTTCATTTTTCAGCCATCAAACTTGTTTTTCTTGGCTGAAAAGATCGACCTTGAAGAGGGCATTCAAGTGGGTGTTGCAATCCTAGCAAGGAAGGGTGTTTATACAAGCTTGGGGTATCATCTACTTGAGGATTGCTAGTTGGAATCTTGCCTTCAAGATCATCATCATCCTTCTCATCTCAAGAAAAGTCTTGAATCGTAGTTTTCTTCACTTTTTATGGTTGATTTGTAAGTTAGTTGTTCATGCAATTAGATCCATCAATAAAGGGTTTTATCAACATAAATGGTTTATGTAAACTTCTAACAAGATGTTATAATAATTATCCGCTGCGTTTTATGTTTAAAATGGTTAAACAACTTTGATAGACATGTTAAAACTCCAACAAGAGGCAAAGCAAGTATCCGCAACCGAAAGCAATCTAAGAGGAGTAAACTTGCTGAAAATCGAGAGTCTCATGTTATGATTCATGATAAAAATTTTTAATGCAAGCGCATCACTGTGAACTTCTTTTATCCATTTGCACTCTTCATATGTTGTTTCATTTATTTCCACATTCCTTGGCAAACAAATGTTCTTCAAAGCAAGATTAAGTGTATGAACAACACATGGTGTCCAATAGATATGAGGAAACTAACTCTCTATAATCTCTCCAGCCGCCTTACAATTTGCTGCATTGTCAGTAATGATTTTTACAATTTTTTGATGACCAATTTCACTAATGACTTATTTCATCAAATCAGCAATAAAAATCAATCTTTTACTTCCCTAAAATAGTTAACTGCCTTCAGAAACAAAGGACCATTTCCTGAAGTAGCCATGAAATTGATCAGAGGCTTTCTTGTAGGATCACTCCAACCATCACTCACAACAGTCACACCTTTTTCTTTCCATGTAGACCTAAGTGGTTCCAATAGCCTATGAACATTATCGTTTTCTTTTTGTAGTTAGGTTGTTCTAAGCTTATTGTAACCAGGAGGGACATAACCATCAAATTTGTTGTTAGCAACAATCTGAAAAGCCCTTATATAGTAAGGATTTCTTGCTAGATTAAAAGGTAAACCTCCAGTATAAAACATCCTAGCTATTTCTTGATCCAATTGGTCTTTAATCTCAATACCAAAAGCTCTTTCAATAGGGTTTAAAATACCTTTTCTTTTCTTAAATCCAACACCAAATTCCCATGGCAACCTGACTTCTTTGGCTTTTGACTTGACTTTCTTCTCTTTATGCGCATCTTCTAACCGTTTCATCTCAAGTTTGTCACCCGCTATTGCTTTCTTGCAAATACTAATCCCATGACCTATATGTTCTAATGTTCCATACAAGTTATAACTTATAAACATACAATACGAATCAGTGAATCATAGAATATGATAGTATGATACAATCAACATAGAATACGAATCAATGATCAATACCTTTTATACCAAGCAAATGTGCTCTAACCCTTGAATATGATCCTTGTCTGATTTCACTACAAAGGTTACACTGAAATTTCCATGTTCCTCCATTCCTTGCTTTCGATTTTAGTCACATACTCCCACAATGGAGGTTCTTCCATTGATGTTGATGATCCTTATGTTTCTTGAGAAGCCATGATCGATTGATGCCTTCTACACGCAAACAATAAACAATCAACTAATCAAGTTCATCATGAATAATATCTTAATATTTAAAGTTCCATTTAACTAATGCAAAAACTTAATCATAATATATATTATATATATAATCTGAAAATTTATTAAAGATAACCATTGATTGATCCATTGATGATACAAAAATCAAGTTCTGCATAATATATATTTTAAAATTTATTAAATTTATAAAGCATTAAACTTAACCATAATATATATTTTAAAATCATCAATAACCCAACATGCAAATATTATACATTCGTAACATTCATATAGAACCATCATAATATGTAAAATTATGTAAATACAATTTCAAAATTATACTTTATACATAATGTTACAGATTGCAATCATGGCATCAACACATTCAATTATTTAAAACATTAAAAATTATTCAACCATAATAATATGCAAAATTATGCATTTAAAATTATAATTTATACAGGTTGCAGACATGCACAATCTAAAAGACTAAAACATTAAAAAAAATACTACTTACACAAGTACAGTAGTACACCTACTTTAAGCTATAAGCCTACGACTTTGCAGCCTTTATCACTTCAAGACTTCAACTTTATGGCAACTTGGCAAGTGGGTAACAGTAACACCTACTTCAACTTTATGGTTGTTGAAGTGTTGATTCTCAATTTCTCAAACACAAAAATCGATTGAAGCTTTGAAGAGTAGATTGTTGGTCAAAAGTCAATTGAAGCTTTGGCTGTTGAAGTATGTTGTTTCTTCAAAAGTAACACCTCTTCAATTTTGATCAACGGATGTAAAGGTCGAAGGAGGCTTTTGATTGTTGAAGACTTGAAGCCTCGAGGAGTGGAGGTCCAAAGAGGCTGTTGAATACTTGAATCCACGAAGGAGTTGAAGGTTGTTGAAGAAGGCGGCCACTGTTGAAGGTAATACTAAATATATAAACTGAAACCCTATATATAATCGGAAACTTTGTGGAAACTTAGTCGAAACATCCCTAAAAGTTACCCCCGAAACCGATACGCCCTAGAAACGCTTCGGACGAGTTTCAGGTGCGTTTCCGCTTCCAAAAAGTACCCGAAACGGGTACTCCGTTGTTTCAACACTTTGGTGCTTCAGAGGTCACGAGTAATTATAAAATGTGAGGGAATATTAAATGAGGGTCAAGCAGCTTCCATATATTCCTGGAATCTTTCATGTTCAACAAATGCAAATATAAGTTCGTTGACAACTTCTATGATTTAAGGTACCAATACCACTACTTCCCCTCTTACTCGAATCATTTTTATTCAAAATCAATGTTTCTTGATCTTTAAGCTTAATAGGATTTTAATAGCACCCTTTAAGATGTTACCCATTAAAGATGTGCTTTGTTGCACTTTGTGCACATATTAGCCTACCATAATAGTTGCATTTACCTTTTTTTTCCCATCGTCTACTTCACAATGGTTACAAACATGAGAGTATGTTTTTTTGTTAATTTTCAATCTTAGGTTGCCTCATCTTCCTCACTTGAGATGTGTCGTGAATCCATATCCATCTACAAAAAGGACAAAATAAAACATATGACTATACTTCCATTCTAAAATATAAAAAAGTTATAAGTAGTTGTGAAAGACATTACTACCCGTGAACAATATAATAAAGATTCATATATAAAAGATTCAAACACATCATATATAAAAGATTCAAACACATGTTTATATTCATGATTACGAATCAAAAACAAATTATGCATTACCACCATGAATAAGTACAAATAACTTTTTTTCTAGATCTTTTAAAGTATAATGAAGTAAATGAATGTAATTGCACATTGATAGTCGCAATCAACTACGATCCAGAAAACTCAAACTCATTTAAATGGGGTATGCACATGCTAGCATAATGAATGTATGTGAACATCATTATCAAAATAAAGAATAGACACAAACCAGTATGCTAAATTGGTAAAATCGATAGAAGTTAGAACGTAAAACCTAGCTGTTCACATGAATGATGATTATAATTAGAGATGATAATCAATCCTTGCACAGCTGTTGCTAGCCTACGTACAACATGAACTTCTACGGTAGAGAGGACAAGAACTTTTGAGTTTCTAGAATCTTAGTCGATTGCCTTGCCTCCACTAATATATATTTTTAAGTTTTTTAAAAGACTTTTAATGGTTTTGGATTGAAACCTAGTAAGATCCTACGGGTAAGAAAAAAACTATCAAGAAATGATAAAAAATTATAAACATATTTCCTTATATGAGCATGTTGTAGTTTCTGGTAGTCCAACTTGATATTTTTTTGACATGTTCCAAATACTTGCCACTACATGCTTGCATGGCATGCCCGTAAGTGCCATCTCCTACATGTGCAAGTTCTTTCGTTGACATCCACCACAAATTAATCACTAAAAGGACTAGCCACCCGATATTGTTCCCATCTGTAAGACCCCGTTTCCGGGACTCTTACAGCTGTACAATCATAGCACTAAACATACATAATAGTATACATTTTATAAAACATTGCAGCGAAATTTCATTAACAAAAGACCATTCATCTCATTTATAATTACTGTTGTTAAGCAATACATCGTTGTTCATTAGTTACAAAAAGATTGATTAAACACATTACGAAACAACAATATCATCAAAACATTAATGGATGTCAGTCTTGCCCCGCCGTGTAGCTTCACCCTTTAGCCATCCTCAACAATATTTACCTGCCAACTGAAAATATACAAAAGTCAGTGTTGCTGAGTGAGTTCTAGTTTTAAAAGTATTAAAATACCTTATATAGATATATGAAAATATCTTTTGTTGTAAAATACCTTCTTCATTTTGATAGTGATCACACATCATAAATACATCAAGGTAATACTTACTTTCATTCAATATTGTACACATTCGTTCGTTTCATACTTTTATCATTATCTTTCACTTCCTTACGGACCAATGTGCAATACCTTGAACATTGTGCACGAAGCTGATGCTAGGCATGTGGTCTATAAATAGACCATGAACATTGTGCACTAAGCTGACCCAGTCACATAGGGTATGCTACAAGGGTCCCTGTCAGTCTCAATGGCTGACCCTGCATGCATCCTTCGGGTTAGTTAAACCGCACATAGTTGAGCTAACGATAACATGGTCGTGCACCTCCATTCCTTTGCTTGCAAGACTTACATTCTTTCATTTATGTTCCACTTTTCTTTATCATTAATTTTTCACTTTTATTCATGATAATACTTTACGGATCATAAACACACCACGTAAAATCACACAATAATAATTTGTAAGGCCCTAATCCCGGGCACCTCACAGTTGGTCATTCATCGCACATGAAACATACATTTATTTAAAACATCGTAGCGGAAATCAATTAAAACCATTTCGTATATATTAATGACAACTTTTCAAAGTAATATAATACAGTTAACTATTACAAATATCATAATTGCATTACATCACAAAAATGTCATTGTTATACTAATGGATGCCATCCCAAAAATGCCAAGTAGCTGCCCCGTGCCATCCTCAGCAACTCTTACTTGCCAACTGGAAAATACATAAAAGTCAGCGTTGCTGAGTGAGTTCTAGTTTTATAAATAAAATACCTTACTCTTATTAAAACCTTTCTTTACTTTCATACGCG
The DNA here is from genome assembly GCA_024085815.1 of Flaveria linearis. NCBI lineage: Eukaryota > Viridiplantae > Streptophyta > Magnoliopsida > Asterales > Asteraceae > Flaveria > Flaveria linearis. The sequence goes on along the minus strand of CM044007.1, from coordinate 59,714,179 downwards.
ATCATGCATCATGCGTATAGATAGAAAGTATTATTTCTAACTTTCACTATCATTCATTTTCCATCACCATCATATTCAAACATTCTTTCATTTCATGCTTTTCATTAACGTTCTCTTACTTTCGTTCTCATTCTTTCGTAACGTACTTTACATCATTCTTTTACTTTCTTTCTTTCTTTCTTTCTTTCTTTCGTACGTTACGTCATTCTTTTACTTTCATACGGATCGATGACAATACCCCGAACATTGTGCACGAAGCTGATGCTGGGCCTGTGGTAATTAAACCACGGACATTGTGCACTAAGCTGACCCAGTCACCTAGGGCAAGTCATATCTCCCATTCATTCAAACCAATTGGTAATACCCCAAACATTGTGCACGAAGCTGATGCTGGGCCTGTGGTAATTAAACCACGAACATTGTGCACGAAGCTGACCCAGTCACCTAGGGCATACCAAAGGGTCTTGTCAATCTCAATGATTGACCTTGGTGCATCCTTTGGGGTAGCTAACCCGCATCACAGTTAAGCTAACGACAACATGGTCGTGCAACTCCTTTTTATTTGCTTGAAAGCCATTCTTTCATTCATTACTTTTTACTTCTCATCTTTGTTATCTTTCACTTCGTTACTTTATTCTTTACGTTCTTTCATTTGTTCGTCATACTACGTAAAGTAATAACATAATATTTAACGTATTTTATAATATAATATAAATAAGTTTAATACTATTAAAAGATAACACATTATACATACCACACATCATTCATACATACAATAACCCTAAACATCCCATAATCATGCTTAAAATGGGTAATCATAGCCCAAATGTCAGATCGGGTCAAACCCTACAATTCTGATTTTCCTAAAATTTCAGAAATAATTTAAGTGTTTGGGCGCATGGGCCACTGTTTGGGCGTTTCTGTCCTGTTTAGGCGTTTTGCCACTATGTGGGCGCCTGAGCTTATACTTAAATTATTAATACTTAGGCGCGGGCCTTTTGGGCGCTTGGACACTATTTAGGCGCATGGGCCTGACTTAGACGTATGGGCACTTAGGCGTATGGGCACTTAGGCGGTTGGGCACTATTTAGGCGCATGGGGTTTTGGGTGGTTGGGCACACTTAGGCAGTTTTGACCGTTGGGCGCATGGGCCACTGTTTAGGCGCATAGGCAACCAACTTGTACCTATTCAACATAATTCAGTCTCAATCCAACATATATCATGATCTAAACTTAACACTAACAGCAATTATGATATTTTGTAACAGTTAACTGTATTATATTACTTTGCAAAGATGTCATTATATATATGAAATAGTTTTAATTAATTTCTGTTGCGATGTTTTAAATAAATGTATGTTTTATGTGCGATAAATGACCAACTGTGAGGTGCCCGGAAACGGGGCCTTACATGTTGGTATCAGAGCCAAAGTTTAAATGAAATGGGTAAACATTTTCAAAAGAAACCTAAACTTAAACTGAGAATAGGACAAAGGGAAGGGATGCCAGTCCGAGTAGCTACGTGCCATCAGGCATTTTCTTTAATGTTAATCGTATTATGTGCACATGTTATTTGATTTGTTTGCCCTTAGTCGATTTAGATACTGATGTAGTCAGGATAGGAAATGCTTGGGGTATGAAGAGTAAAGTAAGTGGCTAATCATAACTGGCCACTGTAATTAGGGACTTACTATACCTGACATAAACTGAGCCATTACCTTGAATGACCATGTTAGTGTTTTAATCTTATAATGTGTTAAAGGATGGCTGGAGGTAGATCTTCTAAGGCTTCACGAGGCGGAGTTTGTGGTGGACGTGGTGCTGGACCACGGGCCACAAGAGGAAGGCCCAGGGTTGAGAAGGTGACCCATGAGGAGCCTGAGACCCCTCATCCAGAGAGTGGTGATGAGAGTGCTAATTTGAGAGCCTCGATGAAGGAGGCCGTGGTGGAGGAGGTTCACCAGGTCATGCAGACGATCTTGCCATCTGTGATGATCGAAGTGATTAAAGTTGTTAGAGAAGGAGAGAGAGGAAGGAGAGGAATAGGTCCTCGGGAAGGAGAGAGCAACCAGAGACTGAGACGGTTATCCTTACTGATGAGGAAGAGGAGGAAGAAGAGCCTGTGCCGAAGGCAGCATGAGGCTATAACTATGGGGCATTTCAAAGATGTAAGCCCCCTACCTTTGATGGTAATGGCACTGCTGCTGTTGCTCACCGATGGGTAAGGTAGATGGAGGCTGTCCTTGAAATCAGCGAGTGCCGGGAGGACCAGAAGGTGAAGTTTGCCACTTATTCGTTTGTGAACTCAGCTTTATATTGGTGGGACAACATTGTCCAAGCCGAGGGTAGCAGGGCAATTGTAGAATAAGGTGGAGTGAGCTGAAGAAGTTGGTGATTGAGGAGTTCTGTCCTCATCGGGAATTGGACAAGGTGGAGAGAGAGTTCCTGCAGCTGGAGGCGGGAACCATGACACATCAGCAGTACACCACCAAATTCAACAAAATGGCACGGCTGGTGCCAGATCAGGTGACACCCCTGTCATGAATGATTAAAAGATACATCCATGGCTTGCCGACTGATATCCGTAGGCATATGATCGCCGTCCGACCGAGTACGTTCAGGTCGGTGGTTGATTTGGCTGAAGATTGTACGATAAGAGGGAGGTGATGATGGTTGAAGGGAAGAAGACTGGTGGTGATGACCGGAACTGGAGCTGGAAACGGTTCGGGCATGGTGGCTTCATCCCAAATAACAAGAAAGCGAGGGTGGATGATCGATGGGTGGTTGCCACAGGCTCGAGAGTGAAGAAATGCGGTAAGTGTAGGAAGGAGCACGCTGGTGAGTGCAGGCTGGGGCTAATTATTTGTTTCAAGTGTGGGAAGCCCAACCACATCTCTAGAGATTACAGAGCAGCGAGGTGCTTCAAATGTAGTGAAGTAGGCCACATGAGCAGGGAGTGCAAGAAGCCGAGGGCAGAGAGTTCCGTAGCGGGGAAGAAGACCGGAAACTGAGGAGCAAAGCGCAAGCGCCAGAGCATTCCCAATGACCAGGGAGGAAGCTAGGACGGATCCAGATATTGTGTCAGGTACGTTTCTAGTAAATCAAACTCTTGGTTCTGTGTTATTTGATTCTAGTGCTAGTAGGAGTTTCATTTCTGTGGCCTTTTGTGCTAAGTTACCCGTTAGGAGTAAATGTATTGATGAGCCCTTCGATATAGAAACTGCCATAGGTAAGTCTACAAAGATTTCTGAGATGATAGAAGGTTGTGACATAGAATTAGAAGGTCATAAGTTTCCCGTTAGACCATTCGTGATGACCTTAGGTGGGTTGATATAGTCCTAGGAATGGATTGGTTAGCGGACTATGAGGCGAACATTGTGTGTCGTAAGAAGATGATTAGACTGATAGCGCCTGATGGGAGTTCGTAATGGTATACGCTGATAGAGTTATGACGATTCCGAAGGTGATTTCGATGGCGGTGGCAGGAAAGTGCATGAGGCGTAGATGTAGTGCTTATTTGGCCTACGTAAAGGATGTAGACACATCAACACCACAATTGTCTGATGTACTGGTGGTGTGTGACTTTCCCGATGTGTTCCCAGAAGATTTATCAGGTGTGCCACCGGATCGTGAAATCGAGTTTCAAATTGATTTGTTACCCGGTGCCCAACCTGTTGCTAAGGCACCGTATCGTTTAGCTCCCTCAGAGATGAAGGAATTGATAGAGCAACTGCAAGAGTTACTTGATAAGGGTTTCATAGGCCGAGTATCTCTCCATGGGGTGCTCCGGTCTTATTTGTGAAGAAGAAGGACGGTAGTATGAGGATGTGTATTGAATATGAACAAGTTGACGATGAAGAATCAACATCCATTACCGAGGATTGATGACTTGTTTGATCAACTTCAAGGTGCCAGTTGGTTCTCGAGGATAGACCTTCGATCTGGCTACCATCAGTTGAAGGTGAAAGAGCAAGACATTCCTAAAACAGCTTTTTCGCACGCGTTATGGACACCACGAGTTTCTCGTTATGTCTTTTGGTCTAACTAACACGCCAACTACTTTTATGGACATGATGAACCGAGTGTGTCAGCAGATGTTGGATAAATTAGTGATTGTGTTTATTGATGATATCCTGATTTATTCAAGAAGTGAAGAAGAGCATGCCATCACATTCGAGAGATGTTGGAGTCATTGAGAAAGGAGAAGTTGATTGCTAAGTTCTCTAAGTGCGCATTCTGGTTGCGCAAAGTTCAGTTCTTGGGTCACGTGATTAATCCCGAGGGGATTATGGTAGACCAGACAAATATGGAGGCGGTGATGCAATGGAAGTCTCCAAAGACGCCATCCGAGATTCGTAGCTTCTTGGGATTGGCAGGCTACTACAGGAGATTTATTCAAGACTTTTCCAAGATAGCCTCACCTTTGACCAAATTGACTCATAAGGATGTGAAGTTCGTGTGGGGTCGAGAACAGGAGGATGCTTTTGAGGAGTTAAAGATGAGGTTGATGCAAGCTCCTGTCTTGACATTACCCGAAGGGAAAGAAGACTTAGTGGTATGTTTGGATGATTCTTATTCTGGGGTAGGTTGCGTGTTGATGCAACGTGGAAGGGTGATAGCCTACGCATCTCGACAGCTGAAGATCCACGAAGTCAAACTACCCTACATACGATTTGGAGTTAGCAGCTGTGGTATTTGCCTTGAAGATTTGGCGGCACTACCTATACGGGATGAAGTGCACCATCTTCACAGACCACAAAAGCTTGAAGTACTTCTTCGAGCAGAAAGATTTGAACATAAGGCAGAGGCGATGGTTGGAGCTCATAAGGATTATGATTACGAGATCGATTACCATCCGGGTAAGGCCAACGTGGTGGCCGATGCCCTTAGTTGAAAAGAGAGACGTGAGCCGATTCAGGTGAAAGCTTATCAGTTGATTATGACCTCTGATATGATGACGTAGGTCAAGGAGTTTCTAGATGAGGCTTTGAATGAAGATCATCTAAACTCTGAAGGGATGAGAGGCCTAGTCTCAGAGTTGGGTGAAAACACCCTCGGTGTTATGACCCGATTCGAACGGATATGGATTCCTCGTTACGGGGATCTACATGGAAAGATCATGGATGAAGCTCATAAGACTCGATATTCCATTCATCCCGGTACTACCAAGATGTACCATGATATGAAGAAGGATTATTGGTGGCCGGGTATGAAGCGTGACGTAGTAGAATATGTGAGTAAGTGCCTTACTTGTTTGCAAGTGAAGGCAGAGCATCAAAAACCGTACGAAAAAATCCAACCGTTGGATATATATTGGAGTGGAAGTGGGAACATATCACCATGGACTTCATTACGAAGTTACCTCGTTCCCCGAGAGGGTATGATGCTATATGGGTGGTAGTTGATCGTTTGAAGAAGAGTGCTCACTTCCTACCGATCCAAGAGACGTATTCCTCTTAGCGACTCGCGGATCTATTTCTCAAAAAGATTGTAGCTCGTCATGGTGTACCAGTGTCTATTGTATCTGACTGTCACACTCGGTTTACATCAAAGTTTTGGAAGAAATTTCACGATACGATGGGAACGAGGCTACACATCAGCACAGCTTATCATCCTCAGACGGACGGGCAGTCTAAGCGAACAATCCAGACACTCAAAGACATGCTTCGAGCGTGCGTGATCGATTTTGGAGGAAGTTGGAATGACCATTTCCCGTTAGCAGAATTCTCGTACAACAACAGTTATCATGCCAGCATTGGCATGCCACCATACAAGATGCTATACGGTAGGAGATGCAAGACACCCGTTGTTGGGGTGACATTGGTCAGAAAGAGTTGGGAAGTATTGAGGTGATTGAAGCTACGACTAAGAAACTAGAAAAGACCAAAGCCTTATGAAGGTAGCTAAGGATAGATAGAAGTCGTATGCTGATAAGAGACGTAGACCGATTATGTTCCAGGTGGGTGATAGGGTTATGTTAAAAGTCTCACCTTGGAAGGGTATCATTCAGTTTAGAAAGCGGAGCAAGTTGAGTCCGAGGTATATAAGACCTTTCTGAATTATTGCTCGAGTAGGAGAGGTGGCCTATAGGTTAGAACTACCCGATGAGTTAAGTGGAATTCACCTGACATTCCATGTATCTCATCTACGGAAGTGTTTGGCTGACGAGGATATGTTTGTACCACTAGAAGATATCGAAGTAGATGAACGAGTCAATTATGTAGAGCAACCAGTGACGGTCATTGAACGAAAGGAGAAAAAGTTAAGGAATAAAGTGGTTCCTCTTGTGCGTGTACAGTGGAAGCACAGGAAAGGATCCGAGCCTACATGGGAGACTGAAGGAGAGATGAGGTAGCATTACCCTCATCTGTTGAGGAATAACAGGTTTCGGGGACGAAACCTATATAGGGGGTGGACTTGTAACACCCGAATATTTTAAAAAGATGTAACGAAGAATAAAAGAAGAGAATGTAATTTAACTCAAGTGAAAGGGTTAAACATGTTCAAAGTACAAATATTATATAATTTTGTATAAAAGTAACATGGCCGCCCATGCCATGTTACTTTTTCACCTTTCTGCTTTCGGATTTAGAGAGAGAAAGCAGAGAGTTCGGTTTCTAGAGAGGAGATGAAGAAGAATTCGGTTCAAGGTAAGAATTCTTTGTTTTGAGTTGTTTTTAGTCAGCATATGCCTCGGTTATATGCTTATGTGTGTTTATATGTGTTCATATGTGTTGTTGGTGTTTCTAGGTGTTAGAATCATCTGAGAAGCTCAAGTGAAGAGTTTAAACTTGAGAGCACAAATATGAGTTTCTAGAACCCCCTTTTTCATATGTTTTAAATGATTTGGGGCTGGAAGTGCATGTAAACATGTTTTTATAAAAATGGGTTTTGTAAGCGTATGTGTATGTATGAATGTATATCTCGTTGGGTGTAAACTTGGGATTTATATGGGAATATGTACATTTGATGATGCTTAGAATGTTACAACTAAGCTTAGATTATGATATAGGATGAATTGGGACTGATTTATGTTGATTTAGTGCAAGTTAGTCGCCCATGCGCCCAAACAGTGGCCCATGCGCCCAAACAGTGGCCCATGCACTCAACGGTCAAAAACGATCTGTGTGCCCAACCGCCTAAATCCCATGCACATGAATAGTAACCAAATGCCTAGAGTTTTACCCCTAATGTCTAAGTGTCAGGTCCATGCGCCTGAATAGTGACCATGCCCTGAATAGTGACCATGCGCCTAAAAGGCCCATGCGTCTAAGTGTTGATGGCTGTGTAAGTCCAGACGCCCGTATAGTGGCAAAACGCCTGAACAGGGTAGAAACGCCCAAATAGTGCCCATGTGCCCAAACACTTAAAATTATTTTTGGAATTTTTTGGAAGATCCAGAATCTTAGGGTTTGACCTGATTTGACTTATGGGCTATGATTACCCATTCTAAGCATGATATGGGATGTTCTAGGGTTATGGAATGTATGATTGATGTATGGTATGTATAATGTATTATATGCTAATGGTTTTTATACGTATTTATTTTATGTTATAAAAATACGTTAAATATTATGTTATTACTTTACGTAGTATGACGAATGAATGAAAGAACATAAAGAATAACATAACGAAGTGAAAGATAACAAAGCTTAAAAGTAAAACGTAAAGGAGGTGCACAATCATGTTGTTGTTAGCTTAACTGTGATGCAGGTTAGCTACCCCAAAGGATGCACACAGGGTCAATCATTGAGATTGACAAGGCCCTTTGGTATGCCCTAGGTGACTGGATCAGCTTCGTGCACAATGTTCATGGTTTAATTACCACAGGTCCAGCATCAGCTTCGTGCACAATGTTCAGGGTATCACCAATTGGTTTGAATGAATGGGAGAGTTGACTTGCCCTAGGTGACTGGGTCAGCTTTGTGCACAATGTTCATGGTTTAATTACCACAGGCCTAGCATCAGCTTCGTGCACAATGTTCGGGGTATTGTCATCGATCCATATGAAAGTAAAAGAATGACGTAACGTACAAAGAAAAAAAGAAAGTAAGAAAGTAAAATAATGATGTAAAGTAGGATACGAGAGAATGAGAACGAAAGTATGAGAATATTAATGAAAAGCATGAAATGAAAGAATGCTATGAATATGATGGTGATGGAAAAATGAATGATAATGAAAGCTAATAATAATATTCTCTATCTGTACGTATGATGCATGATCGAGCATGAAAGTAAAGAAAGGTTTTAATGAAAGTAAGATATTTTATTTAAAAAAAACTAGAACTCACTCAACAACGCTGACTTTTATGTATTTTCCAGTTGGCAGGTAAGAGTTGCTGAGGATGGCACGGGCAGCTACTTAGCATTTTTGGGATGGCATCCATTAGTATAACGATGTCGTTCTTGTGATGTAATGCAATTATGATATTTTGTAACAGTTAACTGTATTGTATTATTTTCCAAAAGATGTCATTAATATATATGAAATAGTTTTAATTAATTTCCGCTGTGATGTTTTAAATAAATGTATGTTTTATGTGCGATGAATGACCAACTATGAGGTGCTCGGGAACGGGCCTTACACCTCTATCATAAAATCACTATCTTCCTCATTCATTATGTAGCTTTCTCATTCCCTTCATATTCATTACAATAGCAGCCATTATATTTACATAATCTTCTTGGATATTTAAGAAAGGATTAAAATCATTAATATCATCTTCATTTAGAATGGGCGCAGTTGGTGTTGTATACCAATCTAACATATTTGTATGCATATATGTGTCTCCATGTTAAAGAAAACCTCAATAATCTTACGAGTCACTAATTTGATGAATTCGAATACATATTCTTTAGTACCTAAGGGTGGATCCCGGTGCCTAAATTAAACTAGGCATTTAAAATTGATAAAAAGAATGCTCATTCTCTTCATACTCTAACTCAGTCTTCAACTCATCAAGTTCATATATGGGGAACTTCTTAACATCAAAGAGATCGATTAAATTACCTGGCCTTCTTATACCTTCTACCTGTTTATAATTAAGTCCCTAATCATTTGAGAGTTTCTTTGTAACACACACGCACTGCACTTGTAATTGAAGTGAATATGAATGGGTCAAACATATAGATTTGCTTTCATAGTAACAAGACTGATATTGGTATTTATACCCAATGTTTTCAGAACCGGATCGGACGTCGAATCGGACGCCTTACTGGTTTGGTGGTCGACCGGTCGGACCGGTTGGACCGGATTTAACTATATTTTAATTATATTTATATATGTAATTAAATATAAGTAATTTATATGATTTATATATGTATTTTATAGTTATATATAAAACTTAAGTATATTTGGGTGTGTGTGAATGTATGTTTAAGTTTATGGTGAACATTTTGTCCTACATTGGTGTGGGGACAAAGTGAGGTTTGGTTTATAAGTAATTGTTTTATCACTCTAGTGTATCTTTATAACATATTTTGCCACAAGTACTACCCGCGGGCGCAGGGGTGGGTGCAAAAACGGGGAAAACGGTTGGATTTCCAGCGAACTCGTGCGTACCCGCACGTGTCGCGGACACGAATGCAGTTTCAAAAACCCGGGCCCGTGCGAGCCAGTTTTTTGAACTCGGTTTTACTTTTTGATCCAACACACTAATTTATAGTTCAGCACTCCGTTTTTTTTAAAAAACAATAAAAAATTGAAAACCGGTCCGAACCGGCCCGGTTCACCGGTCCAACCATCGGTTCGGGTATGATCGGCCGGTTCAACCTCCCAAAAACGATTCACCCCCGACCGAACCGGTCACCGGACCGATCCCCGGTTGAACCGGTCAGACCGGCCGGCCCGATCCGGTCGTGACAACATTGTTTATACCCCTTTACATGACAGGTACTAGGTCATTAATTAGCATTAATTGGCACCAATAACTATCCTTGGCCCATATTTTTCCAAACCGACCCATACTTATTGTACACATGACTTATACAGACTACATAACATACATATTATACTAATTAATTACACGCTAATTTTATGTTCCAACAATCTCCTCTTTAAGTTTAGCTCCTTGATACATGTTCTTCATTTCTTGATTCGTTTGTTGGGAGGTAAATCTTTATCTTGTCTAGTCTTTTTATCCTTTCCAACTATGGTATTGCTTATCTTGCCAATCTCCACTTTTAATTCCCTTCCAGTGTATTTGAGATGATACCACTCAATCATCTTAAGAGACCTTAAGTAAATCACCAATATAGTTTTCACTAAGTGACTTCTATCTTCCATCTTCATTTGTTCCAATTTGTATCCCAACTTTATGTGGCTTCAGTCCATAAGTTCTCTCTATTAACTTTCTTGTACCCGCCCATAATCTGCACTATCATTAACAACTTCATGAAACTAACACGATAACCATATATGTCTCATGGTTTACTGGCACACGTAATTTGATTTTCATATAATCTTTCATAAAGCACTCAATAACTCTCTCCAGTGGCGGAGCTTAAACATCCCTATAGGGGGAGAGGGAGAAATAAATTCTTTTAAAAGGGGGCAAACTCAATATTTATATAAAAATTACACTAACGGGCCAAAATTTACAGTAACAAACTAAAATCTAACACCACCGATGAAAAAAAGAGGGGGCGGCGGCCCCCCGGCCCATACTATCCTCCGCCATTGACTCTCTCAAATGTGATACAATCTTGTAAAGATGATACTTGTGTGGGGTAGACTATTGGTCCTTTCCCTTTATGGTTTCTTGTTTCATTTCTTTCATTCTCTATAGAAATACTTTCAAAATGCTTTAACATTATATCTTTTTCCTTTTCATCTTTCAAGCTGCAGTTTTGCAATTTTCTTTTCAGTTTGTTTCGTTTGATCCTTTGAATTGGCTTGATGAGTCGAACACATGTATGCAGGGTGGTTGCCTTCTTTGCATCTCCAATACCTAATAATAATTTCTTGTTTATTGATATTCATAACATTCTTCTTAACCAACATGTGTTTCCATCGAATTTTCGAAACCCTTGCCAATTGATCTATACTAAGAATGTTTCTTCTTAGTGTAGGAACTTAGAAAACAGATTCTATCTCATTAATCTGTCCTCCACTTTACAAATCAACATTTTTTTCCTTCTAAAGAATTCCTTACATGACCATCCAAACTTGCTTCTATGCCGAAGGAATTCATTAACTTTTGATCAGTTTTTTGTTACCTGCTGCGTGTTGCTTTCGTGTGAGGCTCATATGCCATATCTTGTCCCACGTGAGATTATTGGTCCCTTTAACCAAGAATTCTGTATTCATGATCTTTTAGGGACAATCCCTTCTGAAATGAAATGGTTGCTTGCAATAACTACATAACATACCTTTCAAACAACATGATTGTATCCCTTTGGTCTTGACTTGTAAATCAAATTCCCTTTGCACGACCTTTCTCGATAATTTAAACTGATATTAAAACCATACAGATTGATACATAGATCTTCTCCATTGTTGTTTCCCGGATGATCCTCCTGGTCATTAATCTTCATTTCTCTACGACCCTCTTGGTTGTTATACAAAGATGGGACATGGGTGAATCCTCACACCTATCTGCAAAACGATAGAGATATGTATCTTTTAATTCAATCGTCTGTTCAAACATAAACTTTCCATGGATCTTAGATCTTTTCTCTAATGCCATGTTGATAATTAACTCCCTAATCATTTAAGAGTTCTTGTTAACACACATGCATTGCACTTATAATTGAAGTGAATATGAAAGGTTCAAACATATGATTGCATACATAACAACAAGACTGATACGAGAATTTATACCCCTTTACATGACAGTTACTAGGGTAGTTAATTGGTGGTTAATTTGGCGCCAATAACTGTCCTTGATTTATCCAAACGGACTCATACTTATTCATACGACACTCATACAGACTACATAACATACACATATTTATACTAATTAATTACATGCTAAACTTATTTTCCAATACTACCTGGACACATATTAAAAGAACCACCATGGTACACGTTGATGTAGAAAAGATTCGGATACATACATGCAGATCAAATCTGAAAACTTGAATCAATGAATTCAAAGCAAATCAATCAACAAACTGATAAAAGTCAATCAATAGTAAAACTGATTAAAAACCCGATTAGATACATATTATATAACTTATGATAGTCAATACCCTCATCTCTTGAAGCGTGAACACTAAATCCGGTCATGCTTCACTTTGATACGAGAATGAGTGTTCCATTGCATAACCGCTTCCACCTTAGCCGGATCCACCATAATCCCCTCCGGATCACCACATGACCCAAGAACTGAACCTCGCGCAACCAAAATGGGCATTTGGAGAACTTGGCATACAACTTCTCCCTTCCCAACGTCTCCAACACCTCTCGAATGTGACCGGCATGCTCTATCTCGCTCTTTGAATAAATCAGGATATCATCAATAAACACAATCACTGATTTATCCAACATCGGCCGACACACTCGGTTCATCAGATCCATAAAAGAAGCTGGCGTATTGGTCAAACCAAAAGACATAGCGAGGAACTCGTAATGATCGTAACGCGTGTGAAAAGCTGTTTTAGGAATATCCTGCTTTTTCACCTTTAGCTGATGGTAGCCAGATCGAAGATCTACCCGTGAAAACCAACTGGCACCTTGAAGCTGATCAAACAAATCATCAATCCTCGATAACAGGTACCGATTCTTCACCGTCAACTTGTTCAGCTCACGGTAGTCTATACACATCCTCATGCTACTGTCTTTCTTCTTTACGAATAAGACCGGAGCACCCCAAGGAGAGATGCTCGGTCTAATAATACCCTTATCAAACAGCTCTTGTAATTGCTCCATCAACTCTTTCATCTCTGTCGGAGCCAAACAATACGGTGCCTTGGCAACAGGTTGGGCACCTGGTATCAGATCAATCGGAACTCAATCTCTCGGTCAGGTGGCACTCCTGATAAGTCTTCTAGAAACACGTCTGGAAAGTCACTCACAACTGGAACATCGAATAGTTATGGTACTAGCGTTTCCACATCCTTTACATAACACAAGTAGGCGCTACATCCACGCCTCATACACTTTCCCGTCACCGCTATTGAGATTACTTTCGGGATCATTATGACCCGATCCCCATAAACAGTTACCGAACTCCCGGCAGGCGCTATCAAACGAATCATCTTCTTACGACACACTATATTCTCCTTGAAGTCCGCCAACCAATCCATCCCAAGAACCAAATCGAAACCACCTAGGATCATCACAAACGGTCTAACAGGAAACTTATGGCCTTCTAATTCCACATCACAGTTCTCTATCATCTCAGAAATCCGGTAGACTTACCTATGGCAGTTTCTACATCAAATGGCACGTCAACACGTCTACTACTAACAGGTAGTTTAGCACAGAAAGCAGTAGAAATAAAACTTCTACTGGCACCCGAATCAAATAGCACAGAAGCTAAAGTTTGGTTCACTAGAAAAGTACCGGACACAACATCAAGGTCCGTCCTAGCTTCCTCTTGTGTCATGGTGAATTCCCTGGCGCTCGCCCTCGGTCCTTCACTCCCCGTCTTCTTCACCCCCGAACCTTCAGCCCTTGGCTTTTTGAAGTCTTGGCTCATGTGGCCCTCCCTGCCACAGTTAAAACATCTCCCCGCTTTGCACTCTCATGCCATATGACCTGGCTTCCCACATTTGAAGCACACATTCAACCCCCACCTACACTCGCCGGTATGCTCCTTCCCACACTTTTCACACCTCTTCGATCCCGTACCTGGTATGGCTACACGGCGAACATCCACCCGTGCCTTCTTGTTACCCGTCGAGGCATCACCCCGACCAAACTTCTTCCCACTCCAGTTTCGATCACCACCACCCTTCCTACTACCTTCAGCCACCACCACTACAGTCCTCTTATCATATAACCTCCCTGCCAAGTCCACTGCCGATATAAACGTGCTCGGTCGGGCAGCGATCATGTGCCTGCGAATATCCGCTGGCAAACCCTGATTGTACCTCTTACTCTTCCATGACAGAGGCGTCACCTGATCCGGCACCAGATGTGCCATCTCGTTGAACTTCATGGTGTACTGCTGATGTGTCATGGTTCCCGCCTCCAGTTGTAGGAACTCCCTCTCAACCTTCTCCATCTCCCGGTGAGGACAGAACTCCTCAATAACCAACTTCTTCTGCTCCGACCATCTCATCCTCCCAATAGCCCTGCTACCCTTGGCTTGGACTACATTGTCCCACCAGCACAGATTTGAGTCCATAAAAGATTGGGCAGCAAACTTTACTTTCTGATCCTCCCGGCACTCGCTGATATTCAAAACAGCTTCCATTTCTCTCACCCACCGGTGAGCAGCAGCAGTAGTGTCGTTACCATCAAAAGTAGGGGGCTTGCACCTTTGAAATGCCCCGTAGTTACAGCCTCGTGCCGCCTCCAGCGTGGGCTCTTCTTCTTCCTTTTCTTCTTTGTCATCAGATAGAACCGTCTCAGTCTCGGGCTGTCTTCTTTCACCCGTAGGTCTACTCCTTTCCTTCCTTTCTCCTTCCCTCACAGCCACGATAACTTTGGTCACCACAGACGCTAAGATCGTCTGCATGACCTGATGAACTTCCTTAACAACAGCCTCCTTTACCGGGGCTCTTAGGTTGGCACTCTTATCACCGCCCTCCGGATGAGGGGTCTCAGGTTCTTCATGAACCACCTTTTCCACCCTAGGCCTTCCTCTTTTGGGCTGTGGTTCAGCACCAGGCCCACCACGACCTCCACCCCTCGAAACTTTAGAAGATCTACCACCGGCCATCCTCTAACACACACTGAAAGATTCAAACACCAACACAATCATTCAAGGGAACAACTCAGTTTATGTCTAGTATAGTAAGTTCCTAATTACAGTGGCCAGTTATGATTAGCCACTTACTTTACTCTTCATACCCCAAGCATTACCTGTCCTGACTACATTAGTATTTAAATCTACATACAAAACATAACCACATACCATGCGCACATAATACCGGTTATCATTGAGAAAATACCTGATGGAACGCAGCTACTCAGATCGACATCCATTCCCTTTCCGTCCCATTCTCAGTTTAAGTTAAGGTTTATTTTGAAAATTTACCCATTTCACTTAAACTTTAGCTTTGATACAAACTTGTAAGGCCCCGTTCCCGGGACGCTTACAGATGGTCATTCATCGCACTTAAAACACATAATTACATTAACTTTAATAAGCATTGCATCCGAATCGATCAAAAAGACATCTCATTTCATCATAAAAGCTTTTGCAAAATAATACATCGTTAATCAATTACAAAATATATATTGTTGCATTACATCACAAAAGCATTATATAAATGGATGCCATCCAAAAGAGCTCAGTATCCGCCCCGTGCCATCCACAGCAACGTTACCTACCAACTGGAAACACATAAAAAGTCAGTGTTGCTGAGTGAGTTCTAGTTTTATAATAAAACATACTTTTCTTTCGTTAGAACCGTTCTTTACTTACATGTGATCACACATCATACGTACACATAGATAATATTATTATTATCTTCATCATTCGTTCGTTAACTTTCGTTCATTTAACGTACATTGTTAACATTCACATTCGTTACTTTCGTTCACATTCATTCATAAATTCAAATAATATTATTATTATCTTCATCATTCACCTCCTGTTGATAATGAAAGAACTTCAAATGATGGGAGTAATCAAATCCATGCTGACATGGAAGCTGGAACTGAAACAAATTTTGATTACTTCCATAGCTCCCCTACAGTACAAGAAGATGTTGCCTCACACCATGATGAACTGAATGTCTCCAATCTTGATGTAATCATTGATGGTGACTCAATTCCAACCACAAGAATACATAAAGATCATGCGGTTGACAACATCATTGGTGAACTAACTGAACGGGTGACTAGAAGCAAGTCAAGCATAGCTAAGATCTGCTTGTTCTCATGCTTTCTGTGTCAAACAGTACCCAAGAACATCAAAGAGGCTCTTCAAGACAATAGTTGGATCGAAGCAATGCAGGAAGAGTTGCTGCAATTCAAGAAACAAGAAGTATGGCAGCTGGTAGATCTTCCCGAAGGACAATACCCTATCGGCACCAGATGGCTATATAGGAACAAGATTGATGATAGGGGAATCGTCATTAGAAACAAGCAAGACTAGTAGCTCAGAGATACACACAAGAAGAAGGAATCGATTATGATGAAGTATTTGCCCCTGTAGCCAGACTAGAAGCCATAAGAATCTTTCTTGCATATTCAGCATCCATGAACTTCACTGTTTATCAAATGGATGTGAAATGTGCTTTTCTGTATGGAAAGATTGCTGAAGAGGTCTACGTGAGTCAACCACCTGGATTTGAAGACCTTGATTTTCCTCACAGGGTTTACAAGCTAGACAAAGCCTTGTATGGTCTTCATCAAGCACCAAGAAAGTGGTATGAGACTCTTTCATCATTTCTTCTTGATAATGGATATGAGAGAGGAAAGATCGATCAGACTCTCTTTAGAAAAAGAAAAGGAAAGGACATGTTGCTTGTACAGATATATGTGGATGATATCATTTTTGGCTCAACAAACAAGACTCTATGTAAAGACTTTGAGAATCTCATGCATTCTAAATTTCAAATGAGTTCTATGGGGGAACTCACTTTCTTTCTTGGAGTACAAGTCCAACAGAGAGCAGACGGAATCTTCATCAATCAATCAAAATATGTGGAAGCAATGCTGAAGAAATTCAAGTTTGCTAACTGTCAGTCCATCAGAACTCATGTGGATACTAAAGTGAAAATTGGACCTGATCCTGAAGGCAAATCAGTGGATCAAACTCACTATCGATCTATGATAGGTTCACTTATGTATCTAACAGCCAGTAGGCCTGACATTATGTTTGGTGTTTGTGTGTGTGCTAGATATCAAGCAGATCCCAAGGAATCTCATGTCAATGCAGTCAAGAGGATATTCAGATATCTTAAGGGCAAACCTGCTCTTGGACTATGGTATCCAAAGGAAGGAGACTTCAATCTCTATGCATACACTGACAGTGATTATGGGGGATGTAACTTTAACAGGAAATCCACATCTGGTGGTTGTCAATTTCTTGGTCCTAGACTAATATCTTAGCAGTGCAAGAAACAAACCAATGTTTCTGTGTCAACAGCAGAAGCTGAGTATATAGCAGCATCAGCATGCTGTTCTCAAGTTCTCTGGATTCAAAACCAGATACTTGATTATGGTTTTAACTTTCTGCACACTCCAATTTACATTGACAACACAACAGCAGTTTTTATTACTAATAATCCAGTTCAACACTCAAAAAAAAACATATTGAAATCAGATATCACTTTTTGAGAGATTATGCTGAAAAAGGATTAATCAAATTGATACAAGTTCACACTGACAATCAATTAGCTGATTTATTCACTAAGGCATTTGATCCAACCAGATTTGAATTCTTAGTTCAATCAATTGGTATGATTAATCTTGAGTAAAATAAAAATAAACAAAAACATTCAAATATTTCAAAAATGCCAAAAGAAATCAAAAGAAGAAGTATATAGTTTATCTAGGGGAAATGATATAATTACAGTCGTTATATCATTCACTGTGCTGATTTATAAAACTTAAAGACTGACATGACTTATCTGATATGTTGGTAGGCTCAACTTGGACAAGACACTACATGCAGTGATAAATTAAAGATTATATTCAACTGTGATGCTGTCATCTCATAGTATGTGTAAGTTATGACTTGTCCAAATGTGTGTGTGTAGTAACCAAAACACCCCAGGTAATGATGACTTATTAATCTCTTTTACTCATATCAGTTCCTCCTTTGTTTTGCTAGGCAAAGACCTGGAGAAACAAGCACATAGTGCTGATGTCAAGATCCATCAAGATTCCCAATGAGGAACACATCCATCTTGGATGAAACAAACAGAATAAAGATCATTCAAAATGAATGAATCAAAAGAATCCTAAGAGATCACATTCCAAAGTGAAGTGAAAAGAATTCCAATGTGGATCAAAAGTGATAATTGGATCAAAATTAAAAGAATCCCAATGAGGATCAAGTAATATGAGATTTCTAAATTTAAGTATCCTGGTCATGTAAGATGTTGAAAGTTCTACCATACATTGCATGCAGATGGTTAACCTTGCCATGCTTTTGAGTGTGAGGTACATGTTGAATACCCAATCAACTCAAAAACATGATAAGATCATTTGCATCAGAATATTAACCAAGTATGAGTTTAAGAGGACAAACATACCTACAATCAATATGTTCATGACATTGTCTGTTTTACTAACAATTGCTTGCATTTGTGAAAGATAAGATTGATATGATCCCAATGAAAGGTATAACTTTACTTCTTGTACAATAAAGAAAACAAAAATCACAAAAAGATTTCCTTTCAAAATTTTCAAATCCTTTAAAGTTTCTATCCATTATGGATATTAACTTTAGGGGGAGTAATTTAAAATTTTGATCAATTTTGTACAGGTGTTTCCTTTCTTAAAAATTAGAAAAACCAAAAACATGTTGCAAAAACAAAAATCAGAAAATCTGTCTGTGTTGTTGCAGAAGTTATACCATAGTATCTCAGTTCTTGCAGACATCTTGATGCACAAAAATCCAAGATAAGTCAACAATAGGAAACTTGATTCACCATGGATGAACAAGTCAATCCAAGCAAGAATTGATGACCCAGAACCAGTCAAAATTCATAAGATCTAGCAACTAACACATCTTGCAACTGACAAACTTCATAAAGTCAAAGACATTACTTCATAAAGCATTGAAGAAAATTCATCTAAAACCAACAAAAGCATAACCATTAAGTTTGAAACTTAATGCAGGTAAGAGTATTGGTTAATGCGGGTGAAGGTAACCCAAGCATTCAACCAATGCGGGTAGTGGTTTGTGGACTGAAACACGTGCAATACTAATGCGGACAACAATACTCTACCGCATTAGTCTCGAGATTTAGAACAAGTTGAAGAAATGCGGACAGAGTTTACTCATCCGCATTTGATGAAAGTTGAAGTTTTTGTTCATCCGCATTTGCTACAGTGAACAAATGCTGACAAGTTTTTGTTCATCCGCATTTGCTACAGTGAACAAATGCTGACAAGTTTTTGTTCATCCGCATTTGCTACAGTGAACAAATGCTGACACATTTTGTTCATCCGCATTTGCTACAGTACACAAATGCTGATAAACATTTCTTCAACCGCATTTGTTACAGTAATTTTTAATCTATGCGCATTTGTTTTAAGAACTTGTCAAAAATTGAAATCCATATTAAATTGACTATATAAACCAAAAACGAAAGGTTATTTAATACTTTTCAAAATTGAGAGACTTCAAAGTGAGACGAGTGCCACCAAAAGTTACTGTTCATCTTCGTCATCTTCTTCATGTTCTAAACCTCTGATCAAAGTTCGAATCATCATCATTCATACTCCTTCGACTCTTTGCCACAGTATTATCGAAGGACAGGTGAATATCCGAAATTGCTCATAACCCTAAATTTCGGACATAAATGAGAAACACAAACTTTGGAAACTAGGTCAAAAAGAAAGCATGCAAAATCAAACAAATGTTCATGAACCATTGTCGATTTCATCAGAAAGACACATACTAATCATGTATACCTCAACAAACAGAGGATTTTCACAAGTTCAGTTTGTCGTAGGAACAGAGCATGTAAATACTAAAATGCTGAAATCAAAAGACATCACAATGGTTAAAATGAGTTGAAATTGAGAAAGAATAATCAATGTAATCAGAGATAACTCATTAAAATGAACATGTATGACTAAATCAGACAAGATCAAATGTATATGAAACAGTATACATGAACACTCCATTTTGACCAAGAAAAGTCAAAATGTGATAAAATTAGGCTGATTTATGACAAACCATTTGTTGATATGCATTATTCATCACTCTAATTCATATGCCTTGAATGCAGTGTAACATGGCAAACCTCACATGGAGCAAGCTCCATAATGTCAGCGGTTATCTTGATCCTGATGTAACTGAGGCAGAAGGACTGAGGGATATGATCAGATTTCTCCTTACTACAAGAGTGTCTTATGCCATGACAGTAAGACCAATCATTTATGAGACCTTTATTAGGTCATTTTGGAGAACAGCTGAAGTGATTGAAGTTGATGGTGTGAGAACACTAACTGGAAGAATCACTGATGAGCATTCCTTAGCTATCACTGAGCAAACTGTGAGACAGTGTCTACAGTTTGGAGATGATGCTGATGCCCCTATAGAATTGGAAGATGATGAGATCATGTCCTTCTTTGCCAATATTGGATATGAAGGTGGTTATGAAGGAAAGCAAATTGTGAAAGGTCTGGTAGATTTGCAATGGAGATTTTTGATACACATGTATCAACACTGCTTATCTAAGAGGAAGACTGGATGGAATGATATTCCAGTGACAACCTCCTCTGCCATCTGTGCTTTATGCACTAACCGTCCTTTCAACATGTCTGCTTATGTATTCAATGGAATGGTCTCTAACATAAGGAGGGTAGGAGGCATATGTTTTTGATGTACCCCAGATTTATACAGTGCCTCATAAATGAAGCATTTTCTGATCTTGCACCCATAGGACCAGTGATGGACATCCCTCACTATAATGCCAAGTCCTATAGGTACATCACAAAATGAGATCCGAGGAACTTTTATTGTGGTACTTTCTTCCCTTTGTTGCCTTGGATGCAGCAACAGATCGATCAGGGAGGAGTACAAGAAATTGAAGCTCCTCATGATGAGCATGTTGATGAAGAAGAACAATCAGCAATTGCAGAGGATAGACAGAGGTCAGTGTCACCACAGGTTGATGTAGGTGGTGATCTTCACACTGAACCTTCTGTGCACGAAACCACTGTTGCATCACCATCCATTCATTCACCGTAACCATCACCCTAAAGATCACCAATTTTATCTCACAAAACTCAACCCATCACCGGAAGCTCGCCGGCGACCTCAGCCGACGAAACCCCACCAGAAGCTTCATCTCCGACCGTAGCCACGAAAACCCACCGGCGGAACGCCTCACCACCGGAAGCTTCATCTCCGACCTCCTCACCACCGGAAGACCCACCGCCCGCACCGCCGACCTCCTCACCACAGTCACCGCCGCCCACCTGAAGCTTCATCTCCGGCCCAGAACAAGGTAAGTTCTACTCACCACCGCCTAGCCCCACCTTCGCCTACCCGACAGCCGACCACCCTCTGCCGCCTAACCGAACACCCCGCTACCCGCACCAGCCACCCCCATCCCATCGCACCCATCTACCACAACCACCACAATCACCAGCAACGTCCAATC
This sequence comes from Flaveria linearis, assembly GCA_024085815.1. Taxonomy (NCBI): domain Eukaryota; kingdom Viridiplantae; phylum Streptophyta; class Magnoliopsida; order Asterales; family Asteraceae; genus Flaveria; species Flaveria linearis. The sequence goes on along the minus strand of CM044007.1, from coordinate 59,692,771 downwards.
CCATCGCCCCACCACCACAGCAGCAGCCTCCATAAACTGGTCATCGGGGCCTAATCGAAGAACCTTAACCTGGGTGTACTTTTGGTGAGATCTTTTCATCTCTGCTTTCATCTCTGCTCCCCATATTTGCTTTTAGTCTTGCTTATTTTTATCTTCTCCTTTAGACTGCTTGGCTGGGTTAGGGGTACCAGCATCAGCATCTGCTTTTAACAGGGAGAGTCATCCCCTATTTCTGTGTGAATCCTGCTTGCTTGTGATTTGTTGTTTTTGCTGTGTTGTCCGTGTTTTATTTCTTGGTGGTTTTAGTAGACTCTGTCTGGTATAATAGATAGTAGGAGTGATTATGCTGCCCCGAGATCATGTTCAGTGAGGAGAGGTGCGAAGACAGGGAATAAGGTTTGTAGATTAAGAGTGGCATTGTGGAATGTAGGAACCTTAACTAGTAAGTTACTAGAGTTAATTGATGTGCTGAAGAAACGTAGGGTCCACATAGCATGCCTGCAGGAGACTAGATGGCGAGGTGGGAGAGCAAAAGAGTGCAATAGTTATAAACTATGGTATTCAGGGTCTGATGGAGCTAAAAACGGAGTAGGTTTTCTAGTTGCTAAGGAACTCCAAGATAATGTAGTTGATGTGAGAAGATACAATGATAGAATTATGTTGTTAAGAATAGTAATAGGAGATGAGGTAGTGACGGTAGTTAGTACGTATGCACCACATGTTGGACTAGGGGAAACGGAAAGAAAAACGTTCTAGGAGAGTTTAGACCACGTTATAGCTGACATACCTAGAGAAGAAAAGTTATACATAGGAGGAGATTTTAATGGACATATCGGAAGGGATAATGAGCATTTCCAACTGGTGCATGGAGGATACGGGTATGGTCTTAGGAATGACGGCGGTAGGGAGCTTCTTGAATTTGCAGTAGCGCATGACTTAGGCATCATAAATTCGTTCTTTAAGAAAAGAGAATCGCATCTAATCACGTTTAGCAGTGGCGGGAGACACACGCAGATAGATTATTTATTAACGAGGAGAGAAGATCATAGCTCGTGGAAAGACTGTAAAGCAATCCCGGGAGAGACGGTTGTGACGCAACACCATATGTTGGTGGCGGATATACGTGTCAAGAGGCCAATTGCCTAACGGAACAGGAGAATTACACCCAAGATCAGATGGGGTCAGCTCAAAGACGAAAAGATTACCATTTTTAGAGATAAAGTCATACCAATGAACCAAATGGGCCACAGGAAGACGCAAACCAAAAGTGAGAGGTTATGGCAACTAGGCTCATACAAGCAGCTAAAGAAACGCTGGGAGTTACAACAAAAAGGACAGCTGGTCATCAGGAATCATGGTGGTGGAACGAAATTGTACAGGAGAAGATACGTATCAAACAACAAAGTTTTAGAGAGCTCATACGATGTAACAGTGAGGAAGAACACGCAGCGCTAAAACAAAAGTACAAGGATGCTAAGAGACAAGCGAAAAATCGGTGTCAGAGGCAAAGAACACGGCATATGAAATGATGTATAAGCGATTAGAGACGAAAGAAGGAGAGCATGACATGTTTAAGATAGCCAAGGCAAGAGAAAGAAGAAGACAGGACCTAAGAATGGTCAAGTTCATAAAGGCTGCGGATGAAAAGGTTTTGGTGAACGAGAAAGATATCAAGGTGCGATGGAAAACTTACTTCGATAACTTATTTAACATAAGGAATCCAAATCAACAAACTGAGATAGATAGAACAACCTAAACAACGCAACAAAACCAATGCAATTGTAGAAGCATCACAGTTGACAAAGTTAAAAGAGCTATGAAGAAAATGGGAAGGGATAAAGCGGTAGGGCTAGACAACATACCGATTGAGGTGTGGAAATGCCTGGGTGATGAGGGTCTCCAATGGCTAACAGATCTGTTTAACACAATCTTTAAGACAGGGAAGATGCCAGACCAGTGGAGAACCAGTGTCATAGTCGCCATATATAAGAAAAAAGGAGATATCCAAAGATGCGAAAACTACAGGGGAATAAAGCTACTGAGTCACACGATGAAACTATGGGAAAGAATTATTGACACGAGAATTAGACGGGAAACACAGATAGCAATAAACCAATTTGGATTTATGCCAGGACGCTCTGCAACAGAAGCCATACACGTCATAAGACGGATAATGGAGAAATATAGAGAAAAGAAAAGGGACCTCCATATGGTATTCATCGACCTAGAAAAGGCCTATGACAGTGTACCGAGACAACTAATTTGGGAAAGTCTACGACATAGAGGGGTACCAGAGAGGTATATCAAATTAATTAAGGATATGTATGACGGGGAAAAAACATGTGTGCGAGCACCGGTAGGAGACACAGACTCATTCTCAGTGGAAGTGGGACTCCACCAAGGATCGGCATTGAGCCCATTTCTCTTTGCACTAGTGTTGGATGAGATGACTAAGTCAATACAACAGTCAGTCCCGTGGTGCATGCTCTTCGTGGATGATATTGTCTTAATATCAGAATCTAAAATGATGCTTAACGACAAGCCAGAGCAGTGGAGAGCAGCGTTAGAGAGCAGAGGATTAACGATAAGCCGCTCTAAGACGGAATACATGCATTGTAACTTTGGTGGCAACGATGAAGAGGACACCCAAATCAGTATCCAGGGCATGCCGGTCCCACGGACATCTAGGTTCAAATACCTGGGCTCGTACCTGCAGGAGGACGGAGAGATACACAACGATGTAGCTCACCGTGTCCAAGCAGGATGGTGCAAGTGGAGAGCAGCGTCAGGGATCCTATGTGATAAGAGGTTTCTAGCAAAACTTAAGGGAAAGCTATACAGAGTGGCGGTACGCCCAGCTATGCTATATGGAACAGACTGCTGGGCCATAAAGAAATCGCACGAGAAACAAATAGAGGTTGCGGAAATGCGAATGCTAAGGTGGATGTGTGGACATACAAGACTGGATCGGATAAGAAACGAAGTGTTTCGACAGAAGTTAGAAGTGGCTACTATTGCAGATAAAATACGAGAGGGAAGATTAAGATGGTATGGACATGTCAAGAGGAGACCAATGGCAGCACCAGTTAGAGCAGTGGAGAACATCATCATAGAGGGTAGGAAGAGTAGAGGACGACTAAGGTTGACTTGGGAAGAGAGAATTAGGCGAGATATGGAACACTTGCACCTCTCTGAGCACATGATCAAGGACAGGAGTGAGCGGAGACGTAGAATTAAAATTAAGGACTTTTAGTGGTTCCTGTAGCTAGGAAAGGACCTTGTTTACTTGTTACGGGGCCTGATGTGTATGTAGTACGCTTGGACCTTTAAGGGGAAACTTGCTGCTTTACTGATGCATGCTTGTTCATTTTTATACTTCCTTTTGGTGATATTTTAATGTTTGTTGTATGAGGTGTGCTGTACCATATACCATATATCATATATCGTACGTTTGAATATATGTTGATTCGCTAGCGTTATAGCTTTGTAGCGAGCCAGGGGTCTCCTTGGAAGCGGTCTCTCTACCTATCCGGATAGAGGAAAGACTTGCCACCACCTACCCCTCCCAGACCCTGCTCTTGAGTGGGACATACTGGGTTTGTTTGTTTGTTTGTTTAAAACTCAACCCATCACCACACCCTACATCTCTCCTATATACTCACCACTTCATCACTCTATCCTATCTCCCATTCACCAAACACCTGTTCCATCACCAACTTCAGTTGATCCTCAAGAGTTCGGTGATTCTGCCAGCTCATCTGAGAAATCCAAATCATCATCTGATGAGGAGGATCATCCCACCAAAATGCCTGTAAGGCAAATTGCATCTAAGGCTGCTCATTCAGAAAGTTATGCTGAGTCTGGAGCAAACAAGCCTGATGAGAAAGATGAGATGATTTCCAATTTGCTTAAGAAGATTGCAAGGATTGAGAAGATGCAAAGAAACAGATCAGTTCTTCTGCAAGACATGTTGTTGGAATTGAATGAGAAAGAAAAAGAACTAAAAGGGTTGAAAGAAAAACATGAGAGTGAGAAGAATGAGAAAGACAAAGAGATTGAGATGTTGAATGCTGCTCTTCAACACTCAAGAGAAGAAATAAGTGGACATGTGGAAACCTTGAACCTGAAAACAATAGTAATGGAAGAACAAGAAGAAGTTATTGAAGGACAATCTTCCATCATCCATGACCTTGATAGAAAGTAGAAGCTCTTAAAAGGAGAGTTTCTGAACTTGAAATGCTTGTCAAATTGAAGCAGGAGGCAGAGAAAGACAATGATGATGAAGGTGATAAAATGAAAGAAAAGAGGAAAAGGGAGGATGAAAAGAATCATCTGAAGACAGTGGAGATAATTCCCCTCCAGCCAAAAAGACGAAACTCACTATGGCTGAAAAAGAGGGAGAACCAAGTGGATCTAAGCACACATCATCTAGCATGGAGATGATAGTGTACACTAGTCCTTCTGATGAAGTTCATACTGAAGAAAAACAGTTCAGTGACGTGATGAAAGACTTAGATATGTTCTCTACTGAAGAATATATCATTGATGATGAATTCTAGGACTTCATTGTGAATCAACGTGCAGATGCTGAACCGTTTGTTGTCATACCTCAATCTCCAGTGCCTATTGATAAGGAGTTGAGCATGCAAATAGTTCCTGCTCTCTCACTCTCTGAGGAACAAAAGGAAATGATCAGAGAGCTATGTGAACAGCAAAAGCAAGAAGAAGAACAAGCTGATGTATATGTACACATTCCTGAAAAGGAACAGACTGAAGAAGCCCCACATGAGGATGAAATGCCTGAACCCTCTTCTGGCCAAAGCGTGCAAACATATGCCAGAAGAAGGAGCTTTCTTGAGGAAAAGGCCAAAGGAAAGAGGCCTATAGTGGAAGAAGAACCTGCCAAAAAGAAACAGAAAGATGATCCAAGGAGTCTAGCAGCTATTGCTGGATTCTTGGAAGAACATGAACAAGCAGAAGCTCTGCTGAAAAAGAAGGGTGATGTAATTGATCTAGAAGAAGGTGAAATTCCAGGTGGATTCATGGTTGATAAGCCAGTGATCAGTAAAATCCCTGTGAATGAAGAATCTTATGTTGCTGAAAAGAATGAGTCGGCCATGTCCGAAGAGTTGATGAAAAAGGCTGTATTTTTTATTGATCATGGGTATGACCCAGATGAAGTATTTGGGATGACCTATGAAGGGATGCTAGCAGAAGAAGAAAAACTAAACAAGCTGCTAGATCCAACATTCGAAACTGAGTATGAAAAGCTCAATCCCCCAAATCTTCAGAGGTCAAGACTTCTAAAGCAACATCTACTCCTCCTCCTCAACCTATGTTCCCCGATCCTTACAGTATGACAGATAAGGAGATGAAGGATTATCTGTCAACTCAAGGATTTACTAAAAGAAAATTGGGAAACATGAAGACTAATTCCCTAAGGGCTGTGTCCTTAGGATGATCCTTGAAAAGGAAGAAAGGTTAAAGAAAATGGAGGAAGAGATTACAAGTACCTAACCAAGATCCAGAGTTTCAGCTCAAGAAATGAGACTCATTCAGGGAGATCAAGACTCCCTGGCACCCATTTTACATAGATATCCTGAGTGGTTTGTTGAGCCTTCTCAACTTGAACTATATGAAGGCCTCACAACTGCTGAAATGATAAAGGGTGTGTCTACTCCGGGAGGAAAGACAGATCAGAAGATTATAGCCTGGAAGTATGACAGTGACTGGAACATGTTCATGGTGAAGAGAATATCTAGATTGGTCCAGTTCTTCACAGAGTACTCTGCTCAAGTGAACTCTCTAATGATCCATGATCTCAAGGAACTAGCCAACTTAAGATTGATAAATCGTGGGGCTATGTTCAGGGGATATGAGTTTGAGGACATTCTACGGATGTTCAAGAGAACTGAAAATTTCAAGTCTTTGAAATCTATCTGCATGAGAAAGGATAGATCTTTTGTCAATCCCCTAGAGAAAAAGAAAAGAAAACCAGCTGAAGAAGTGGTATTCCCTGAACTTAGGGTAAAGCCCACTGAATCTTTGAAAAGAAAGATGGTTGCTGGTACTCACACCTCTGTGCCAATCTCAAATGTTTACTATGATGAAAAGACTTATGAGTTGGTGATTGAAAGGAGGTGGGGAGGAAAAGAAGGAGCTGAAATTCGATTATTTAGTGGATATGAAGTGAGATTGCTTGATGAATCATACATCCACTACATATATACCAGGCACTTCAGGGAGATTAGAAACAAGCTTGGTGAAGCTAACATGTACTTCTTTCTTAAGTGCATCAAGCTCCTGAAGATGGCCTATGATAGGATCATTAAGAAGAAGGAACAAAGGAGGAAGAAGAAGACTCCTTTGCAATTGGCAACATTGTGAAGTTAGAGGTGGATGCTGATGGCTCTATACTGATTCACAGGGATGGGCTATCAATTGTGTCATTTTGGGAACCTGTGTCACTGAAGAAACTTCCTTTTGAAGCTATACACACCATGAGCCAAATGAAGATTCATGTTCTGAACAGAGAGAAGCTGAATGATGCTAAGCAGTTCTCCAACATGATCAAGGCTATTCTGGACCCATCATACACAGACCCAACTTTAGCATCATCTACTCCTACTGCACAAGACCTAGCAGAATCTTCACAACCCGATCCACCCTCAAACCCTTGAAGTACTTAGGCTGTATAATCCTTAGGGGGAGTATTGTTGGACCCTGAAAGGATCATACATACCAATTCAAGTGGTGGATGGTTGTTCTGCTGGAAATCTCCCCAAGTCCAAGAAGAAATGCGGATACAGAAGTCTGCATAAGAAGAAAAGAACAAGTGTCGGCTATCCGCATTTGTCAATGCGGAAGACCAAGAACAAATACGGACAAAGCATTTGTTCTTCCGTATGAACTAATGCGGCAGTTGATAAGATGCGGACAAGCCATTTGTTCATCCGCATTAACCTATGCGGGTGATCAGCAACAAATGCGGTCGTGTTTGTTCATCTGCATTAACCAATGCTGATGACCAAACACCAATGCTGCTGATGAAGTACTCATCCGCATTAGTCAATGCGGATGAACAACAGACAAATGCTGATGAAGACTTAGACTAAGGGTAGTTTAGTCTTTTTGTACAAGCTATTAGTCAACCTATAAATAGATTAGAAACCTCGTATGTGAGGTGACTTTTTGCATCTTTTGAGACTTCTGAGACATTTGTGTTTCACGAAGAATAAACAATCAGAATATACAGATTAACTGTCTTGTTACTGTAGAATGCTAAAAACCCTAGCATTTACTTTGTAACAGTTCATCTAATTAATACAAGTATGCATTTATGAGTATATTAAGTGTTCTATGTTCATTGATTGCTTGATTCCGCCACTCAATCATTGACTCAATCATCATATTCGATCCTTGTTGATTCACATCAACTGAGAATATCATTCTCAAACCCAGTCAATTGGTATCAGAGCTTTGGCTCTCAGTTATTACTCAGATCTGCTCAGATCTAGGTTTAACCCGATTGATCTGGTGATTGAGTTGCTGCTTAGAGGTTTCAAACATCTCTTTTAGTAATACTACTGAATACTTACTGATTTACTTAACTGCTACTGTTCATCCGAAGAACACATCTTCGAACAAACAGTACAGGTTGCACAGACACCAAGAACACGAAATAAAGACCAAAATCTACATATTATCATCAGATTCATTGTTACGGAACTAAGTTTGACCTGTTGGATCATTTGGACTAATTAACTATAAATCCAACTTAAATCCAAATCTAAAACAAGTTAAAAAAGACATTGTTAACCATGGATTCTCTTAATTATTCTGAACTTGGGCATGCTTCGAAACCACCCATGCTCAAACATAAATCTGAATTTAAACAATGGAAAATCAGATTTATGAACTATATTACAGGTGTTGATCCTGATTATTTGATCTCAATATTTATAGGCCCACACATTCCAGTGACTCTATCTGCAGATCAAGCTGCACTATACAAGACTTCAAGAATCCTTATTGAAGACCTAACTCTTGATGATGATGACTACAAGAAAATCAAGATTGACCTCAAAGCCTACTCCATACTTACTCAAGCACTTAAAATGGATGTACTTAAAAGATTGGAAAAGTATGGCACTGCAAAAGCTGTATGGGATGCACTGCAAATCATTTGTGAAGGAAGCAGTGAAGTGGCTGAAATCAACAAAGACAAGCTGGTGAATCAGTATGAAATATTTCATCACTCCAAAGGGGAGTCCATCTCTAAACAGTTGCATAGGTTTGTGCAGCTGGTAAATGATTTAGAGATCATGGGGGTAACTTATAAGTCAAAGGATCTAAACAAGAAAATGTTACATAGTCTCCCTGAAAATTGGAAACAAAATGTAACCATGCTGAAGAATACTCTCGATTTGGAAAGCACCACCCTGGATATCATGATAGCGAAGATTGAAGACTTGGAACTTGATGAAAGAAGCAGAAATTTGGGAGGTCCCAGGGTAATTGAAGCATACAAGTTTCCCACAGATAACCACTCTGTGGAAAATGCCTTCATTACTGAAGAAGATGATTTCATCTCCTCAAGGGATCAAACTAAAACAACTGGATTCACTACAGCACCACCATCCAATAGACCATCAACAACTTCCACATCAACTTCAACAACTCAAACATCAAGATTCTCCGCAACTCCTGCTCCTGATGATACAAAATCTGAAGAACAAAAGGCAACTTACAATGCATTTGTTGCCAGCTTTGAAGCCTATTTGGGTGGAAGACTTACATCTGCTCATCTGATTCAAGAAGATCTGGAAGAAATGGATCCAGATGATGTGGAGGAAATGGACTTGCAATGGCAAATGGCCATGATTGCTATGAGAGCAAAGAAGTTTTTCAGAAAAGGGAAAAAGCTTCAACTCAATGAAAACACCAAGCTTGGATACGACAAATCAAAGGAGAAATGCTTCAATTGTGGTATGACTGGTCACTTCTCCAGAGAATGCAATGCTCCCAGAAGAAACTACAATGCTTAAAGGCCTTCTCAGGTGCAGTCATTATCATAACCACCTTCAAGCTTTCACTCAAACAGTCATCAACAACAGCTTCATCATCATCAACAACCACATCAGACTCAACCCCAACTGACCAATCAAGCTTATGGAAGCAATCAGTCGTCAGCAAATGCTCTTGTTATTAGGCAAGATGGAGTATGTGATTGGACCATGTATGCTGAGGAAGTAAAGCCTCAATTTCAAAATCATGCACTTATGGCTCACATCAACGATGGACCTACTCCCATGCCTACTGAGGTAAAATCTAACCTTTGTAGTGATAAATGCATAAATGAACTTCAAGGGTATAGAGAGCACAATCATAAACTGGCTGATAAAATCAAAGAAGAAAAGGTCAAGTCAGAGATGCTCAAGAGAGAAATAAAAGGCTTTGAAATTAAAATGAAATCTCTCATCTCTGACATTGAAAAATTGCATGGTGAAAAGTACACTCTTGCAGCTGAGAATGAGCAACTGACTAAAAAACTAGCTCAGTCTAAAACTGATCTAAATCTTACTGAACTGAAACTTGAAAAGTTTCAACAGTCATCAGTAAAGCTGCACGAGATGCTTGATTCTCAAAACGATCCCAAAGACATGTCTGGTATTGGATATAACTCTTGTCCACCACCATACAATGATAAGTACACTGTCATGCCTAATTCTGTCACACTCACCCAAGAAAATGAACCTAATACTATTGAACCTAAAACAATAGTAAAACAAATCACCAATCCTCAAAATAAACCAAGCGTTTACATTGAAACCAATGAGGATAAAATCAAGTTAGGTCACCCAGTTAAAATCAAGGAGTGTTCTGACAAGACAGTGGGAGTAATCAAAACAAATAGCCCAATCAAGGCTATTGTTCCTTTTGTGAAATTCATCCCTGCAATTTCCCAAGAAAAGAAAATAAAAACCAAAAGGGTGAATCTACCTACTGAAAGTAGATCTGATAATGAGATAAACTCTCCTAAAAATTCAAGCAAATCAGACACTGATTCACCATCAGTCAAAAGAAAAGTCTATCTGGCCACCAAAACTAAAACAAACTCAGACCCTCAAACTTCAAACTCAAAGCAAGGAGTTGGCTTTGATATTTTCAACAAAGAGCATGTGAACCAATTTGAAAAGGAAATTCAGAAAAGACAAAGAAAGAATAACCGACCTCAGAAAAACAAGGACGGTAGTGTAGTGAAACTATCTACCAACAAGGTTGATCAGAAAGTCTCATCAAAACAAAGGAATGAATCTAATTCCAAATCTGTCAAAACTACAAAATCCGCAACACCAGGATCAGTAGCTAGAAACAAACACATGTACTGTGAAGTGTGTGAGAGGTCTAATCATAGAACAGATAAATGCTTTTATAATCAATACTGTTCAATCTGTGATATGAATAACCACTCCACCAAGAACTGTTATTTCAACAAATACTGTTCTGTCTGCAACATGACAAATCACAATACATCTGAGTGTTTCTTCAAGCAAAAGGACTGAGAATACCACAGAACAAACCCATCTCTCCACCCATGTCTGAGAAAACTAAAATCAATGGTCAATATCATCACAGAGTTTCTAAGTCTGATGATGAGATGAGAAACCCGAGAAAATCAAACAGATTCAAAAGAAATAAAAATCAAACAGTCAAACAAACTAATGATTTTTATAAGTCTCAACCAAGGGTTGATAACAAAAAACGAATAAACTTTTTGAAAAGGAACATGGATCAAAGGTTTGAATACTCATCTGACTCTTCAGTTGAAGTGATAAACTGTTCATCTGTTAGAAACAAAACAGGCATGATTCCATCATCAAAGTCACCATTTAAAGGAAAATACCAACAGGTTACCATCATGGATAGAAACGGTAAGCCCAAGACCATCATGGCTTGGGTTTCACAGTCTAATTAGTTCTTTCTGTGCTTGTAGGGTCATTCATATAGGTCCAACAGTTTATGGTATGTGGACAGTGGATGCTCCCGACACATGACTGGAGATCGTTCCCTCCTTCATGACTTTAAGCACATTCAAGGAACTACTGTGGCATTTGGAGGAGATTCACAAGGTGGTAGAATTACAGGTGAAGGATCTGTGACAAATGGAATGCTAAGCTTTGATCGAGCGAACTACTGCGAGCAACTGAACTTCAATCTTCTCAGCGTATCTCAGATCTGTGACAAGAAATATTCCACTTACTTCACTGACACTCATTGCTACATTCTGAGACCAGGATTTCAAATTCCTGAAGAATGGGTTGTATTGAAAACACCAAGGAAGAATAACACTTATGTCATTAACCTGAATTCTGCATCTCCATAAGAAGAAACATGTCTTCTATCAAAAGCATCTTTTGATGAATCACAACTTTGGCACAGACGATTGGGACATACAAATTTCAAAAACATGAACAGACTGGTTAAGGGAAATCATGTAATTGGTTTACCTCAAAAAGAATTCCACTTTATTGACCACTGTTCAGCATGTCTTAAAGGAAAACAACACAAGTCGTCTCACAAGCTAAAGTTGGTGAACACAAACAATTTTCCATTGAAACTACTTCATATGGATCTTTTTGGCCCAACTCATGTTATGAGTATGGGAAAGAAACAATATTGTTTGGTGATCATAATGACTTTTCTAGATTCACATGGGTCTTCTTCCTACTTCATAAAAATGAGGCATCTCAATTAATAAAAGATTTTATCACTAAAATTGAAAATCAAATTGATCTTAAAGTCAAAACTATTAGGAGTGATAATGGGACAGAGTTCAAAAATGAAGATATGAGTTCTTTTTGTACAACCAAAGGCATAGCTCATCAATTTAGTGCAGCTAGAACTCCTCAGCAGAATGGAGTAGCTGAACGAAGAAATAGAACACTAATTGAAGCAGCACGTACTATGCTAGCAGATACTAAACTGCCAATCACCTTTTGGGCAGAAGCAGTTAACATATCATGCTTTGTACAAAATAGAACTTTGATCGTTAAAGAAAGCAACAAAACACCTTATGAACTCATTTTTCAAAGAAAACTATTTATTGGATTTTTTAAGTCATTTGGTTGTCCAGTCTCAATATTAAACACCCGTGACCATTTGGGAAAGTTTTCATCCAAGTCTGATGAAGGATTCTTTGTAGGTTATTCTTCTGTTTCAAAGGCTTATAGAGTGTTTAATCCCAGATTAAACATTATTGATAAATCAACAAATGTTCAATTCAAAGAACATTCTTTTCCCAAATCAACTAATGGTCCTGATTGGTTGTTTGATATTGACTCATTTACCAAATCTTTTGACCAATTTATATGTCTGATGTAGGAAACCTACATTCAGCTGCACCTTCATCATTAGTAGAATGAAAGAGTGACTTTCCAATGATTCCTCCAACTTCTACTGAGCAAATGGATGAAGAGGTTCCACTACAAGCTGATCCTGTCAGACATGTTGTTCAACAGCAAAGTGCTTCAATTGGGGATGGTCCAAGTATAATACCCTCTCCATCAGAGATGCCATCCATTGAAGCTAGAAACCAAGAAGAAGCTAGAACTCAAACTCATGTCATCCCTCCTATTGATAATGAAAGAACTTCAAATGATGGGAGTAATCAAATCCATGCTGACATGGAAGCAGGAACTGAAACAAATTTTGATTACTTCCATAGCTCCCCTACAGTACAAGAACATGTTGCCTCACACCATGATGAACTGAATGTCTCCAATCTTGATGTAATCATTGATGGTGACTCAATTCCAACCATAAGAATACATAAAGATCATCCGGTTGACAACATCATTGGTGAACTAACTGAACGGGTGACTAGAAGCAAGTCAAGCATAGCTAACATCTGCTTGTTCTCATGCTTTCTGTGTCAAACAGTACCCAAGAACATCAAAGAGGCTCTTCAAGACAATAGCTGGATTGTAGCAATGCAGGAAGAGTTGCTGCAATTCAAGAAACAAGAAGTATGGCAGCTGGTAGATCTTCCCGAAGGACAATACCCTATCGGCACCAGATGGCTATACAGGAACAAGACTGATGATAGGGGAATCGCCATTAGAAACAAAGCAAGAGTAGTAGCTCAGGGATACACACAAGAAGAAGGAATCGATTATGATGAAGTATTTGCCCCTGTAGCCAGACTAGAAGCCATAAGAATCTTTCTTGCATATTCAGCATCCATGAACTTCACTGTTTATCAAATGGATGTGAAATGTTCTTTTCTGTATGGAAAGATTGCTGAAGAGGTCTACGTGAGTCAACCACCTGGATTTGAAGACCCAGAATTTCCTCATAGGGTTTACAAGCTAGACAAAGCCTTGTATGGTCTTCATCAAGCACCAAGAAAGTGGTATGAGACTCTTTCATCATTTCTTCTTGATAATGGATATGAGAGAGGAAAGATCAATCAGACTCTCTTCAGAAAAAGAAAAGAAAAGGACATGTTGCTTGTACAGATATATGTGGATGATATCATTTTTGGCTTAACAAACAAGACTCTATGTAAAGACTTTGAGAATCTCATGCATTCTAAATTTCAAATGAGTGCTATGGGGGAACTCACTTTCTTTCTTGGAGTACAAGTCCGACAGACAGCAGACGGAATCTTCATCAATCAATCAAAATATGTGGAAGCAATGCTGAAGAAATCCAAGTTTGCTAACTGTCAGTCCATCAGAACTCCTGTGGATACTAAAGTGAAAATTGGACCTGATCCTGAAGGCAAATCAGTGGATCAAACTCACTATCGATCTATGATAGGTTCACTTATGTATCTAACAGCCAGTAGGCCTGACATTATGTTTGGTGTTTGTGTGTGTGCTAGATATCAAGCAGATCCCAAGGAATCTCATGTCAATGCAGTCAAGAGGATATTCAGATATCTTAAGGGCAAACCTTCTCTTGGACTATGGTATCCAAAGGAAGGAGACTTCAATCTCTATGCATACACTGACAGTGATTATGGGGGATGTAAGTTTAACAGGAAATCCACATCTGGTGGCGACGACGAAGAGGACACCCCAAATCAGTATCCAGGGCATGCCGGTCCCACGGACATCTAGGTTCAAATACCTGGGCTCGTACCTGCAGGAAGACGGAGAGATACACAGCGATGTAGCTCACCGTGTCCAAGTAGGATGGTGCAAGTGGAGAGCAGCGTCAGGGATCCTATGTGATAAGAGGTTTCCAGCAAAACTTAAGGGAAAGCTATACAAAGTGGCGGTACGCCCAGCTATGCTATATGGAACAGACTGCTGGGCCATAAAGAAATCGCACGAGAAACTAATAGAGGTTGCGGAAATGCGAATGCTAAGGTGGATGTGTGGCCATACAAGACTGGATCGGATAAGAAACGAAGTGTTTCGACAGAAGTTAGAAGTGGCTTCTATTGCAGGTAAAATACGAGAAGGAAGATTAAGATGGTATGGACATGTCAAGAGGAGACCAATGGCAGCACCAGTCAGAGCAGTGGAGAATATCATCATAGAGGGTAGGAAGAGTAGAGGATGACCTAGGTTGACTTGGGAAGAGAGAACTAGGTGAGATATGGAACACTTGTACCTCTCTGAGCACATGATCGAGGACAGGAGTGAGTGGAGACGTAGAATTAAAATTAAGGACTTTTAGTGGTTTCTGTAGCTAGGAAAGGACCTTGTTTACTTGTTACGGGGCTTGATGTGTATGTAGTACGCTTGGACCTTTAAGGGGAAACTTGCTGCTTTACTGATGCATGCTTGTTCATTTTTATACTTCCTTTTGGTGATATTTTAATGTTTGTTGTATGAGGTGTGCTGTACCATATACCATATATCATATATCGTACGTTTGAATATATGTTGATTCGCTAGCGTTATAGCTTTATAGCGAGCCAGGGGTCTCCTTGGAAGCGGTCTCTCTACCTATCCGGATAGAGGAAAGACTTGCCACCACCTACCCCTCCCAGACCCTGCTCTTGAGTGGGATATACTGGGTTTGTTTGTTTGTTTGTTTGTTTAAAACTCAACCCATCACCACACCCCACATCTCTCCTATACACTCACCACTTCATCACTCTATCCCATCTCCCATTTACCATACACCTGTTCCATCACCAACTTCAGTTGATCCTTAAGAGTTTGGTGATTCTGCCAACTCATCTGAAAAATCCAAATCATCATCTGATGAGGAGGATCATCCCACCAAAATGCTTGTAAGGCAAATTGCATCTAAGGCTTCTCATTCAAAAAGTTATGCTGAGTCTGGAGCAAATAAACCTGATGAGAAAGATGAGATGATTTCCAATTTGCTTCAGAAGATTGCAAGGATTGAGAAGATGCAAAGAAAGAGATCAGTTCCTCTGCAAGACAGGTTGTTGGAATTGAATGAGAAAGAAAAGAACTAAAAGAGTTGAAAGAAAAACATGAGAGTGAGAAGAATGAGAAAGACAAAGAGATTGAGATGTTGAATGCTGCTCTTCAACACTCAAGAGAAGAAATAAGTGGACATGTGGAAACCTTGAACCTGCAAACAATAGTAATGGAAGAACAAGAAGAAGTTATTGAAGAAAAATCTTCCATCATCCATGACCTTGATAGACAAGTAGAAGCTCTTAAAAGGAGAGTTTCTGAACTTGAAATGCTTGTCAAATTGAAGCAGGAGGTAGAGAAAGACAATGATGATGAAGGTGATGAAATGAAAGAAAAGAGGAAAAGGGGGGATGACAAAGAATCATCTGAAGACAGTGGAGATGATTCCCCTCCACCTAAAAAGACAAAACTCACTATGGCTAAAAAAGAGGGAGAACCAAGTGGATCAAAGCACACATCATCTAGCATGGAGATGATAGTGTACACAAGTCCTTCTGATGAAGTTCACACTGAAGAAAAAGAGTTCAGTGACATGATGAAAGACTTAGATATGTTCTCTACTGAAGAATATATCATTGATGATGAATTCTGGGACTTCATTGTGAATCAACGTACAGATGCTGAACCGTTTGTTGTCATACCTCAATCTCCAGTGCCTATTGATAAGGAGTTGAGCATGCAAATAGTTCCTGCTCTCTCACTCTCTGAGGAACAAAAGGAAATGATCAGAGAGCTGTGTGAACAGCAAAAGCAAGAAGAAGAACAAGCTAATGTATCTGTACACATTCCTGAAAAGGAACAGACTGAAGAAGCCCCACATGAGGATGAAATGCCTGAACCCTCTTCTGGCCCAAGCGTGCAAACATATGCCAGAAGAAGGAGCTTTCTTGAGGAAAAGGCCAAAGGAAAGAGGCCTATAGTGGAAGAAGAACCTGCCAAAAAGAAACAGAAAGATTATCCAAGGAGTCTAGCAGCTATTGCTGGATTCTTGGAAGAACATGAACAAGCAGAAGCTCTGCTGAAAAAGAAGGGTGATGTAATTGATCTAGAAGAAGGTGAAATTCCAGGTGGATTCATGGTTGATAAGCCAGTGATCAGTAAAATCCCTATGAATGAAGAATCTTATGTTGCTGAAAAGAATGAATCGGCCAAGTCCGATGAGTTGATGAAAAAGGCCGTATTTTTGATTGATCATGGGTATGACCCAGATGAAGTATTTGGGATGACCTATGAAGGGATGCTAGCAGAAGAAGAAAAACTAAACAAGCTGCTAGATCCAACATTCGAAACTGATTATGAAAAAGCTCAATCCCCTAAATCTTCAGAGGTCAAGACTTCTAAAGCAACATCTACTCCTCCTCCTCAACCTATGTTCCCCGATCCTTACAGTATGACAGATAAGGAGATGAAGGACTATCTGTCAACTCAAGGATTTACTAAAAGAAAATTGGGAAACATGAAGACTAATTCCCTAAGGTCTGCTGTCCTTAGGATGATCCTTGAAAAGAAAGAAAGGTTAAAGAAAATGGAGGAAGAGATTACAAGTACCCAACCAAGATCCAGAGTTTCAGCTCAAGAAATGAGACTCACTCGGGGAGAACATGACTCCCTGGCACCCATTTTACACAGATATCCTGAGTGGTTTACTGAGCCTTCTCAACTTGAACTACATGAAGGCCTCATAACTGCTGAAATGATAAAGGGTGTGTCTACTCCGGGAGGAAAGACAGATCAGAAGATTATAGCCTGGAAGTATGACAGTGACTAGAACATGTTCATGGTGAAGAGAATATCTGGATTGGTCCAATTCTTCACAGAGTACTCTGCTCAAGTGAACTCTCTAATGATCCATGATCTCAAGGAACTAGCCAACTTAAGATTGATAAATCATGGGGCTATGTTCAGGGGATATGAGTTTGAGGACATTCTACGGATGTTCAAGAGAACTGACAATTTCAAGTCTTTGAAATCTATCTGCATGGGAAAGGATAGATCTTTTGTCAATCCCTAGAGAAAAAAAAAAGAAAACCAGCTGAAGAAGTGGTATTCCCTGAACTTAGGGTAAAGCCCACTGAATCTTTGAAAAGAAAGATGGTTGCTGGTACTCACACCTCTATGCCAATCTCAAATGTTTACTATGATGAAAAGACTTATGAGTTGGTGATTGAAAGGAGGTGGGGAGGAAAAAAAGGAGCTGAAATTCGATTATTTAGTGGATATGAAGTGAGATTGCTTGATGAATCATACATCCACTACATATATACCAGGTACTTCAGGGAGATTAGAAACAAGCTTGGTGAAGCTGACATGTACTTCTTTCTCAAGTGCATCATGCTCCTGAAGATGGCCTATGATAGGATCATTAAGAAGAAGGAACAAAGGAGGAAGAAGAAGACTCCTTTGCAATTTGGCAACATTATGAAGTTAGAGGTGGATGCTGATGGCTCTATACTGATTCACAGGGATGGGCTATCAACTGTGTCATTTTAGGAACCTGTGTCACTGAAGAAACTTCCTATTGAAGCTATACACACCATGAGCCAAATGAAGATTCATGTTCTGAATAGAGAGAAGCTGAATGATGCTAAGCAGTTCTCCAACATGATCAAGGCTATTCTGGACCCATCATACACAGACCAACTTCAGCATCATCTACTCTTACTGCACAAGACCCAGCAGAATCTTCACAACCTGATCCACCCTCAAACCCTTGAAGTACTTAGGCTGTATAATCCTTAGGGGGAGTATTGTTGTACCCTGAAAGGATCATACATGCCAATTCAAGTGGTGGATGGTTGTTCTGCTGGAAATCTCCCCAAGTCCAAGAAGAAATGCGGATACAGAAGTCTGTATAAGAAGAAAAGAACAAGTGTCGGCTATCCGCATTTGTCAATGCGGAAGACCAAGAACAAATGCGGACAAAGCATTTGTTCTTCCGTATGAACTAATGCGGACAGTTGATAAGATGCGGACAAGCCATTTGTTCATCCGCATTAACCTATGCGGTTGATCAGCAACAAATGCCGTCGTGTTTGTTCATCCGCATTAACCAATGGTTTCACTCAAACTCAAGGGGTTGATTATGATGAGACCTTCTCACCCTTTGCAATGCTAAAGTCTATTGGATATTGTTTGCCATAGCTGCTCATTATGATTATGAGATTTGGCAAATGGATGTCAAAACAGCTTTCCTAAATGGATATCTTGAGGAAGATGTCTATATGGTTCAGCCTGAAGGTTTTGTCGATCAAAACCATCCTAACAAAGTATGCAAGTTAAAGAAATCAATATATGGATTGAAGCAAGAATCAAGAAGTTGGAATCACTGTTTTGATGAAGAAATAGTCAAATTTGGGTTCATCAAAAACGCTGATGAAGCATGTGTATATAAGAAAGCTAGTGGGAGCATCACCACTTTCCTAGTATTGTATGTCGATGACATCCTACTATTTAGAAATGACATTCCAACCATGGAAGGTGTTAAAACCTGGCTTGGAAGCTGTTTCTCCATTAAGGATCTTGGTGAAGCTGCCTATATTTTGGGAATAAAGATCTATAGGGATAGATCAAGGCGGTTGATAGGTTTGAATCAAAGTGCATACCTTATGGCGAGTCAAGCAATGATTGGAGAGGGAAGCTTATAGGCTAGCTAGGTTTTCTTTTTCACTGGCTTATGGTTTAAGGGTACCCTTTCTGCCTAACCAACATTGACAAGATCTTGAAAAGGTTCAAGATGGAAAACTCTAAGAAAGGTACCGTACCTATTCAAAGAGGAACGATATTGAGTAAGACTCAATGTCCAAGCTCAAAGGATGAGCAAGACAAAATGAAGGGGATCCCGTATGCGTCTGCTATAGGATCCATCATGTATGCAATGTTATGCACTAGACCGGACGTGTCATGCGCTTTAAGCATGACAAGCCGATACCAACAAAATCCTGGAAGCAGTCATTGGATAGCTGTTAAAAACATACTTAAGTACCTAAGGAGGACTAAAGATATGTTCCTAATCTATGGATCTGGTGAGGAGGAACTCGTTGTAAAGGGTTACACGGATGCGAGTTTCCAAACTGATCGGGATGATTCACGATCACAATCGGGGTACATTTTCATCTTGAATGGAGGAGCAATCTCTTGGAAGAGCTCTAAACAAGATGTGGTGGCATTATCAACTACAGAGTCAGAATACATCGCCGTTTCGTTAGCAACTCTGGAAGCTGCATGGTTAAAGAAGTTCATTGCCGATCTAGGGGTGGTCCCTTCCATTCAGGACCCCCTAGAAATTCTTTATGATAACGAGGGTGCGATTGCTCAAATCAAGGAACCCCGTGCATATCAAAAGACTAGGCATATTGAATGAAGATTCAACTACATAAGGGATGAAGTTGAAAAGGGAAAGATATGTATTCGCAAAGTTCACACGGATCAAAACATTGCGGATCCACTCACGAAGCTTCTTGAAAAGGCAAAGCATGAAAGTCATACTTGTGCCATGGGACTTCAATATTCTAGTGATTGGATTTGATCTTTAATTTTGTAATTAGATATTGTAATCCTTTATTACTTGAATAAATTATTTAGTTATAATGATTTAACTAATATTCCTATTTTGCATGTTTAAAATCTATGAGTAAATTATTTACTCAGAATGTCCGTAGTTGTTCATGCTTGTGGGAACAAGTATGAAAGTAAGACTATTATGAACTTGGATTGGTAGATATTCATATGGATGAATATAGAGCAAAGAGTTGTTGCCAAAGTTCATAGATATTTATGGGATACAAATATTGGACTGACCCGCGTCTCAAATTCTACTACATGGAATCTACTAGATCGATCATAAGTAAATTTGAGTAAAGGCGAATATAATTTGGTATCCTCCGACCTGAGATACATATTGGGTTTTGATATTCACCAATGTGTCATACCTTAAGCTAGTTCTTCACTGCCCTGAAATAATGGACAGTACATAAGACTACGTTTAGGTATGACACGAGGTGATTGTGAGAAACATATGTAGTCAAGATGGAATTTGTTCCTCTTATTCGTTGAGAGCAAGATGTATAAGGCCTGATCAAGTTAAATCAACAAGTAATGATCATTCTGTGTCCTTGGATTTAACATGACATCTGAAACAAAAGGATAAATGATTGATTCACCTAAATCATTTCAAGTTGGATACTTGAAGGGGATGATGTTATTGAATGGCTTTTAGTCGTACGTATAAGGATAGTAAACCGTTGTTAGGCGGTATTTACTACTTGCATCAATCTTCTATGAATCTTGTGCAAGTGGGAGATTGTTGGATTCTTTATGCCCAAGGCACATAGAATATTGACGTGGTTAGTACGTTATGATCCAAGTCCGGTCATACCCAATAACAAGCTTAGCAAACACCAATTTTATTTAGTTAATGATATGATCATACAATTAAATAATTACACCAATTTAGAAAATAGGTTTTCTAAATAAATTGCATATGAGATGGAACAACTTATAAGAATATTTTGTTCAAGAATATTATTTTATAATGTTATTTAGATTAGTTAAATAACATCAAATAATATAAGTGTGTGTATATGAGTTATAAAGTTAAAGTTAATTTCATAACTCAACAAGTATTTAGTTAAAACAAAAGTTTATAAAAATTTTAAGGGGGAAAACCCTTTTTCAAGAGAACTTCGGCCGCCTCTTTTGGGTGTGTGCTTTCATTTGTCTTGAAAAGTGCTATCCTTGATTACACACACCTACCCTCTCTCTCTCATACATGCAAAGGGCCATCAAGAACAAGTTTACTTCTCCACTTTCTTGAAGAAAAGCAAGCTGAAAATTCGGATTTTGCAGCTTGTTTTGGTCGATTTTGGTGTTCAAATCCTAGCAATAAGATGTTTGCTTGATGCTTGTGGGTATGCAAGATTGAGGGCACCTCTCCTTGGTGTTTAGTTTGTTCAAGAACTTCATTTTCTTCATCTATCTCACGTTTTCAGCAGCTCTACAAAGGTAGTTTGTATGTGTTGTATTTGGTTGTATTTGGTTGTATTTGGTTGTTATTTCTTCTTGATAGCTAGTCCATTCACATATATTTGATCCTATGTTCTTGGGTTTGTTGTTACTAAGTAATATGCTTTAAAATTTCAGTTCCTAAAACATATTATTAAGCTATGATTCCGCTGCGTTTTCATGTTTAAATGGTTAAACAACTTTGATATTGAGTCCAACAAACCCAACACATGTAAACATAACACTAAAACAAACTTATGTTGTATATAATAAATTTATATTTTTGTAAACATGTTAAGATAAATATATTAATATAGGTCATCAATGACCCTAAGAAGATACATTTGAGGGAGATAATACACGGGCCTCTCTCTTATGTTCAATCACACAAGGATTATTTGGTTAATGGTTACAAGTTTCACACACAAACCGCTTACCAAGGGTGGGTCACCCAAATAGTGGTGTGTGTGTGAAAGGGGTTTCTTAAAACAAAAATGAAAGTGAGTACTATGGGTTGGTGGATGAAATCCTAGAGGTGGAATATCATAGTGACTTAGGAAGTCGTGTTGTCATTGTGTTCAAATGAACTTGGTTTGATCCTATGCCGATGACCTGTTTTGTTGTATATGACCTGTTATGTTGTATATAATAAATTTATATCATTGTAAACATGTTAACATAAATATAGTAACATTTTGTTGTGTTCAAATTCACCCTAATATGGTTGCTATTAAACCCAAGGTAATAGGATGTGTTAATGACCCGTTTATCCTAGCATCTCATGTGCAACAAGTGTATTATACACCATATCCCTCAAACGAAAAAGGATTGAAAGATTGGTGGGCTGTTTGTAAAACAACAACGAGGGGGGTTTATGAACTTGCTAAAGAAGTTAGTGAAGTAGGTGATAGAGATAACGAAGAAGATGAGCATGTCTTTTAAGATAATCAAAGGTTAGTATGTACATCAAGTGTACTTGATGATGATTTGCTCCTTGTTACTCGTGTAAAAGAAGAGATAATTGAAAAAGCCAACAATATAAATGATGATGGTGTAGAAGTCGCGTTTGAAGACACTGATTTAGATGATGATGATATTGAAGAATTTGAAGATTCATATTCAGATTAGTTGGTTAGTTATTAGTAATATTTATAAGCTAAAATATAATTATTAAATCTTTATTAATGTTTTATATAATGGTTCTTGTTGATATTAATGTTTTTTTACTAATTTCTATATATTAGAGTTGTTATGAATACTAATAACTTTATTTTTGTCACAGAAATTATGGCATGTGGTTCAATAGAAAGCAGTAGAAGGTGGCGCTCGAGGTGGCAGTCAAGGCATTGTTTAATATATTATAGGAAATATCTAACACCTTGAATTTTTCAAAGATTCAAAGGAGGCCTAAAGTTTTCACGTAGAAGGGGTTCTCACGCGAACTAATAGTTCTCTCGTGAGAACATCTATGAAGGAGGGAAACCCTATAGATATGCGGAGCACCTTTTACCTCCACTTCATGTGAAAAGTTCTGTTGCTATTTCTTAGAGAAAGAGAGGCGAAAGGTTAGGGAGAGAAAGCGGTGCAAATGGTGCTTAAGGTATGTATTCGATGACATTCGATGTTTCTATGCATTAATGAATGATTGTAATGATATTAGTGCATGATTATGTAGTTTCTGATTAAAATGTTGTAAGGCTGTAAGGCCCAGTTTCCAGGCAGCCTCACAGTTGGATTTGGACATCGGAAACACAAGTTCTCGAACATCAAATTTCATTAATATGCACAGCGGAACATATAAAAATTTTCATCATTTAAACATTTACATCAAAAAGATAACTATAGTTATCAACTCGAAATCTACGCCAGGATGCCACTCTTGACTATATGCCAGGTAGTTTCCATATCCATGCCATGCTCACTCCAGAATGTATAGCATACTTGTCAATCTAATATGCATACAAAAGTCAGCGACGTTGAGTGAATTCTAGATTTATTTTATCAAAACTTTATCATACACATACTTTATCATACTCTGTTTAAACTTTAGCTTTCTTTATCATACTTTAACATCTCATAAACTTTAACATCTCATAAACTTTAACATCTCGCTTACATTAGAGTATGATTACTTTATCAATTATAGAACTCGTTCTATAACTATACTTTAGCCCTTTACTTTAGCGTTTACTTTATCATCATATTACCCATACTTTATCGTTACTTTATCTGTACTTTAGCTTTATTCTTTTACTTTATCTTTGAACTTAGCACAAAGCTTAGTTCCTTTACCAGGTGAGAATGCAACTATGTCATTCTCCTTAGCAGGTGAGCATACCCAAAGTATAGCTCCTATACGAGGATGTAACAAATACCATCCTCCTTTAGTGGTTGAGCACACCGATGTGTAGCTCCTATGTGAGGATGCACCAAGCAAACTCCTTTACCATTTGAGTTCACCAATATGTAACTCCTATGAGAGAATGCACCAAGCAAACTCCTATATGTGAATGCACCAAGCATATCTCCTTTAGCGTTTGAGTACACCGATGTGTAACTCCTATGTGAGAATGCACCAAGCATTTTTCCTTTAGCGTTTGAGTACACCCATTTGTAACTCCTATGTGAGAATGCGCCAAGCAAACTCCTATGTGAGAATGAACCAAGCATATCTCCTTTAGCGGTTTGAGTACACCGATGTGTAGCTTCTATGTGAGAATGTAATGAGTACAATTCTCCTTTGGTTGTGCTTGCAAGACTTCTTTAGCACACTTTGATGTTTTCACAGCTGTGCTTTATTGGGTAACTTTTCTTGAATTATTATTCAAGTTCTTTAGCATTCACATATGACTTTATGATCGCTCTTTACCCACTTTAACTATAATGATATATAATATTATATATCTACATACTTTAACTCTTTAGCATTAAGTTCATCATTAGTTTTTCTTTATTGTTCATTATACGGGATAACATTACACACAAACAATCAAGTTTTCGTGCGAGAACATAATTCGCATGAGAACTCCACCTTTCGCGCAAGAAATCCACCTTTCGTGCAAGAACTCCTCATTCGCATAGGAATATCATCATTCGAGCGAGAACTTCCCCTGATGCGACACCTTGATGGACAAGTTTCCTCATTCGCTCGAGAACTTTTGAAAAGTAACCGTTAGGCGCGAAAACCTACTTTCCGCACGAGTACTCGGTCTCCGCGTGATAACTTTTCTGCTGCACAAAACTATATCCATAAGTTATCGGTTCTTTAACTACTTTAACGCCTAGGACTTACTATAACAGTTTATATCATCATACTTTATCAAAACATTCATTAAGGTATGCATGCATATTAGCCCTAAACATGGAAAACACGTAAAAGAGGGGTCTAGAAACTCACCTCATGAAGTATTAGCACAAACATGACGTCCTTGAAGCCTTTATCTAATGAAAAACTACATAACCACATGTTATATTCATCAAAAATTGTTCCTTAGTACATAATACAAGTTACTACACGAGTTACATACCTTAACACTTCGTTTCTTCACTTTCTCTCTTTACGCAGTCGTTTTCTCTCTCTAACAGCAACATTTTTCGTATAAATGAGTGTCAGGCATGGGTGTTCATAGCTTTTTATACCCAGATCCACTTTTCGCAGACATCTTGCGCGAGAACTATCTTTTCGCGCGAAAACTCTACCTTTCGCGCGAGAAGTTCTCTTCACGCGATAACTTCTTCTGCCTTTTTCTTCTTGAAATTTTCCGGCGTTACAAGTCCACCCCGTTATTTAGGTTTCATTCTCGAAACCTATCAGTCGTCAAAAAAATAAGGGTAGTGCTGCTTCATTTCTTCCTCAATTTCTCAAGTGGACTCTGACCCCTTCCAGTGTTTCCACTGTACTCGCACAAGTGGAACCACTTTATTTCTTAACCTCTTTTCTTTCCTGTCAATGATGGCCACGGGCTGCTCCATATAATTGAGCTGTTTGTCAACCTCAATGTCCCCAAGTGGCATGATCATATCCTCATCGGTTAAGCACTTCCTCAGATGAGATACAAGGAACGTCGGGTGAATTCCACTTAACTCATCGGGTAGCTCCAATCGATTGGCTACCTCTCCTACTCGGACAATGATTCGGAAGGGCCCAATAAACCTCGGGCTCAACTTCCCTCGCTTCTTGAATCGGATGATCCCTTTCCAAGGCGATACTTTCAACATAACTCTATCGTCCACCTTGAATTCGATCGGTCTACGCCTCTTGTCAACGTATGAATTTTGTCTATCCTTTACAACCTTCATAAAGTCCTTGATCTTTTCCAACTTTTTGGTTGTAGCCTCAATCAACTCAAGGCTTCCGAACTCCTTTTGACCGATATCGCCCCAACACACAGGCGTCCTACACCTTCTACCGTAAAGCATCTCATAAGGAGGTATACCAATGCTGGCATGATAACTGTTGTTATATAAGAACTCGGCTAATAGTAGGTGTTCGTCCCAACTTCCACCAAAATCAATGACGCGTGCCCGAAGCATATCTTCTAGCGTCTGGATAGTTCTTTCTGACTAACCATCTGTTTGAGGATGGTAAGCCATACTGATATGTAACCTTGTCCCCATCACATCATGAAACTTCTTCCAAAACTTGATGCAAACTGGGTGTCATGGTTAGACACAATAGAAACCATGACGAGTTAGGATCTCTTTGATAAATAGATCCGCTAATCGCTCAAACGAGTATGTTTCACTGATTGGCAGAAAGTGAGCACTCTTCGTCAATTGTTCAACTATCACCCATATGGCCTCATAACCCCTTGCCGTACGTGACAACTTCATGATGAAGTCCATGGTGACGTGCTTCCATTTCCACTCGAGTACATCCAAAGGCTAGATTTTACTGTATGGCTTTTGATGCTATGCATTCACTTGCAAGCAAGTAAGGCACTTACTCACATACTCGGCTATGTCGCGCTTCACTCACGACCACCAATAATCTTTCTTCATGTCTTGTTACATTTTTGTGGCACCTGGATGAATTAAGTATCGAGTCTTATAAGCCTCGTCCATGATATTTCCTCTTATATCCCCATGACAAGGTATCCACATCCATCCAGATCGAGTCTGACACCGAGAGTATTCTCACCCAACTCTGCCACTAAACCCTTCCTATGCTCGGAATTAATCCGATCTTCTCTCAGCGCCTTGTCGTGAAACTCCTTGACTTGTATCATCACGTCAGCGGTCATAACCAACTGATAAGCCTTCACCCAAATCGGCTCGGGTCTCTCCTTTCGGATAAGGGCATCTGCCACAACGTTGGCCTTGCCCAGATGGTAACTAATCTCACAGTCGCAGTCTTTTATGAACTCTAACCACCGCCTCTACCTCTGTCTCATATTAAGATCCTTCCACTCGAAGAAATACTTTAGGCTTTTGTGGTCTATAAAAATCGTGCACCTGTCACCATACAAGTAGTGTCTCCAGATCTTTAACGCGAATACCACAAAAGCCAGCTCCAGATCGGGCGAATGGACAAGGCGACCGACTGAAACTGGGCGACTGGAGTTGACGATTGACTCAATCGGGCGACTGGATATACGACTGACTTAATCGGGCGACTGAACTGAGCGACTGGGTTCAGTCGTACGATTGAGATAATCGTGCGACTGGGTCGGCTGAAAGCGAGATTTTTCGCAAACTTTGACCTAGAATGCAAGTTTTTGCACCCTAGACGGCTGAAACTCGAAAAACACTGTTTTTCCAGAACATGCACACGTAAAGACTCGATTTTTAGCAGAAAGATTGGATCTTTTTGCGTAAAAACGTAGACTTTTTCACGAAAACGATTGAATCAACGAAGAAGAAGAGCCTAGGCTCTGATACCACTTGTTAGGACCGCGTACGTACGGAGTACTAACTGATTCTAAGTTATACCAGATCAAATAGTGCGGAATCCTATTTGATTGGCGATCCAATCAGGGAGAACGAAAACAAGATCAATCCTAACGATTAGAAAACGTTAAGAATGGATTAGGAATGATCTAGGACGTTCTGTGAAGTTGGAATAGACGAACAGGGCGCTCTGGGTTGACTAGGGTTATGAATATTCGAAGTGTACCGTTTTTCCACGAACTAGGTGGTATTTATAGGTAAGGGTTTCTCATTCGGGCGACTGAACCATTCGCATGTTTCAGTCGTGCGATTGAGCTATGGGGTTGATCCATACGCACAACTGAGACTTCAATCGTACAATTGGTTCAATCTCATGCTTCAGTCTTCCGACTGATCCAGTCTCATGGTTCACTCGCATGACTGAGCCATTCGCATGAAATTATTCATGCGTATGGTCCATTGGCATGGCCCATTCGCATGATAACTTCATCATGTTAAGTTTGAATGTGTTAATCATTACAACATTATGCATACCAATTCAAACAACCACAAACCTATATAATTAATCATTGCACAACCCATTAATGAAATATATAAACATTATAACATAAACAACCAAATGTATTTCATTAGTCAACGTTCAATTACATATAATCAAGACATTACAAAGATATTACATTCAGCTCAGAATCTAGGGACACATGTATCAACAAGTACGCACCCTAACCCTTGATAAGAAGTATCGGAATAGACAACCAAGTCTTCGTTCCTGCAGTGTTAACACCAGAGCTTGTGTCAACCTTCTCTTTAGCTCTAGGAATGCATTCTCCTGGCTATCGCTCTATTCAAACTTCACGTCTTTCCTTGTCAACTTGGTCAGCAATGAAGTAATCTTGGAAAAGTCCTGAATGAATCTCCGGTAGTAACCCACCAATCCGAGGAAGCTTCGGATTTCCGTCGGTGTCTTTGGCGAATTCCATTTCATCACCGCTTCCACTTTAGCAGAATCAACCGTGATCCCTTCTGGGTTGATCACATGACCCAGAAACTGTACTTCACGTAACCAAAACACGTATTTGGAGAATTTTGCATACAACTTCTCCCTCCTTAGAGTTTCCAACACCTCACGAATATGACAGGCATGGTCGCCCGATTCTTTGAATCGATCAGGATGTAGTCTATTGTAAGGCCTATTCCCGGGATGCTTACAGTTGGAAATCCATCATGCACAATATTTATATTAAAACACATTATGATTCATAAAAATGATAAAACATTGCAGCAGAATAATTTAACAAAAACCACCTCATGCATTAATATTCACTTTTGCCAAATAATACATCGTTGTTAAGTTGTAAAATAGTGTTTAGCTGCATTACAAGACAAAAATAACATTTATGCATAAGATGGATGCCAGTCTTCTTATTTGCCAAGTACCTTCACCCTCGTGCCATCCCCAGTAACAAGTT
The DNA here is from genome assembly GCA_024085815.1 of Flaveria linearis. Classification (NCBI taxonomy): domain Eukaryota; kingdom Viridiplantae; phylum Streptophyta; class Magnoliopsida; order Asterales; family Asteraceae; genus Flaveria; species Flaveria linearis. The sequence continues at coordinate 59,664,003 of CM044007.1, read as the reverse complement.
ACCTGCCAACTGAAAATGCATAAAAGTCAGCATTGCTGAGTGAGTTCTAGTTTTTATACATAAAATACTTCCATTCATTTAAAACATTTTCTTTACTTTCGTACATGGACATTCATCGTACATACATCAAGGTAATATTATTATTATCTTCCATTACCACACATATTCGTTCGATCATCATATTCATTTCTCATCGTTTGTTTCGTTCATTTCGTACATTTCGAACTTTTATTCATTATCTTTCACTTTCATCTAGACTAATGTCATATGCTATACCCTCAAACATTATGCACAAAGCTGGTACTAGGCCAAAGTCTATAAATAAACCCCCAACATTGTGCACGAAGCTGACTCTAGTACCGGGGCAAGCGACAAGGGTCCCGTTTCATACATATTGGTCAATCACCCAGATTGATCCCTATGTGCATCCTCATGGGTTAGATAAACCACACACTAGGGGTGTTCAAATTCTGATATCCGAAATTTGGATATCCGAATTTCGGATATTCGAAATTTTCGGATAGTGGATTTCACTATCCGAATCCGAATCCGAAATTCCGGATATCTGAAATTCGGATATCCGAAATTTTGGATTCGGATTCGGATATCCGTTCGGATATCCGAATTCTAAAAAAAATTATATTATTTAATAAATTTTATAAAAATGTAATAATTTTTATTTAAGTTTTTATCGGATATCCGAAGTTTTTTATTAAAATGTCAGAAATATCTAAAAATATCTGAAATATTTAACTAATATTTAATTTTTTTAATTTTTTATTAAAATAGTTTGGATATTTCGGATATTTTGGATATCCGAAATATCCGAAAATTCTGAAAATCACTATCCGAATCCGAATCCGAAATTTTGGATATCCGAAGTTCGGATATCCGAATTTTCGGATATCCAAAATTTTGGATATCCGAATTTTGGATTTTTTGATATTTCGGATTCGGTTTCGGATTCGGATATTTTTGAACACCCCTACTGCACAGAGTTGAGCTAACAACTTCTCAATAAGTTGTGATCCTCCATACATTTGCTTGCAAGAGTTTCATTCATTCATTATGTTCCACTTTTCATAATCTTTAATCTTTCGCTTCATTTATGATAATACTTTACGTACACGATCATAACACACCACGTAAGGTGACATAATAATACGTAATATGGAACATGAATAACAGGCTTCAAGCATGCATAGCACTAACAAACATAATCACCAAAACATCTCAGGCCTTAATCTTTAAATTTCTATTTCCCAAAATTAAAGAAAACTTTTCTAAGGCGTTAGTACTTGGGTGCATGGACACTATGCAGGTGCATGAGTACTTGGGGGCATGGAAAGACTTAGGCGCATGAGGAAACTTGGGCGCATGGACACTATTTGCGTGCATGAGCCACACTTAGGCGCATGAGCAGTGGGCGCATGGGAAATTTGGGCGCATGGGTAAAGTGTTAGGCGCATGACCCAATAGTTAGGCGTATGGGCAGTCTATAGGTTCATGAGCAAATCCTAGGTGCATGGGCAGAGATAGGCATATGGGCAAAATCCTTGGCGCATAGGGACTATTTTGGGCGCATGGACACCAGTCCAATTCAAACTTACACTATTTTTAGACCCCAAATCACCATTCTAACATGTTTTTGACCCGTATCTAACATACTAAGCACCTAAAACAGGCATATACTTTGAATTACAAACAAAGCATACCCAAACATACATCCACTTGTATAAACAGGGGTATAAACATACGGTTCACATACTTATAAGTTGTAAAAGTTAGTTGCATACATTTCAGCCTAAAACAAGTTTAAAACAGAAAAACGGGGGGATGTAGAGCTCACCTGTTGCTGCCTTTGACCAAAACTCCTTCAAATTCGAGCTCACCAGGAGTTCTAATACCTAAATCATGCCAAAAGCACACAACCGAATACGCATACACACATAAGGCTCGGTCCAAAGCTGAAAATACGGTTGAAACCTAGCAAAACACAAGAAAAATTTACTTTCAGCCAATTCTTCTTCTTCTTCTCTCCAAAACCGATGGAACTCTCTTCTTCTCTCTCTAAAAGACCAAAGCAGTTGATGGACATAGTAGTGGGCAGCCATGCCCACCTTTTTAAACATAATCATATTAAAGTTTGCCAATTGCACAACTTAACCCCTTAACTTGGGTTATTTTACTTTTTGTACTATTTTGTTCTTTTCTTTTATAAATTTCTGGGTGTTACAAGTCCACCCCCTTATATAGGTTTTGTCCCTGAAACCTATCACTCCTTGAATAGTTGTGGATAATGCCGTCTCATCTCTTCCTCAGTCTCCCATGTAGACTTGGATCCCCTCCTGTGCCTCCACTATACTCGTACCATTGGAACCACTTTATTCTGTAATTTTTTCTCTTCGCTGTCAATGATTGCCACAGGTTGCTCTACATAATTGAGCCGCACATCCACTTCAATATCCTCTGGTGGTTCAATCATATTTTCGTCAGCTAAGCACTTTCTCAAATGAGATACATGGAATGTTGGATGAATCCCACTTAACTCATCAGGTAGCTCCAACCTATAGGCCACCTCTCCTACTCGAGCAGTGATTCGAAAAGGTCCTATATACCTCGGGCTCAGCTTCCCTTGCTTCCTGAAATGGATGATCCCTTTCCAAGGTGAGATTTTCAACATAACTCTATCTCCCACCTTGAATTTGATCGGTCTCCGTCTCTAGTCATCATAGGACTTTTGCCTATCTTTTGTTGCCTTCATAATGGCCTTAAGCTTCTCCAACTTTTCAGTCATAGCCTCAATTACTTCAATTCTCCCCAACTCCTTCTGTTCGATGTGACCCCAACATGCATGCATTCTACACCTCCTACAGTATAGCATCTCATATGGTGGCATACCAATGCTGGCATAATTATTGTTATTGTATGAGAATTCAGCTAATGGTAATATTCATCCCAGCTTCCTCCGAAACCAATGACGCATGCTCAGAGCATAACCTCAAGTGTCTGTGTGGTTCTCTCTGACTGACCATCCGTCTGATGATGGTAAGCCGTACTGATATGTAACCATGTCCCTATCGCATTATGTAATCTCTTTCAAAACTTAGAAACAGACACGGTCAGACACGATAGACACTAGTACACCATGACGCATCACGATTTATTTGATGAACAGATCCATCAATCTCTCAGATGAATATGTCTCGCGGATCGGTAGAAAGTGAGCAATCTTCGTCAAACAGTCAACTATCACCCATATAGCATCGTACCCCTTGTCGTACATGGTAACTTCGTAATGAAGTCCATGGTGGTGTGCTCGTATTTTCGCTCGGGTATATCAAAATGCTGGATCTTTCTGTATGGCTTTTGATGCTCTGCCTTCACTTGCAAACAAGTAAGGCACTTGCTCACATACTCTACTACATCGCGCTTCATTCCCAGCCACCAATAATCTTTCTTCATATCTAAGTACATCTTCATGACACCGGGATGAATCGAGTATCGAGTCTTATGAACTTCATCCATGATTGGCCCCCGTAGGTCTCTGTAATGAGGGATCCACATTTGCCCGAAGCGGGTTCTAACTCCGAGAGTGTTTTCATCCAACTGCATGACTAGACCTCTCATCCTTCTAGAGTTAAGCTGATCTTCTTTTAACGCCTCATCTTGGAACCCTTTGACCTGTGTCATCACATCGGAGGTCATCACCAACTAGTAAGCTTTCACCCTGATTGGCTCGGGTCTCGCCTTTCGGCTAAGGGCGTCCGCCACTACGTTGGCCTTGCCGGGATGGTAATGGATCTCACAATCCTAATCCTTGATAAGCTCCAACCATCTCCTCTGCCTCATGTTCAAATCCTTCTGCTCAAAAAAGTACTTCAAGCTCTTGTGGTCGGTGAGGATGGTGCACCTCGTCCCGTACAAGTAGTACCTCCAAATCTTTAATGCAAAGACCACAGCCGCTAGCTCCAAATCATGAGTAGGGTAGTTAATTTCATGGATCTTTAACTGTTAGGATGCATAGGCTACAACCTTCCCTCCTTGCATTAACACGCAACCCAATCCCAAGTAAAAAACATCCGAATAGATCACCAAGTCTTCGCTTCATTCGGGTATCCTCAAGACAGGTGCTTGCATTAATTTCATCTTTAGCTTCTAAAAAACATTCTCTTGTTGTTGACTCCATACGAACTTCACATCTTTACGGGTCAACTTGGTCAACGGAGAAGCAATCTTGGAGAAGTGTTGGATGAATCTCCTGTAATAACCCGTCAAACCCAAGAAACTACGGATCTTAGATGGCGTCATTGGAGACTTCTATTGTATCACCACCTCAACCTTTGCTGGGTCTACCATGATTCCTTCGGAATTTACCACATGACCCAAGAACTGAACATCGCGCAACCAGAAAGCGCACTTGGAGAACTTAGCATATAGATTCTCTCTCCTAAATGTCTCTAATACCTCACGAATATGACCGGCATACTCTTTTTCATTCTTTGAATCAAGATATCATCAATAAACACGCTCACTAATTTATCCAACATCGGCCGACACACCTGGTTCATTGAATCCATAAAGGCAGCTGGTGTATTGGTTAAACCAAAAGACATCACGAGAAACTCCTAGTGTCCATAACATGTTCAAAAAGCTATTTTGGGGATATCTTGCTCCTTCACCTTCAGTTGATGAAAGCCAGATCGAAGATCTATCCTCGAGACCCAACTGGCGCCTTGGAGCTGATTAAATAGATCATCAATTCTGGGTAATGGATATCGATTCTTCACCGTCAACTTGTTTAGCTCGCGGTAAACTGTGCACATCCTCATACTACCATCCTTCTTCTTTACAAATAAGACCGGAGCACCCTAGGGAGAGATACTCGGTCAAATGAACCCCTTATCTTGCAACTCTTGCAACTGAGTCATCAGCTCCTTCATCTTAAAGGGAGCTAGACGATAAGGAGCCTTAGCAACACTCTGGGCACACGGTATCAGATCGATCTGGAACTAGATCTCAAGATCTGGTGGCACACCTGATAAATCTTCTGGGAATACGTCTGAAAAGTCACACACAACTAGTACATCGGACAATTGTGGTATTGACGCATCCACATCCTTCACGTAAGCTAGGTAGGCACTACATCCACGTTTCATGCACTTCTCTGCCACCGCCATCAAAATCACCTTTGAAACCGTAGTAACTCGATAGTCGTAGATCGTCACCAAACTCCTTTCGGGCTTGGTCAATCAAATCATCTTCTTTCAGCACACAATACTTTCCTCGTAGGTCGCTAGCCAATCCATCCCTAGGACTACATCAAATCCACCTAAGGTCATTACAAATAGTTTAGCAGGAAACCTATAACCTTCTAACTCTATCCCACACTCCTTTAGCGCATCAAAAATCCTGGTAGACTTACCAATGGCAGTTTCTACATCGAAGAGCTCATTAATCTTCATAGTCCTAGCAGACAACTTAGTACAGAAGACAGTACAAATGAAACTCCTACTAGCACCATAATCAAATAATACGGAGGCGCAAGTTTGGTTTACTAGGAACATACCTGACACGACATCGGGGTCCACTCTGGCTTCCTCATGGGTCATAGTGAATGCCCTAGCCTTAGCCCTCTGCCCCTCCTTCTCCTTCCCAGCCTCTTTCCTTGTCCCGAAGCTCTCGGCCCTTGACCTCTTGCAATCCCTACTCAAGTGCCCCTCTTTACCGCAGTTGTAACACTTCATCCCTCAACAATCATTTGCCCTATGGTCATCCTTCCCACATTAAAGCAGAGATTTGATCCCCACTTACATTCTCCTGCATGCTCCTTCCCATACTTTCTGCATGCCTTCTCTCCCCCATTAATTCATTTCGACCATCAACCCTTATCTTCTTACCACCTGCCACAGCAACACCACTGTTGAACCACTTCCCATTCCATTGTTCCATTTCTTCTTCACCTCCACCACGACCATCGCCTCTCGCTCATCATACAGTCTCCCCGCCAGATCAACACTGACCTAAACGTACTTGGTCGGGCGGCGATCAGGTGTCTGCGAATATCCGCCGGCAGACCCTAAATGCATCTCTTGTCCTTTCGTGACATGGATGTTACCTGATCTGGCACCAGCCTTTCAGTTCTGGCCACCTCATCCTGCCAATGGCCTGCTACCCTTCGCTTGGACAATATTGTCCCACCAGCATAAGGCCGAATCCACAAACGAGTAGGTAGCGACTTCACCTTCTGATCCTCTCGGCATTTGCTAATATCAAGTACCGCCTCCATCTCCCTGACCTATCGGTGAGCAGCAGCAGCACCGCCAATTTCATCTAATGTTGAGGGCTTGCATCGTTGAAATGCCCCATAGTCATAACCCCGTGCAGCTTCCTGCAAAGCTTTCTCTTCCTCATCATCACTTGAGACAACCGTCTCAGCCTCCGGTTGCTCCCTTTCTTCCCTCTCTTCATCCCTTCTCTCCGCCATTTTCTTCTTTTCCTTCCTCTCCTTCTTCTCGCCCTCTCTCACAGCTCTAATTACTTCAGTCACCACAGATGGCAGAATTGTCTGCATGACCTGATAGACATCCTCAACTGCCTCTTTCACTAAGGCCCTCAAGTTAGCATTCTCATCACCACCTTCTTAGTGATGAATCTCGGGCTCTTCAGGTGTTGTTTTGGTAGCTTTAGCCCTGTTCCTCATGACACGTGGTCCAGCAACACGTCCACCATGCACTCCACCTCATGAGGCCTTTCATGCTCTACCACCGGCCATGTCAAAATACTATAAGATTTAAACACCAATACGATCCCTCAAGGTAATGGCTCAGATGATGTCAAGTATAGTAAGTCCCTAATTACAGTGGCCAGTTGTGATTAGCCACTTACGTTACTCTTAATTCCCCAAGCATTTCCTATCCTGACTACATCAGTATTCAAATCTACTAAGAGCACATAAGTTAAATAACACACACACATAATATCGGTTAGCTTTAAGAAAATTAATTGATGGCACGTAGCTACTTGGGCTGGCATCCTTCCATTCGGTCCCATTCTCAGCTTAAGTTTAGGTTTTGAAAATATTTTACCCAATTCTCTTAGACCTGGCTCTGATACCAACTTGTAAGGCTCTGTTCTTGGGACGCTTACAGTTGGACATCAGGGTATACTATTTATACTAAAACATATTATGATTCATTAAAATGATAAAACATTACAGTGGAATAATACAACAAAAACCACCTCATGCATTAATATTCACTTTTGCCAAATAATACATCATTGTTAGTTACAAAATAATGTTTAGCTGCATTATAAGACAAAAATAACATTTATGCATAAGATGGATGCCAACCTCTCATTTGGCAGATAGCTTCACCCTCGTGCCATCCCTAACAACAAGTTACCTGCTAACTAAAAATGCATAAAAGTCAGTGTTGCTGAGTGAGTTCTAGTTTTTATACACAAAATACTTTCCATTCATTTAAAACATTTTAATTACTTTCATACATGGTCATTCATTGTACATACATCAAGGTAATATTATTATTATCTTCCATTACTGCTCATATTCGTTCGGTCATCATATTCATTTCTCATCGTTTGTTTCATTCACTTTGTACATTTCAAACTTTTATTCATTATCTTTCACTTTCATCTAGACCAATGTCATATGCTTTACCCTCAAACATTGTGCACGAAGCTGGTACTGGGCCAAAGTCTATAAATAAACCCCCAACATTATGCACAAAGCTGACTCCAATACCGGGGCAAGCGAAAAGGGTCCCGTTTCGTACATATTGGTCAATCACCAAGATTGATCCCTGTGTGCATCCTCATGGGTTAGATAAACCGCACACAGTTGAGCTAACAACTTCTCAATAAGTTGTGATCCTCCATACATTTTCTTGCAAGACTTTCATTCATTCGTTATGTTCCACTTTTCATTATCTTTAATCTTTCGCTTCATTTATGATAATACTTTACATACATGATCATAATACACCACGTAAGGTGACGTAATAATACATAATATGGAACGTGCATAACATGCTTTAAGCATGCATAACACCAATAAACAGTCACCAAAGCATCTCAAAGACATGATCTATTTCTTTAGCCTTAGCATTCATCATATAACAGAAGGTAGCAGATATAAAACTCCTAGTTGTACTAGAACCAAAAAGAACAGAAGCAAGTATGTTGTTAACCAGAAACATGCCTGACACAACATCAGGATCCGCTCTAGCTTCCTCTCTTATCATCATGAAAGCCCTATCCTTGGCCCTTGGCTTGTCACTAGCCTTCTTCTCCTTTTCAACCTCTTTCTCTTTAGCGGTGTCTTCTACTCTGGTCACCTTGCACTCTCGGCTGTAGTGCCCTAACTTGCCATAGTTGTAACACTTTACCAGATTAGGACAGTCTTTGGAAAAATGCCTGTCTTCCCGCATTTGAAACATAGACTCAAACCGAGCCTGCACTCACCAGCATGCTCCCTTCCATATTTCCGGCAATCACCGGATGATTCCATTCCCCAACCAACTCTTCTTCTTCACTCCCTCAACAGACTCCTCAGCTATCACGTCATCATACACTATCCCACTCAGCTCCACCAAAGACTCGATGGTCTTTGGCCTACTTGCCTTCATATATGTCTGACCTTCAAAAGCAACCCTTGCACGTAGCATTTCATCATCTTCTCCTCAGTACTCACCAGGTGATGCACCAACGTGGCCATCTCGTTGAAGTGAGATGTGTACTGTTTATATGTCATACCCCCAACTTTAAACACCAAGAACTTCCTTTCTACCTTGTCGATCTCATTTTGGGGGCAAAACTTCCTCATTAGTAGTTCTTTCAGGTCATTCCACTTCAAGTTCCTGGACATCAGAAACACAAATTCTCAAACATCAAATTTCATTAATATACGTAGCAGAACATACAAATATTTTCATCATTTAAATATTTTCATCATTTAAACATTTACATCAAAAAGATAAATATAGTTATCAACTCAAAATCTATGCCAGGATGCCGGTCTCGACCATATGCCAGGTAGCTTCCATATCCATGCCAAGTCACTCCAGAATGTATAGCATACCTGCCAATCTAATATGCATACAAAAGTCAATGATGCTGAGTGAGTTCTAGATTTACTTTAACTAAACTTTATTATACACGTATACTTTATCATACTTTAACCTCGTTTAAACTTTAGCTTTCTTTATCATACTTTAACATCTTATAAACTTTAACTTCTTTCTTACATAAGAGTAAGATTACTTTATCAATTATAGAACTCATTCTATAACTATACTTTAGCCCTTTACTTTAGCGTTTACTTTATCATCATGTTACCCATACTTTATCGTTACTTTATCTGTACTTTAGCTTTATTCGTTTACTTTATCTTTGAACTTAGCACATAGCTTAGTTCCTTACTGGGTAAGAATGCAATAGTGTCATTCTCCTTTAGCAGGTGAGCATACCTAAAGTATGCTCCTATACAAGAATGTAACGAATACCATCCTCCTTTAGCGGTTGAGCACACCGATATGTAGCTCCTATGTGAGGATGCACCAAGCAAACTGCTTTAGCGTTTGATTACACCGATGTGTAACTCCTATGTGAGAATGCGCCAAGCAAACTCCTATGTGAGAATGCACCAAGCATATCTCTTTTAGCGTTTGAGTACACCAATATGTAACTCCTATGTGAGAATACACCAAGCACACTCCTATGTGAGAATGCACAAAGCATATCTCCTTTAGCTTTTGAGTACACCGATATGCAACTTCTATATGAGAATGCGCCAAGCAAACTCCTATGTGAGAATGCACCAAGCATATCTCCTTTAGTGGTTTGAGCATACCAATGTGTAGCTCCTATGTGAGAATGTAATGAATACAATCCTCCTTTGGCTGTGCTTGCAAGACTTTTGTGAAGTCGCTGGATCGATAAACATCCGAGCGTGTTCTTGACGGGAGGTGATAAACCAAAAGGCAAACAATAGTACGAACAATAATTGAATGATTTCATTGATAAAACGGAATGATTACAAGCTCGTTAAACAGAAAAATCACGACTTTTGGCAAGGGGAGATCGAGCATGATCTCCCCTCTCAACCGGCAGCGCCTGGGCGCCGGGCACACTATCAAAACCCTTAGGTTTCTACACAATGAAACTGGTATATATAGGCTTCGGCCCATATCAGATGTGACTGGGCCCATCTGTGCGATTGGACCATGCGTATGGTTCAATCGTACGACTTGACCATGCGTACGGTTCAATCGCACGACTGGACCATTCTTATGGTTCAGTCTTACGAATGCCCCAATTGCATCTCTCAATCGCACGACTGGACCATTAGCATGGCTCAGTTGTACGACTGAGTCTCATTCGCATATGCTCCTACGAATGACCCAGTTTCATGTGTTTACAACATATCAGGTGTAATACATTAAGCCTAGACTATTCGTCAAGCGACGGACACACTATATATGACAAATATGCTCCAATAACTTTTTTAGCGCACTTTAACGTTTTCACAACTGTGCTTTATCGGGTAACTTTTCTTGAATTATTATTCAGGTTCTTTAACGTTCACATGTGACTTTATCATCGTTCTTTAACCACTTTAACTATAATGATATATAATATTTATATATATACATACTTTAACTCCTTATTATTAAGTTCGTTATTAATTTGTCTTTATTGTTCGTTATACGGGATAACATTACACATAAATAGTCAAGTTTTCGCGCTAAAATATCATTCGCGCGAGAACTCTACCTTTCGCGTGAGAACTCCTCATTTTCGTGAGAACATCATCATTCGCACGAGAACTTACCCTGATGCGACAACTTGCTTGACAAGTTTCCTCATTTGCGAGAGAACTTTTGAAAAGTAACCGTTAGGCGTGAAAACCTACTTTTTGCATAAGAACTTGATCCCCGCACGATAACTTTTCTATTGCATAAAACTTTATCCATAATTATCGATTCTTTAACTAGTTTAATGCCTAGGATGTACTATAACAATTTATATCATCATACTTTATCAAAACATTCATTAAGGTATGCATATTAGCCCCAAAACATGAAAAGCACATAAAAGAGGGGTCTAGAAACTCACCTCGTGAAGTATTAGCACAAACACGGCCTGCCGAAGCCTTTATCAAACGAAAAACTACATGACCACGTGTTATATTCACCAATAATCATTCCTTAGTACATAATACAGGTTACTACATGAGTTACATACCTTAACACTTCGTTTCTTCACTTTCTCTCTCTACGCATTCGTTTTCTCTCTCTAACAGCAGCATTTTCCGCATAAGTGAGTGTCAGGCATGGGTGGTCACAACTCTTTATACCCAGATCCACTTTTCGTAGACTTCTGGCATGAGAACTATCTTTTCGCGCGAGAACTCTACCTTTCGCGCAAGAAGTTCTCTTCGACGTGGAACTTTTTCTGCCTTTTTCTTCTCGAAATTTCTGGGCATACAAGTGTTTTCGATTGCTGTTTCTTTTGCAATCATCATAAGGTGAGTTCTAGAACCATCTTTTTGACTGTCTTACGAATGATTTGGGGCTAATATTCATACCTTGTTGATTGCTTTCATAAAGTGTAATAGTTTTGATGGTATAGAACGTGTTTAAATGTTTATATAGTTCAAAAATCGATAGCTTAGGCCTAAAGTTTCAAGCAAAATCATAGTTCTTACCCGAGCAGTTGGAAAACTTATTAGTACACATGTCCTTAGTTCTAGTTCTAGTGAGCTCAAATGTAATTGACTTTTATGTTGTAAAACTTATGTAATGTTTGATATATGAAATGAAAAACTATTCTTTGAATGTTTATTGGTTGTTGAATGTTATATCTATTAATATAATTTATTGTTACACATTTATATCAACATGTTATATAGGTTTATAGTTGTTAGACATAGTTCTATATCATTAGAGGTACAGGAATATGTTTAACTAAGTCTCATGATTCAGTCGCACGACTGGACCATGCGAATGGGCCAGTCGCACGACTGAACCAGGTGATTGAGTCAATCGCACGATCGAGTCATAAGACTGACTCAGTCGTACAAATGAATCAGTCGTACGACTCAGTCGCACGACTGAGCCATACGCATGGCTCAGTCGTACGAATGAGAGCTGTAATATATAAATACCACTTAATTCATGAAAAAATAAAACACTTCAAGAATTATTAACCCTAGCCGTTCCTGTTCATCAAGAGAGTCCCTTCCAACTTCATAGAATGTTTCTGATCGATTCTAATCAATTCTTAATGTATTCTCATCGTTATGTTTGATCAGATTAACGTTGTCCCTGATTGGATCACCAATCAAATAGGATTCCGCACTATTTGATCAGGTTTCACGTTGAATCAGTTAGTACTCCGTACGTATACGGTCCTAACAAGTGGTATCAGAGCTTTGGCTCTTGATTCTTCGTGGATTCAATCGCGTTTTTGATAAAAGTCAATGTTTTTAATCAAAAGTTCTGTTCTTTCTGCATAAAAATCCAGTTTTTACGAGTGCATGTGTTCAAAAGTTAGTATTTTTGAGTTTCAGCCTACTAGGTTTTCAAAATTGTGTTTTTGGGTCGAATTGCGTGAAAAAGTTGAAAAATTTCGAAGTCAGTAGTCTCAGTCACACAATTAACTCAATCGCACGACTGAACTCCATTCGCTCAGCTCAATCGCACGATTGGCCCAGTCGCTTGCTCAATCGCATGAGTGGCCCAGTCCCTTGCTCAATCGCACGATTGGCCCTGTCGGTTTTTTCACTCGCACAACTGTCCTTGTCGTCTGCTCAGTCGCATGACTTAACTCAATCACCCAGTTGAGTCTCAGTCGTACCCCAGTCGCATCCCCAGTTTTATACATAGTTGGTTTTCAAGTTTTAAGACTAACTCACTATGGACACACAAAACTTTGCACTCTCAGTAGGGAAGGACTCCAGGATCCAGAATCTATTGCTCTTGGAGAATAAGATCGGGAATCATAACAAACCACCAAATGTTCTGTCTCTTGACGATTATCCTCAATGGAAGCAACGGTTTGAGATTCATCTGAATGGAGTAGACACAAACCTCTGGAACACTATTAAGACTGACTACACTTCGCCCGTTGGAGCTGATGGTGATCCACTAACACTAAGTGGTTTGACTGAGGCATAAAAGACTACGTACAATGCTGAGAAGAAGGCCTACGCATTGTTGACACAGTCCATTCCTAAAGACATCTTCCTTCAGTTCTCAGAACACAAGCAGTGCAAAAGTTATGGGAGGCTTTTGAGAAGCGATATGAAGGAAATGCAACACTTAAGTCTCTGAAGGCGAAAGCGTTGAAGAAAGAATTTGATAACTTCTCGTCTATTGGGAATGAAAGTTTGGATGATGTGATCGACTGCTTCTATCATTTGATGAGTGAACTGCACACTCATGGGGTTAAAACGTCCATGGAAGACAAGGTGGCGAGCTTGGCTGATGGGTTACCTGATAAGTGGGATTCATTTGTTTTCACTTTGAGACATAATGCTGTGTTCGAGACTTTGGACATAAATGACTTTATTCTGAAGTTGAGGGAGGAAGAGGTTCGAAATAAGTACAAGTCTAAGAAGGGTAACTACACTCAGAATCCTTCTCTCTACAATATGACTCCTACTACAACGTCTTCGAGTGCACCTTTGTAGACTACTTTCGTGTCTAATACTTCTGCAAGCATTCTAAGTACTTCCTCAAGCTGTGAAACAGGTGGATCATCAAGTGTCCAATTCAATGCTCTAGAAATTCAATCGACAAAGTTAAATACAGAGAATTTGGGCAACGTAACTGTTGAAGTTGCTAAGGAGCATATGGATCTACTTGCGGCTGTTATACATTCTTATGACGGGTTAGTAGCAGGAAAGATTGGTAACTGTCACTTGGCCGATGAAGATTATGAACAGGTTGATGAAACAGAGCTTGAACGGATGGATATAATGTGGGCTCTCGCTAGTGCTGTGCGTAGAACAAAGAAGTTCATTAAAAAAATGGGACAGAACTTGGTGGCTACAAAGGATACAACGTTTGGATTCAACAAGTCAAAAGTCACCTGTTTCAACTACGGTGAAAAAGGCCATTTCTAGCGGGAGTGTGTCAAACCGAAGAAGACAAGCAATGGCAACCCGTTTTCATTATTTAACAGGCCGGATAAAGACAAGACTCCAAAGTCAACATCAACCAGCCATGACTCCAAAGAAATGGTAGCACAGGGTGATGAAGGACAAGACTGGTCCTTCCGTTTCTTATCTGATGGTGAGGCTAACATTGCATCAGTTGATGATCTGAACGAAGACGCAGCGAGTGAGGGGGAGAATTCTCTTGAGCTTGATACTGCTGATATGGATGAGACTTTGGCTGTTGTGGATCAACTAATGGAGGATAAACTAAATGCTAAATCTGCATCACATCAGGAACCTCAGGCTGCTTTCATGGCTGGCACTTCTACATCTGCACAGGTAGAATCGAAAGATGATCTTTTTGACAAACATGCATGTGTTGAATGTGATAAGTTTAGGGAAAGCATTGATCTGAAATTTTCTAGGTTATTAGAACATAATAATAACTTAGTAAATGACTTAAAACTTTGCACTGAAGCTAATCGTGTATTAAAGCAAAATAAAAGCAGTTTTAAGGAGAAAATTGACTTGTTGAGTACACAATTAAAAGAGACTGAAGTTGTTGCTTTCAACCAAGAAAATGACATAAAATTTTAATTTAAAACAATTGATGAAACTAAAAAGGATAGAGCAGTTTTACAAGTTGAAAATGAATCCTTAAAGCAAAAACTACATAGTTTAGCTAGTTCCTCTCACATCCTGAAAAACTTGGTTAAAGAAAGAAATAACGGGAAGGGTTGGGTTATAAAGTTGTGCCTCCACCACATGAGATCCTCCTAAACACCAAACAGAGACCTGTTAATAATAATCCCATCAAGGACCATGTGGTGACTACTCCTCTGGTTAGTGATCCGGACACTGCAGTTAAACCTGCTCCTCCGGTTGCTGATCAGAAGACATCAACTTCAGGCACCAAGGAAAAAACCATCATTGAGAACAGGATGGAAGAGGATGGTCAAGCATCTCTTGGGTTGGGTTCAAAATCTGCTGTCACACAACCCAAGATTTCAAAAACCAATCAGTCTAAACCGGTTAAGCAAGATAACAATCATCTTAAAAGACAAAGTAATCATAATGTTAAACAAGCAAAATTTGTCAAAGAAGGTGAAAATCAAAAGGTTGAGACCAAAAAGCCCATACCTGAAGTGTGCTCCCCACCCCACAAGAGATCTCCTAGTCCTGTTGAGAGGAGATCATGCTATACTTGTGGACAAAGAGGTCACATCTCTTCAAACTTTCCTCGCTATCAGACACCTAGGATTAAAGTTGAACTAGATCAAGATGTTAAATAGTTTCTTCAAAACATAGATCTAAAACTCCTGTTAGGTCTAAAACACCTGCTAGGTCTTTTACCACTCCCCAACACCACAGACAACACAGACAACGCAGACAAGTCATTGCCAAGTCTATGATGCCTGAGGTGAAACCTGTTTTTGAAAGCAAACCTAAAGTTCAAACAGTAAATCAGTCATCGGTTTACCACAAACAATCCTTATACAAGGATGGTCTGTGGAAAGCTAAAATATCTGATGTATCTGATAGTGTTGATAAGCTAAAGGATGAGGTCTCTCCAACTGCTAAAGGTTGTCTGCTATTGCGCTTCTACCAACACATGGATAGTTGATAGCGGAGCATCCAGGCACATGATGGGAAATCAGTCTCTCCTTTTCAACGTCAAACAAATTAAAGGGGGACAGTTTCTTTCACTGGAAACAAAGGAGGATATATTACCGCACAAGGAGAAGTAGGTAATGGACAGTTAAAGTTCGATAAAGTAAACCAATCCATCCCAAGAACCAAATCGAAACCACCTAGGATCATCACAAACGCTCTAACAGGAAACTTATGGCCTTCTAATTCCACATCACAGTTCTCTATCATCTCAGAAATCCCGGTAGACTTACCTATGGCAGTTTCTACATCAAATGGCACGTCAACACGTCTACTACTAACAGGTAGTTTAGCACAGAAAGCAGTAGAAATAAAACTTCTACTGGCACCCGAATCAAATAGCACAGAAGCTAAAGTTTGGTTCACTAGAAAAGTACCGGACACAACATCAGGGTCCGTCCTAGCTTCCGCTTGTGTCATGGTGAATGCCCTGGCGCTCGCCCTCTGTCCTTCACTCCCCGTCTTCTTCACCCCTGAACCTTCAGCCCTTGGCTTTTTGAAGTCTTGGCTCATGTGGCCCTCCCTGCCACAGTTAAAACATCTCCCCGCTTTGCACTCTCGTGCCATATGACCTGGCTTCCCACATTTGAAGCACACATTCAACCCCCACTACACTCGCCGGCATGCTCCTTCCCACACTTTTCACACCTCTTCAATCCCGTACCTGGTATGGCTACACGGCGAACATCCACCCGTTCCTTCTTGTTACCCGTCGAGGCATCACCCCGACCAAACTTCTTCCCACTCCAGTTTCGATCACCACCACCCTTCCTACTACCTTCAGCCACCACCACTACAGTCCTCTCATCATATAACCTCCCTGCCAAGTCCACTGCCGATATAAACGTGCTCGGTCGGGCAGCGATCATGTGCCTACGAATATCCGCTGGCAAACCCTGATTGTACCTCTTAATCTTCCGTGACAGAGGCGTCACCTGATCCGGCACCAGATGTGCCATCTCGTTGAACTTCATGGTGTACTGCTGATGTGTCATGGTTCCCGCCTCCAGTTGTAGGAACTCCCTCTCAACCTTCTCCATCTCCCGGTGAGGACAGAACTCCTCAATAACCAACTTCTTCTGCTCCGACCATCTCATCCTCCCAATAGCCCTGCTACCCTTGGCTTGGACTATATTGTCCCACCAGCATAGATCTGAGTCCATAAAAGATTGGGCAGCAAACTTTACTTTCTGATCCTCCCGGCACTCGCTGATATTCAAAACAACTTCCATTTCTCTCACCCACCGGTGAGCAGCAGCAGTAGTGTCATTACCATCAAAAGTAGGGGGCTTGCACCTTTGAAATGCCCCGTAGTTACAGCCTCGTGCCGCCTCCAGCATGGGCTCTTCTTCTTCCTCTTCTTCTTTGTCATCAGATAGAACTGTCTCAGTCTCGGGCTGTCTTCTTTCACCCGTAGGTCTACTCCTTTCCTTCCTTTCTCCTTCCCTCACAGCCACGATAACTTTGGTCACCACAGACGCTAAGATCGTCTGCATGACCTGATGAACGTCCTTAACAACAGCCTCCTTTACCGAGGCTCTTAGGTTGGCACTCTCATCACCGCCCTCCGGATGAGGGGTCTCAGGTTCTTCATGAACCACCTTTTCCACCCTAGGCCTTCCTCTTTTGGGCTGTGGTTCAGCACCAGGCCCACCACGACCTCCACCCCTCGAAACTTTAGAAGATCTACCACCGGCCATCCTCTAACACACACTGAAAGATTCAAACACCAACACGATCATTCAAGGGAACAACTCAGTTTATGTCTAGTATAGTAAGTTCCTAATTATAGTGGCCAGTTATGATTAGCCACTTACTTTACTCTTCATACCCCAAGCATTACCTGTCCTGACTACATTAGTATTTAAATCTACATACAAAACATAACCACATACCATGCGCACATAATACCGGTTATCATTGAGAAAATACCTGATGGAACGCAGCTACTCAGATCGGCGTCCATTCCCTTTCCATCCCATTCTTAGTTTAAGTTAAGGTTTATTTTGAAAATTTACCCATTTCACTTAAACTTTAGCTCTGATACCAACTTGTAAGGCCCCGTTCCCGGGACGCTTACAGATGGTCATTCATCGCACTTAAAACACATAATTACATTAACTTTAATAAGCATTGCAGCCGAATCGATCAAAAAGACATCTCATTTCATCATAAAAGCTTTTGTAAAATAATACATCGTTAATCAATTACAAAATATATATTGTTGCATTACATCACAAAAACATTATATAAATGGATGCCATCCAAAAGAGCTCAGTAGCCGCCCGTGCCATCCTCAGCAACGTTACCTACCAACTGGAAACACATAAAAAGTCAGTGTTGCTGAGTGAGTTCTAGTTTTATAATAAAACATACTTTTCTTTCGTTAGAATCGTTCTTTACTTACATGTGATCACACATCATACGTACACATAGATAATATTATTATTATCTTCATTATTCGTTCGTTAACTTTCGTTCATTTAACGTACATTGTTAACATTCACATTCGTTACTTTCGTTCACATTCATTCATAAATTCAAATAATATTATTATTATCTTCATCATTCACCTCCTGTTGATAATGAAAGAACTTCAAATGATGGGAGTAATCAAATCCATGCTGACATGGAAGCTGGAACTGAAACAAATTTTGATTACTTCCATAGCTCCCCTACAGTACAAGAAGATGTTGCCTCACACCATGATGAACTGAATGTCTCCAATCTTGATGTAATCATTGATAGTGACTCAATTCCAACCACAAGAATACATAAAGATCATCCGGTTGACAACATCATTGGTGAACTAACTGAACGGGTGACTAGAAGCAAGTCAAGCATAGCTAACATCTGCTTGTTCTCATGCTTTCCGTGTCAAACAGTACCCAAGAAAATCAAAGAGGCTCTTCAAGACAATAGTTGGATCGAAGCAATGCAGGAAGAGTTGCTGCAATTCAAGAAACAAGAAGTATGGCAGCTGGTAGATCTTCCCGAAGGACAATACCCTATCGGCACCAGATGGATATATAGGAACAAGATTGATGATAGGGGAATCGTCATTAGAAACCAAGCAAGACTAGTAGCTCAGGGATACACACAAGAAGAAGGAATCGATTATGATGAAGTATTTGCCCCTGTAGCCAGACTAGAAGCCATAAGAATCTTTCTTGCATATTCAGCATCCATGAACTTCACTGTTTATCAAATGGATGTGAAATGTGCTTTTCTGTATGGAAAGATTGCTGAAGAGGTCTACGTGAGTCAACCACCTGGATTTGAAGACCCAGATTTTCCTCACAGGGTTTACAAGCTAGACAAA
This sequence comes from Flaveria linearis, assembly GCA_024085815.1. Lineage (NCBI taxonomy): Eukaryota > Viridiplantae > Streptophyta > Magnoliopsida > Asterales > Asteraceae > Flaveria > Flaveria linearis. The sequence continues at coordinate 59,644,828 of CM044007.1, read as the reverse complement.
GCCTTGTATGGTCTTCATCAAGCACCAAGAAAGTGGTATGAGACTCTTTCATCATTTCTTCTTGATAATGGATATGAGAGAGGAAAGATCGATCAGACTCTCTTTAGAAAAAGAAAAGGAAAGGACATGTTGCTTGTACAGATATATGTGGATGATATCATTTTTGGCTCAACAAACAAGACTCTATGTAAAGACTTTGAGAATCTCATGCATTCTAAATTTCAAATGAGTGCTATGGGGGAACTCACTTTCTTTCTTGGAGTACAAGTCCAACAGAGAGCAGACGGAATCTTCATCAATCAATCAAAATATATGGAAGCAATGCTGAAGAAATTCAAGTTTGCTAACTGTCAGTCCATCAGAACTCCTGTGGACACTAAAGTGAAAATTGGACCTGATCCTAAAGGCAAATCAGTGGATCAAACTCACTATCGATCTATGATAGGTTCACTTATGTATCTAACAGCCAGTAGGCCTGACATTATGTTTGGTGTTTGTGTGTGTGCTAGATATCAAGCAGATCCTAAGGAATCTCATGTCAATGCAGTCAAGAGGATATTCAGATATCTTAAGGGCAAACCTGCTCTTGGACTATGGTATCCAAAGGAAGGAGACTTCAATCTCTATGCATACACTGACAGTGATTATGGGGGATGTAACTTTAACAGGAAATCCACATCTGGTGGTTGTCAATTTCTTGGTCCTAGACTAGTATCTTAGCAGTGCAAGAAACAAACCAATGTTTCTGTGTCAACAGCAGAAGCTGAGTATATAGCAGCATCAGCATGCTGTTCTCAAGTTCTCTGGATTCAAAACCAGATGTTTGATTATGGTTTTAACTTTCTGCACACTCCAATTTACATTGACAACACAGCAGCAGTTTTATTACTAATAATCCAGTTCAACACTCAAAAACAAAACATATTGAAATTAGATATCACTTTTTGAGAGATTATGCTGAAAAAGGATTAATCAAATTGATACAAGTTCACACTGACAATCAATTAGCTGATTTATTCACTAAGGCATTTGATCCAACCAGATTTGAATTCTTAGTTCAATCAATTGGTATGATTAATCTTGAGTAAAATAAAAATAAACAAAAACATTCAAATATTTCAAAAATACCAAAAGAAATCAAAAGAAGAAGTATATAGTTTATCTAGGGGAAATGATATAATTACAGTCGTTATATCATTCACTATGCTGATTTATAAAACTTAAAGACTGACATGACTTATCTGATATGTTGGTAGGCTCAACTTGGACAAGACACTACATGCAGTGATAAATTAAAGATTATATTCAACTGTGATGCTGTCATCTCATAGTATGTGTAAGTTATGACTTGTCCAAATGTGTGTGTGTAGTAACCAAAACACCCCAGGTAATGATGACTTATTAATCTCTTTTACTCACATCAGTTCCTCCTTTGTTTTACTAAGCAAAGACCTGGAGAAACAAGCACATAGTGCTGATGTCAAGATCCATCAAGATTCCCAATGAGGAACACATCCATCTTGGATGAAACAAACAGAATAAAGATCATTCAAAATGAATAAATCAAAAGAATCCTAAGAGATCACATTCCAAAGTGAAGTGAAAAGAATTCCAATGTGGATCAAAAGTGATAATTGGATCAAAATTAAAAGAATCCCAATGAGGATCAAGTAATATGAGATTTCTAAATTTAAGTATCCTGGTCATGTAAGATGTTGAAAGTTCTACCATACATTGCATGCAGATGGTTAACCTTGCCATGCTTTTGAGTGTGAGGTACATGTTGAATACCCAATCAACTCAAAAACATGATAAGATCATTTGCATCAGAATATTAACCAAGTATGAGTTTAAGAGGACAAACATACCTACAATCAATATGTTCATGACATTGTCTGTTTTACTAACAATTGCTTGCATTTGTGAAAGATAAGATTGATATGATCCCAATGAAAGGTATAACTTTACTTCTTGTACAATAAAGAAAACAAAAATCACAAAAAGATTTCCTTTCAAAATTTTCAAATCCTTTAAGTTTCTATCCATTATGGATATTAACTTTAGGGGGAGTAATTTAAAATTTTGATCAATTTTGTACAGGTGTTTCCTTTCTTAAAAATTAGAAAAACCAAAAACAAGTTGCAAAAACAAAAATCAGAAAATCTGTTTGTGTTGTTGCAGTAGTTATACCATAGTATCTCAGTTCTTGCAGACATCTTGATGCACAAAAATCCAAGATAAGTCAACAATAGGAAACTTGATTCACCATGGATGAACAAGTCAATCCAAGCAAGAATTGATGACCCAGAACCAGTCAAAATTCATAAGATCTAGCAACTGACACATCTTGCAACTGACAAACTTCATAAAGTCAAAGACATTACTTCATAAAGCATTGAAGAAAATTCATCCAAAACCAACAAAAGCAGAACCATTAAGTTTGAAACTTAATGCAGGTAAGAGTATGGTTAATGCGGGTGAAGGTAACCCAAACATTCAACCAATGCGGGTAGTGGTTTGTGGACTGAAACACGTGCAATACTAATGCGGACAACAATACTCTACCGCATTAGTCTCGAGATTTAGTACAAATTGAAGAAATGCGGACAGAGTTTACTCATCCGCATTTGATGAAAGTTGAAGTTTTTGTTCATCCGCATTTGCTACAGTGAATAAATGCTGACAAGTTTTTGTTCATCCGCATTTGCTACAGTGAACAAATGCTGACAAGTTTTGTTCATCCGCATTTGCTACAGTGAACAAATGCTGACACATTTTGTTCATCCGCATTTGCTACAGTATACAAATGCTGATAAACATTTCTTCAACCGCATTTGTTACAGTAATTTTTAATCTATGCGCATTTGTTTTAAGAACTTGTCAAAAATTGAAATCCATATTAAATTGACTATATAAACCAAAAACGAAAGGTTATTTGATACTTTTCAAAATTGAGAGACTTCAAAGTGAGACGAGTGCACCAAAAGTTACTGTCATCTTCGTCATCTTCTTCATGTTCTAAACCTCTGATCAAAGTTCGAATCATCATCATTCATACTCCTTCGACTCTTTGCCACAGTATTATCGAAGGACAGGTGAATATCCGAAATTGCTCATAACCCTAAATTTCGGACATAAATGAGAAACACGAACTTTGGAAACTAGGTCAAAAAGAAAGCATGCAAAATCAAACAAATGTTCATGAACCATTGTCGATTTCATCAGAAAGACACATACTAATCATGTATACCTCAACAAACAGAGGATTTTCACAAGTTCAGTTTGTCGTAGGAACAGAGCATGTAAATACTAAAATGCTGAAATCAAAGACATCACAATGGTTAAAATGAGTTGAAATTGAGAAAGAATAATCAATGTAATCAGAGATAACTCATTAAAATGAACATGTACAACTAAATCAGACAAGATCAAATGTATATGAAACAGTATACATGAACACTCCATTTTGACCAAGAAAAGTCAAAATGTGATAAAATTAGGCTGATTTATGACAAAACATTGTTGATATGCATTATTCATCACTCTAATTCATATGCCTTGAATGCAGTGTAACATGGCAAACCTCACATGGAGCAAGCTCCATAATGTCAGCGGTTATCTTGATCCTGATGTAACTGAGGCAGAAGGACTGAGGGATATGATCAGATTTCTCCTTACTACAACAGTGTCTTATGCCATGATAGTAAGACCAATCATTTATGAGACCTTTATTAGGTCATTTTGGAGAACAGCTGAAGTGATTGAAGTTGATGGTGTGAGAACACTAACTGGAAGAATCACTGATGAGCATTCCTTAGCTATCACTGAGCAAACTGTGAGATAGTGTCTACAGTTTGGAGATGATACTGATGCCCCTATAGAACTAGAAGATGATGAGATCATGTCTTCTTTGCCAATATTGGATATGAAGGTGGTTATGAAGGAAAGCAAATTGTGAAAGGTCTGGTAGATTTGCAATGGAGATTTTTGATACACATGTATCAACACTGCTTATCTAAGAGGAAGACTGGATGGAATGATATTCCAGTGACAACCTCCTCTGCCATCTGTGCTTTATGCACTAACCGTCCTTTCAACATGTCTGCTTATGTATTCAATGGAATGGTCTCTAACATAAGGAGGGTAGGAGGCATATGTTTTTGATGTACCCCAGATTTATACAGTGCCTCATAAATGAAGCATATTCTGATCTTGCACCCATAGGACCAGTGATGGACATCCCTCACTATAATGCCAAGTCCTATAGGTACATCACAAAACGAGATCCGAGGAACTTTATAGTGGTACTTTCTTCCCTTTGTTGCCTTGGATGCAGCAACAGATCGATCAGGGAGGAGTACAAGAAATTGAAGCTCCTCATGATGAGCATGTTGATGAAGAAGAACAATCAGCAATTGCAGAGGATAGACAGAGGTCAGTGTCACCACAGGTTGATGTTGGTGGTGATCTTCACACTGAACCTTCTGTGCACGAAACCACTGTTGCGTCACCATCCATTCATTCACCGTAACCATCACGCCAAAGATCACCAATTTTATCTCACAAAACTCAACCCATCACCGGAAGCTCGCCGGCGACCTCAGCCGACGAAACCCCACCGGAAGCTTCATCTCCGACCGCAGCCACGAAAACCCACCGGCGGACCGCCTTACCACCGGAAGCTTCATCTCCGACCTCCTCACCACCGGAAGACCCACCGCCCACACCGCCGACCTCCTCACCACAGTCACCGCCGCCCACCTAAAGCTTCATCTCCGGCCTAGAACAAGGTAAGTTCTACTCACCACCGCCTAGCCCCACCTTCGCCTACCCGACAGCCGACCACCCCTCCGCCGCCTAACCGAACACCCCGCTACCCGCACCAGCCACCCCATCCCATCGCACCCATCTACCACAACCACCACAGTCGCCAGCAACGCCCAATCCCATCGCCCCACCACCACAGCAGCAGCCTCCATAAACTGGTCATCGGGGCCTAATCGAAGAACCTTAACCTGGGTGTACTTTTGGTGAGATCTTTTCATCTCTGCTTTCATCTCTGCTCCCCATATTTGCTTTTAGTCTTGCTTATTTTATCTTCTCCTTTAGACTGCTTGGCTGGGTTAGGGGTACCAGCATCAACATCTGCTTTTAACAGGGAGAGTCATCCCCTATTTCTGTGTGAATCCTGCTTGCTTGTGATTTGTTGTTTTTGCTGTGTTGTCCGTGTTTTATTTCTTGGTGGTTTTAGTAGACTCTGTTGGTAATAGATAGTAGGAGCGATTATGCTGCCCCGAGATCGTGTTCAGTGAGGAGAGGTGCGAAGACAGGGAATAAGGTTTGTAGATTAAGAGTGGCATCGTGGAATGTAGGAACCTTAACTAGTAAGTTACTAAAGTTAATTGATGTGCTAAAGAAACGTAGGGTCCACATAGCATGCCTGCAGGAGACTAGATGGCGAGGTGGGAGAGCAAAAGAGTGCAATAGTTATAAACTATGGTATTCAGGGTCTGATGGAGCTAAAAACGGAGTAGGTTTTCTAGTTGCTAAGGAACCCCAAGATAATGTAGTTGATGTGAGAAGATACAATGATAGAATTACGTTGTTAAATATAGTAATAGGAGATGAGGAGCATAATACTTTTTCAGGGACGAAAAAGAGTCAAGTGTGGGGATGTTTGATGTGTTGCAAAACACATATGTTTTTAGAATCGGGTTTTGGGTCGTTATTCGTCTATTGTGTTTAATTTTATTAGAATAAGTTAATGTTTTCGTTATTTGTCATTTGTAGGTGTTTGGATGCAGGAAGGAATGGAAAACGAGTCGGAACGATGGCATTGGACAAGTGAAGGAGTTGCAAGTTGTTAAACTTGAAAATAAAGAAAATTGCAGAGAAATAGGGTCTTCGCGCTGCGCGCACGACTACCCACTATGTACGCGCTGCGCGAAGAGAGAAATCGCGGCCCCGACTATTTTGTCCCTTAGCGGTGCGCGCCCAGATTTGTTATACTGTACGCGCTGCGCGAAGAGAGAGAACGCGGCCAAACCCTAATTTTTACATTTAAATAAAATGTTTAACACATTCTACAAAGCGAGCCCGACTTCCAGACGATCAGAGAGGCGATTTCCACACCAAGAAGCAAAGGATTGGAGATTTGGAGCTAGGAATTGAAGAATCGAAGACCTAATCGTCCCGGTTTTTACGTTTCTCTTCGTAGTTTTCATTCCTTTGTAATCAATGACTTCTTTCATGACTTATACTTCTGCTTTGATCATGTTTAGAAGCTAAACTTCTGTAGCTACCTAGGTGTTGATGAATATGCATGTTTGATTATGAATTTTATCGGTTTTTGGAACAATGATTGTGTTTAATTGTTAATGAGAAGATATGGTTTGAATGATCAGTTGTGGACGTGTGTTTAGATCAGTTTTGAGTAGTGATTTATCATTCCACGTGTGCCTTGGTGATTGTCTGTCATAGAATAGGTGCATGCTAGGTCGTTTACTATATGTTTGCGATTTTTGGATGATTTGCTAGACGTAGTGAGTCATTGGAATGATTTGTCTTGAAATTGACTAACTAAATATGCAACTAATCTTAATACTGTGAAGTTGATAGGTTATTGGTTTGTCTAGTGTGGTGCGATTGCTAGGTTAGAGTCTGTGTGAGGAGTTCTGTCTAGTTTACCCTTCACATCTTGTTTACCGAGTCTGATCAGTCAACCGATATCTATCCCCTTGCCTTAGGACCGCGCGCTGTGAGGTAGAGTGTCTGTCTTAGGGTATTGAGTCACTTGCGCCGTGAGGTAGAGTGTCTTTCGGGTGCCTTGTTAGCATAGTTGGAGAACCTGTGAGGGGAATCCATTAACCGTGTTTATCTGCTTATTAGGTTTATCTAGTTGCTTCCCTTGAAAGTGTCGAGGTTTCTCTAGGTCCCTTTTAAGTTAGTATCTTCAGATCCCGGTTACACAAGTATTTCCAAAACCGTTAGAAGAAAAGCCAAAACATGTATAGGATTCTTGCCTAGGTAGTGTTTTCTTCTCCTGATTTAAATCTAGTCAATTCCTTGTTTTCTGTCCAGTCTTAGTTCTTTTAAAGTAATTTAAAACAAACCCCATTTACTTTCATTAGTATTTTTAGTCGAGTCTTAGGTAAGTTTAGTTTACGTTTTCCATACAGAAATCTTTGGGTTCGATAACTCGGACTTTAAAGCTATTCTGCAATTGACCGGTACACTGCCGGTTGTGTTGCTTAGGATCGAGTCTTAGTCTTAGTTTTATAAATTTAAAGCTTTTCAGTGTCTAGTTTAGAATCAATTTTGTTAGTTTATTTTGGTAGTCTAGCACACATCAAAGTTTTGGCGCCGTTGCTGGGGATTTCTTGGCGATTGCGTTAATTAGACTTACTTGATTTAATTGCTATTTATGCTAAGTGTTTTTTTAATTAGTTTGTTTTCAATTCTATTTGTTTTTATTTATTTGTTTGAGTCAGTCTTACAGTTTTTAATTTTGTGTTTTGCAGGTTTATGCCCCGCTTGAGATCACAAGGACCACCTCCGGATCAAGATTTGCAGCTTGCGTTGCCTAAATTTAAGGGTGGTACTTCTTCTCTTTTTGTTTTTGATTCTACACCTTTTCCTACAGCACCTTCTTCTACTTCTTCTGCAGATTCTAGCCCACCTAGTTCACCACACACACATATGGCTGAAAATCAGACTGTTCATCAGCAAGCCACCAATGGCTTCACAGGAGTTAGCAATCCAATCATACTTCCTACCATTGCTAATGATAACTCCTGGCAGATCCCATCCTACGTCATGATAGCTATCACTAATAACTGTCAGTTCCACGAACGAGAGGATGAGGACGCCCCTGCACACATAGGTCGCTTAGAGCGAATAGGTAGAACTTTTAAGTTGCAGGGTGCGTCTGATGATGCCATCTTTTTACAGCTGTTTCCCTTTTCACTTGCTGATCGAGCCGCCACTTGGCTCGAATCTCATGCAGCTGGTACTTTCACCACCTGGCCGGCTCTTCGTGAGCGTTTTCTTCATAAATATTTTCCGCCGGCCAAGGCATCTAGGCTTAGAGATGAGATACATTCGTTTAGGATAGAGCCCGATGAGCCTTACTATCGTGCTTGGGAGAGGTTTCAAAACCTCCTTAGTCGTTGCTCCCAGCATGGTTTGTCTGAATGGGCTTTGGTAGAAAAGTTTTACAATGGGTTAAATTATGAGACGAGAGCTAGGTTTGACACGTCTGCGGGTGGGCATCTCATGGGTAAGAAAAATTTGAATGAATGTAATGAGATGTTTGAGAGTTTTGCCCAAGCAGAACATGAGCAGCGGTCTGGAAACAAGAATTCCAGTCCTGCCACTGGTACCTCATCCCGAGGAGTTCACCATGTCACCATCGATACTAGTGTGGCTGCTACTCTTGATAGCCTAGTTCGTGAGGTTAGAGAGCTGAAAAAGAAGGTTGATAGGTGTGAGCTATGTAGAGGTGACCATGCCACTAGTGAGTGCCCTTTGATAGGTCAAGAGCAAGCCAGTTATGTAGGTAACAATTCTTATAACTCCGGTTGGAGAAATCAGAACAACTGGCGTTCTTCAGGTGCTCCCCCAGGTTTCTCACAGAATTCTAATCAAAACCAGGGGCAGGGTAGTGGTTCAGGTGGTCAGTCAGGGCAGAATAGTGGAGAGTTGAGTAGGATAGAGAATCTGTTGACTCAGTTAGTGGTTAAGGATGCTAAGACGCAGCAGATTCTAGCTGAACATGATATCTTATTGAAAAATCAGCAATCAGCTTTCCTAGATCTTCAGAGGACTGTAGGGGATATAGCTAGAAGGTTAGATGAGAGGCCCAAGGTCAGTTGCCCGGTAATACTCAACAGAACCCGAATGCACATGTTAAGGCCATTACAACTAGGTCGGGTAGGCAGTTAGATGAGGTGAGAGGCCTATAGTTGAGGAGGTCGTGTTTGAGAAGGATGAGAGTGAGAAGGTAGTAGAGAATCCCTCTGGGGATAGTGCTGTTAGGAAGCCTAGTGTGTTTGAGAGTTCTCCGGTGATTGATCATTCCCGTCTCCCGTTTCCCGATAGGCTTAAGAATCAAAAGTATGAAAGGGATTACGGGCACTTTTTGGATTTGTTTAAACAATTGAAGGTCAATCTCCCATTCATAGAGGTAATTAAGTGGATGCCTAGGTATGCTAAATTTTTGAAAGACCTTTTGAAGAATAAAAGCAAACTAGGTGAAATTTCGAGTGTTTCCTTGTCGGGTGAGTGTTCTGCGGTGGTCATGAACCAACTACCGGAGAAATTGGCAGATCCCGGGGTCCTCACAATCCCGTGTCTGTTGGTAGTGAAGTTCAATGCCACGTGTTGGCGGATTTAGGAGCTAGTATCAATCTTATGCCCTATTCCTTGTATGAGAAGCTAGGTTTAGGTGAGTTGAGCCCAGCGCGCATGACACTTTCCCTTGCTGATAAATCTGTTAAGCATCCGCGGGGAATTGTAGAGAATTTATTGGTTAAGGTTGGTAAGTTTGTGTTCCCCGTGGACTTTGTAGTGTTAGACATGGAGGCTGATGAGCGAGTTCCTATCATTCTAGGTAGACCCTTCTTGTGTACTGCTAAAGCTAACATTAATATGTTTAAGGGTGAGATCACACTTCACGTGGGAGAGGAGAGTGTAGTGTTTGAGGTTGCCAAATCGATTAGGGGTCCTAGTATTCCAAAAGAGTCGGTGTCCTTGATCAATTCGTGTGGGGTGGATGATAGGATGATGGAGAATGAGAGAGTGTATTCAGTGAGGAGGAGGATGAGTTAGATCGAGTGGTGGATGAGTTTATACGAGTTTGTGAAAGTGATGATGAGTTAGTTGATTGTGAATTTGAGAAGTTGTGTTTGAGGATAGCAAATCCCCAAGTGTGGGGATGTTAGAGTTTGATAGAGAACCGCCACCATTAGCAAAACCCAAGTGTGGGGATTGTTGTGATTGATTGATTCTGAATTTGGTGGTTTCTTGTTTAGTGATGAGTTTGGATGTGAGGTTGTTAGTTTCGGGGGTGAGCTGGGTCTTCATGATCCCCGTAAGTTGATCTTGGAAGATAGTATTTGGGTAGAGACCCGTTTGTAGAGTTTGTAGAGTTGGTTTGCTTGAGTTTTAGGTAGTTTGTGTCGGTTTTTGTGTTTCGTGTGCTTTGTTTTTCGTGTCTTGTTAAGTGTTTGCAGGGAAACGATCATTCGGTTGCAATTTGACACCTGACCAGGATGCTACCAGAGTGTTTGTTTTGCAGGTTTGGAATAATTCACTCGTACTCAATCTCCATTCGGGTGAATATATCCAACACTTTTTAAGGAGGCAACCAGTGATTCCTGATCGCGAATGAAATGCTATACGATCAGAGGTTTTGGATTCAGACTGTGCACAGATGGAATCTGCTTATTACCAGCTAAGTCTTTCCAAAACTCTTCTTATTTATGTCTTTCTTTTTAATTTCCACATTGAGGACAATGTTAAATTTAAGTGTGGGGATAGGAAGACATGTGTCTTAGGTTTAATTTAATTGAGTCAGTCAGTCTTTAATATTTGAGTGTGTTTAGTTAGTTTTATTATTTTTGTCTGTTTATTTGAGTCTTAAAAAAAAAAAGTCCCTGATTTTGATGTTTGCATATATTAAAAAATGGAAAATGATAGAAAAATCAGGTGTTCGGTTTTTCAAATAGCACACATATAAGATGAATAACTGATTAAAAACATGTCTGATTTGGGATGTGCGGGTAGGCCCAGCTGATCTTGTAAGGTTATCCTAGGAGTATTCTATTACACTTAATTAAACATTATTATGTTTTGTGGGTTCTCACCATTGGAAGTCAAAACCGTAGACAGTATAAAGGGTACCACTGTAGGTTAAGACCCAGCTGTAGTTTTCTAGCAGGCACGCTTTAACAGGCGGCGCCTTTAGGAAATCCACCCATATATTGAGCTACAAAAAAAAGAAGAGAGAATAATGAACTTAAAATTTTAAAAACCTGAGGCCTATGCGTTGGTTGCGGGGGGATAGCGACTCTTGCTTGCAACGCCTCTGAGAATTAAGCATAATAAGGCAATGCTCAAAAAAAATATATATATATTGAGAAAACCTCAGAAAGATGCCAAAAAGGGCACAAACAAATTCAATCTAGAGATAGAGGGATTACAGTTGGGTAGTGGGTTACGGTGGTAGAAAAATCTTAGAAATTTGATTTATTCTGTGCCTAGAAAGCTTGAAGCGGAAATAGGTACCGAAGTGTGAGACCCATAATGAATTAATCAAATACTTGAACTTAGTTGCAATACGATTGGGGACCTGAATGATCGGCGGTTGGGTTAAGTGGACAAATATACCTGTGATCGCGGTCAACATGTTATTAGATCTTAATATAAGCCGTTAACTTGAAATTTTTGAGAACCGGATTTAAACTGATTTTGATTCCATAGCATAATACTTTTTCAGGGACGAAAAAGAGTCAAGTGTGGGGATGTTTGATGTGTTGCAAAAAACTATGTTTTTAGAACCGGGTTTTGGGTCGTTATTCGTATTGTGTTTAATTTATTAGAATAAGTTAATGTTTTCGTTATTTGTCATTTGTAGGTGTTGGATGCAGGAAGGAATGGAAAACGAGTCGGACGATGGCATTGGACAAGTGAAGGAGTTGTAAGTTGTTAAACTTGAAAAATAAAGAAAAATTGCAGAGAAATAGGGTCTTCGCGCTGCGCGCACGACTACCCACTATGTACGCGCTGCGCGAAGAGAGAAATCGCGGCCCCCGACTATTTTGTCCCTTAGCGGTGCGCGCCCAGATTTGTTATACTGTACGCGCTGCGCGAAGAGAGAGAACGCGGCCAAACCCTAATTTTTACATTTAAATAAATGTTTAACACATTCTACAAAGCGAGCCCGACTTCCAGACGATCAGAGAGGCGATTTCCACACCAAGAAGCAAAGGATTGGAGATTTGGAGCTAGGAATTGAAGAATCGAAGACCTAATCGTCCCGGTTTTTACGTTCTCTTCGTAGTTTCATTCCTTTGTAATCAATGACTTCTTTCATGACTTATACTTCTGCTTTGATCATGTTTAGAAGCTAAACTTCTGTAGCTACCTAGGTGTGATGAATATGCATGTTTGATTATGAATTTTATCAGTTTTGGAACAATGATTGTGTTATTGCTAATGAGAAGATTGGTTTGAATGATAAGTTGTGGACGTGTGTTTAGATCAGTTTTGAGTAGTGATTTATCATTCCACGTGTGCCTTGGTGATTGTCTGTCATAGAATAGGTGCATGCTAGGTCGTTTACTATATGTTTGCGATTTTGGATGATTTGCTAGACGTAGTGAGTCATTGGAATGATTTGTCTTGAAATTGACTAACTAAATATGCAACTAATCTAATACTGTGAAGTTGATAGGTTATCGGTTTGTCTAGTGTGGTGCGATTGCTAGGTTAGAGTCTCTGTGAGGAGTTCTGTCTAGTTTACCCTTCACATCTTGTTTACCGAGTCTGATCAGGAACCGATATCTATCCCCTTGCCTTAGGACCGCTCGCGCTGTGAGGTAGTAGAGTGTCTGTCTTAGGGTATTGAGTCACTTGCGCCGTGAGATAGAGTGTCTTTCGGGTGCCATTGTTAGCATAGTTGGAGAACCTGTGAGGGGAATCCATTAAACGTGTTTTATCTGCTTATTAGGTTTATCTAGTTGCTTCGCTTGAAAGTGTCGAGGTTTCTCTAGGTCCCTTTTAAGTTAGTATCTTCAGATCCCGGTTACACAAGTATTCCAAAACCGTTAGAAGAAAAGCCAAAACATGTATAGGATTCTTGCCTAGGTAGTGTTTCTTCTCCTGATATAAATCTAGTCAATTCCTTGTTTTCTGTCCAGTCTTAGTTCTTTTAAGTAATTTAAAACAAACCCCCATTTACTTTCATTTAGTATTTTTAGTCGAGTCTTAGGTAAGTTTAGTTTACGTTTTCCATACAGAAATCTTGGGTTCGATAACTCGGACTTTAAAGCTATTCTGCAATTGACCGGTACACTGCGGTTGTGTTGCTTAGGATCGAGTCTAGTCTTAGTTTTATAAATTTAAAGCTTTTCAGTGTCTAGTTTAGAATCAATTTTTGGTTTTATTTAGGTAGTCTAGCACACATCAATGGACATATCGGAAGGGATAATGAGCATTTCCAACTGGTGCATGGAGGATACGGGTATGGTCTTAGGAATGACGGCGGTAGGGAGCTTCTTGAATTTGCAGTAGCGCATGACTTAGGCATCATAAATTCGTTCTTTAAGAAAAGAGAATCGCATCTAATCACGTTTAGTAGTGGTGGGAGACACACGCAGATAGATTATTTATTAACGAGGAGAGAAGATCATAGCTCGTGGAAAGACTGTAAAGCAATCCCGGGAGAGACGGTTGTGACGCAACACCATATGTTGGTGGCGGATATACGTGTCAAGAGGCCATTGCCCAACGCAACAGGAGAATTACACCCAAGATCAGATGGGGTCAGCTCAAAGACGAAAAGATTACCATTTTAGAGATAAAGTCATACCAATGAACCAAACGGGGCCACATGAAGACGCAAACCAAAAGTGGGAGGTTATGGCAACTAGGCTCATACAAGCAGCTAAAGAAACGTTGGGAGTTACAACAAAAAGGACAGCTGGTCATCAGGAATCATGGTGGTGGAATGAAATTGTACAGGAGAAGATACGTATCAAACAACAAAGTTTTAGAGAGCTCATACGATGTAACAGTGAGGAAGAACACGCAGCGCTAAAACAAAAGTACAAGGATGCTAAGAGACAAGCGAAAAAAATCGGTGTCAGAGGCAAAGAACACGGCATATGAAATGATGTATAAGCGATTAGAGACGAAAGAAGGAGAGCATGACATGTTTAAGATAGCCAAGGCAAGAGAAAGAAGAAGACAGGACCTAAGAATGGTCAAGTTCATAAAGGCTGCGGATGAAAAGGTTTTGGTGAACGAGAAAGATATCAAGGTACGATGGAAAACTTACTTCGATAACCTATTAACATAAGGAATCCAAATAACAAACTGAGATAGATAGAACAACCTAAACAACGCAACAAAACCAATGCAATTGTAGAAGCATCACAGTTGACAAAGTTAAAAGAGCTATGAAGAAAATGGGAAGGGCTAAAGCGGTAGGGCCAGACAACATACCGATTGAGGTGTGGAAATGCCTGGGTGATGAGGGTCTCCAATGGCTAACAAATCTGTTTAACACAATCTTTAAGACAAGGAAGATGCCAGACCAGTGGAGAACCAGTGTCATAGTCGCCATATATAAGCAAAAAGGAGATATCCAAAGATGCGAAAAATACAGGGGAATAAAGCTATTGAGTCACACGATGAAACTATGGGAAAGAATTATTGACACGAGAATTAGACGGGAAACACAGATAGCAATAAACCAATTTGGATTTATGCCAGGACGCTCTACAACAGAAGCCATACATGTCATAAGACGGATAATGGAGAAATATAGAGAAAAGAAAAGGGACCTCCATATGGTATTCATCGACCTAGAAAAGGCCTATGACAGTGTACCGAGACAACTAATTTGTGAAAGTCTACGACATAGAGGGGTACCAGAGAGGTATATCAAATTAATTAAGGATATGTATGACGGGGCAAAAACATGTGTGCGAGCACCGGTAGGAGACACAGACTCATTCTCAGTGGAAGTGGGACTCCACCAAGGATCGGCATTGAGCCCATTTCTCTTTGCACTAGTGTTGGATGAGATGACTAAGTCAATACAACAGTCAGTCCTGTGGTGCATGCTCTTCGCGGATGATATTGTCTTAATATCAGAATCTAAAATGATGCTTAACGACAAGCTAGAGCAGTGGAGAGCAGTGTTAGAGAGCAGAGGATTAACGATAAGCCGCTCTAAGACGGAATACATGCATTGTAACTTTGGTGGCGACGACGAAGAGGACACCCAAATCAGTATCTAGGGCATGCCGGTCCCACGGACATCTAGGTTCAAATACCTGGGCTCGTACCTGCAGGAGGACGGAGAGATACACAGCGATGTAGCTCACAGTGTCCAGCAGGATGGTGCAAGTGGAGAGCAGCGTCAGGGATCCTATGTGATAAGAGGTTTCCAGCAAAACTTAAGGGAAAGCTATACAGAGTGGTGGTACGCCCAGCTATGCTATATGGAACAGACTGCTGGGCCATAAAGAAATCGCATGAGAAACAAATAGAGGTTGCGGAAATGCGAATGCTAAGGTGGATGTGTGGCCATACAAGACTGGATCGGATAAGAAACGAAGTGTTTCGACAGAAGTTAGAAGTGGCTTCTATTGCAGATAAAATACGAGAGGGAAGATTAAGATGGTATGGACATGTCAAGAGGAGACCAATGGCAGCACCAGTCAGAGCAGTGGAGAACATCATCATAGAGGGTAGAAGAGTAAAGGACGACCAAGGTTGACTTGGGAAGAGACAATTAGGCGAGATATGGAACACTTGCACCTCTCTGAGCACATGATCAAGGACAGGAGTGAGCGGAGACGTAGAATTAAAATTAAGGACTTTTAGTGGTTTCTGTAGCTAGGAAAGGACCTTGTTTACTTGTTACGGGGCCTGATGTGTATGTAGTACGCTTGGACCTTTAAGGGGAAACTTGCTGCTTTACTGATGCATGCTTGTTCATTTTTATACTTCCTTTTGGTGATATTTTAATGTTTGTTGTATGAGGTGTGCTGTACCATATACCATATATCATATATCGTACGTTTGAATATATGTTGATTCGCAAGCGTTATAGCTTTGTAGCGAGCCAGGGGTCTCCTTGCAAGCGGTCTCTCTACCTATCCGGATAGAGGAAAGACTTGCCACCACCTACCCCTCCCAGACCCTGCTCTTAAGTGGGACATACTGGGTTTGTTTGTTTGTTTGTTTAAAACTCAACCCATCACCACACCCCACATCTCTCCTATACACTCACCACTTCATCACTCTATCCTATCTCCCATTCACCATACACCTGTTCCATCACCAACTTCAGTTGATCCTCAAGAGTTCGGTGATTCTGCCAGCTCATCTGAGAAATCCAAATCATCATCTGATGAGGAGGATCATCCCACCAAAATGCCTGTAAGGCAAATTGCATCTGAGGCTTCTCATTCAAAAAGTTATGCTGAGTCTGGAGCAAACAAGCCTGATGAGAAAGATGAGATGATTTCCAATTTGCTTCAGAAGATTGCAAGGATTGAGAAGATTCAAAGAAACAGATCAGTTCTTCTGCAAGAAAGGTTGTTGGAACTGAATGAGAAAGAAAAAGAACTAAAAGGTTGAAAGAAAAACATGAGAGTTAGAAGAATGAGAAAGACAAAGAGATTGAGATGTTGAATGCTGCTCTTCAACACTAAGAGAAGAAATAAGTGGACATGTGGAAACCTTGAACCTGAAAACAATAGTAATGGAAGAACAAGAAGAAGTTATTGAAAGAACAATCTTCCATCATCCATGACCTTGATAGACAAGTAGAAGCTCTTAAAAGGAGAGTTTCTGAACTTGAAATGCTTGTCAAATTGAAGCAGGAGGCAGAGAAAGACAATGATGATGAAGGTGATAAAATGAAAGAAAAGAGGAAAAGGGAGGATGACAAAGAATCATCTGAAGACAGTGGAGATAATTCCCCTCCGGCCAAAAAGACGAAACTCACTATGGCTGAAAAAGAGGGAGAACCAAGTAGATCAAAGCACACATCATCTAGCATGGAGATGATAGTGTACACTAGTCCTTCTGATGAAGTTCATACTGAAGAAAAACAGTTCAGTGACATGATGAAAGACTTAGATATGTTCTCTACTGAAGAATATATCATTGATGATGAATTCTGGGACTTCATTGTGAATCAACGTGCAGATGCTGAACCGTTTGTTGTCATACCTCAATCTCCAGTGCCTATTGATAAGGAGTTGAGCATGCAAATAGTTCCTGCTCTCTCACTCTCTGAGGAACAAAAGGAAATGATCAGAGAGCTGTGTGAACAGCAAAAGCAAGAAGCAGAACAAGCTGATGTATATGTACACATTCCTGAAAAGGAACAGACTGAAGAAGCCCCACATGAGGATGAAATGCCTGAACCCTCTTCTGGCCCAAGCGTGCAAACATATGCCAGAAGAAGGAGCTTTCTTGAGGAAAAGGCCAAAGGAAAGAGGCCTATAGTGGAAGAAGAACCTGCCAAAAAGAAACAGAAAGATGATCCAAGGAGTCTAGCAGCTATTGCTGGATTCTTGGAAGAACATGAACAAGCAGAAGCTCTGCTGAAAAAGAAGGGTGATGTAATTGATCTAGAAGAAGGTGAAATTCCAGGTGGATTCATGGTTGATAAGCCAGTGATCAGTAAAATCCCTGTGAATGAAGAATCTTATGTTGCTGAAAAGAATGAATCGGCCAAGTCCGAAGAGTTGATGAAAAAGGCTGTATTTTGATTGATCATGGGTATGACCCAGATGAAGTATTTGGGATGACCTATGAAGGGATGCTAGTAGAAGAAGAAAAACTAAAGAAGCTGCTAGATCCAACATTCGAAACTAAGTATGAAAAAGCTCAATCCCCCAAATCTTCAGAGGTCCAGACTTCTAAAGCAACATCTACTCCTCCTCCTCAACCTATGTTCCCTGATCCTTACAGTATGACAGATAAGGAGATGAAGGATTATCTGTCAACTCAAGGATTTACTAAAAGAAAATTGGAAACATGAAGACTAATTCCCTAAGGGCTGTGTCCTTAGGATGATCCTTGAAAAGGAAGAAAGGTTAAAGAAAATGGAGGAAGAGATTACAAGTACCTAACCAAGATCCAGAGTTTCAGATCAAGAAATGAGACTCATTCAGGGAGATCAGACTCCCTGGCACCCATTTTACATAGATATGCTGAGTGGTTTGCTGAGCCTTCTCAACTTGAACTACATGAAGGCCTCATAACTGCTGAAATGATAAAGGGTGTGTCTACTCCGGGAGGAAAGACAGATCAGAAGATTATAGCCTGGAAGTATGACAGTGACTGGAACATGTTCATGGTGAAGAGAATATCTAGATTGGTCCAATTCTTCACAGAGTATCTCGCTCTGGTGAACTCTCTAATGATCTATGATCTCAAGGAACTAGCCAACTTAAGATTGATAAATCATGGGGCTATGTTCAGGGGATATGAGTTTGAGGACATTCTACGGATGTTCAAGAGAACTGACAATTTCAAGTCTTTGAAATCTATCTGCATGAGAAAGGATAGATCTTTTGTCAATCCCCTAGAGAAAAAGAAAAGAAAACCAGATGAAGAAGTGGTATTCCCTGAACTTAGGGTAAAGCCCATTGAATCTTTGAAAAGAAAGATGGTTGCTGGTACTCACACCTCTGTGCCAATCTCAAATGTTTACTATGATGAAAAGACTTATGAGTTGGTGATTGAAAGGAGGTGGGGAGGAAAAGAAGGAGCTGAAATTCGATTATTTAGTGGATATGAAGTGAGATTGCTTGATGAATCATACATCCACTACATATATACCAGGCACTTCAGGGAGATTAGAAACAAGCTTGGTGAAGCTAACATGTACTTCTTTCTTAAGTGCATCAAGCTCCTGAAGATGGCCTATGATAGGATCATTAAGAAGAAGGAACAAAGGAGGAAGAAGAAGACTCCTTTGCAATTTGGCAACATTGTGAAGTTAGAGGTGGATGCTGATGGCTCTCTACTGATTCACAGGGATGGGCTATCAATTGTGTCATTTGGGAACCTGTTTCACTGAAGAAACTTCCTATTGAAGCTATACACACCATGAGCCAAATGAAGATTCATGTTCTGAACAGAGAGAACCTGAATGATGCTAAGCAGTTCTCCAACATGATCAAGGCTATTCTGGACCCATCATACACAGACCCAACTTCAGCATCATCTACTCCTACTGCACAAGACCTAGCAGAATCTTCACAACCTGATCCACCCTCAAACCCTTGAAGTACTTAGGCTGTATAATCCTTAGGGGGAGTATTGTTGGACCCTGAAAGGATCATACATACCAATTCAAGTGGTGGATGGTTGTTCTGCTGGAAATCTCCCCAAGTCCAAGAAGAAATGCGGATACAGAAGTCTGCATAAGAAGAAAAGAACAAGTGTCGGCTATCCCCATTTGTCAATGCGGAAGACCAAGAACAAATGCGGACAAAGCATTTGTTCTTCCGTATGAACTAATGTGACAGTTGATAAGATGCGGACAAGCCATTTGTTCATCCGCATTAACCTATGCGGGTGATCAGCAACAAATGCGGTCGTGTTTGTTCATCTGCATTAACCAATGCTGATGACCAAACACCAATGCTGCTGATGAAGTACTCATCCGCATTAGTCAATGCGGATGAACAACAGACAAATGCTGATGAAGACTTAGACTAAGGGTAGTTTAGTCTTTTTGTACAAGCTATTAGTCAGCCTATAAATAGATTAGAAACCTCGTATGTGAGGTGACTTTTTGCATCTTTTGAGACTTCTGAGACATTTGTGTTTCACGAAGAATAAACAATCAGAATATACAGATTAGCTGTCTTGTTACTGTAGAATGCTAAAAACCCTAGCATTACTTTGTAACAGTTCATCTAATTAATACAAGTATGCATTTATGAGTATATTAAGTGTTCTATATTCATTGATTGCTTGATTCCGCCACTCAATCATTGACTCAATCATCATATTCGATCCTTGTTGATTCACATCAACTGAGAATATCATTCTCAAACCCAGTCAATTGGTATCAGAGCTTTGGCTCTCAGTTATTACTCAGATCTGCTCAGATCTAGGTTTAACCCGATTGATCTGGTGATTGAGTTGCTGTTTAGAGGTTTCAAACATCTCTTTTTAGTAATACTACTGAATACTTACTGATATACTTAACTGCTACTGTTCATCCGAAGAACACATCTTCGAACAAACAATACAGGTTGCACAGACACCAAGAACACAGAAACAAAGACCAAAATCTGCATATTATCATCAGATTCATTGTTACGGAACTAAGTTTGACCTGTTGGATCATTTGGACTAATTAACTATAAATCCAACTTAAATCCAAATCTAAAACAAGTTAAAAAAGACATTGTTAACCATGGATTCTCTTAATTATTCTGAACTTGGGCATGCTTCGAAACCACCCATGCTCAAACATAAATCTGAATTAAACAATGGAAAATCAGATTTATGAACTATATTACAGGTGTTGATCCTGATTATTTGATCTCAATATTTAAAGGCCCACACATTCCAGTGACTCTATCTGCAGATCAAGCTGCACTGTACAAGACTTCAAGAATCCTTATTGAAGACCTAACTCTTGATGATGATGACTACAAGAAAATCAAGATTGACCTCAAAGCCTACTCCATACATACTCAAGCACTTAAAATGGATGTACTTAAAAGATTGGAAAAGTATGGCACTGCAAAAGCTGTATGGGATGCACTGCAAATCATTTGTGAAGGAAGCAGTGAAGTGGCTGAAATCAACAAAGACAAGCTGGTGAATCAGTATGAAATATTTCATCACTCCAAAGGGGAGTCCATCTCTAAACAGTTGCATAGGTTTGTGCAGCTGGTAAATGATTTAGAGATCATGGGGGTAACTTATAAGTCAAAGGATCTAAACAAGAAAATGTTACATAGTCTCCCTGAAAATTGGAAACAAAATGTAACCATGCTGAAGAATACTCTCGATTTGGAAAGCACCACCCTGGATATCATGATAGCGAAGATTGAAGCCTTGGAACTTGATGAAAGAAGCAGAAATTTGGGAGGTCCCAGGGTAATTGAAGCATACAAGTTCCCACAGATAACCACTCTGTGGAAAACGCCTTCATTACTGAAGAAGATGATTTCATCTCCTCAAGGGATCAAACTAAAACAACTGGATTCACTACAACACCACCATCCAATAGACCATCAACAACTTCCACATCAACTTCAACAACTCAAACATCAAGATTCTCCGCAACTCCTGCTCCTGATGATACAAAATCTGAAGAACAAAAGGCAACTTACAATGCATTTGTTGCCAGCTTTGAAGCCTATTTGGGTGGAAGACTTACATCTACTCATCTGATTCAAGAAGATCTGGAAGAAATGGATCCAGATGATGTGGAGGAAATGGACTTGCAATGGCAAATGGCCATGATTGCTATGAGAGCAAAGAAGTTTTTCAGAAAAGGGAAAAAGCTTCAACTCAATGAAAACACCAAGCTTGGATACGACAAATCAAAGGAGAAATGCTTCAATTGTGGTATGACTGGTCACTTCTCCAGAGAATGCAATGCTCCCAGAAGAAACTACAATGCTCAAAGGCCTTCTCAGGTGCAGTCATTATCATAACCACCTTCAAGCTTTCACTCAAACAGTCATCAACAACAGCTTCATCATCATCAACAACCACATCAGACTCAACCCCAACTGACCAATCAAGCTTATGGAAGCAATCAGTCGTCAGCAAATGCTCTTGTTATTAGGCAAGATGGAGTATGTGATTGGAGCATGTATGCTGAGGAAGTAAAGCCTCAATTTCAAAATCATGCACTTATGGCTCACATCAACGATGGACCTACTCCCATGCCTACTGAGGTAAAATCTAACCTTTGTAGTGATAAATGCATAAATGAACTTCAAGGGTATAGAGAGCACAATCATAAACTGGCTGATAAAATCAAAGAAGAAAAGGTCAAGTCAGAGATGCTCAAGAGAGAAATAAAAGGCTTTGAAATTAAAATGAAATCTCTCATCTCTGACATTGAAAAATTGCATGGTGAAAAGTACACTCTTGCAGCTGAGAATGAGCAACTGACTAAAAAACTAGCTCAGCCTAAAACTGATCTAAATCTTACTGAACTGAAACTTGAAAAGTTTCAACAGTCATCAGTAAAGCTGCACGAGATGCTTGATTCTCAAAAGGATCCCAAAGACATGTCTGGTATTGGATATAACTCTTGTCCACCACCATACAATGATAAGTACACTGTCATGCCTAATTCTGTCACACTCACCCAAGAAAATGAACCTAATACTATTGAACCTAAAACAATAGTAAAACAAATCACCAATCCTCAAAATAAACCAAGCGTTTACATTGAAACCAATGAGGATAAAATCAAGTTAGGTCACCCAGTTAAAATCAAGGAGTGTTCTGACAAGACAGTGGGAGTAATCAAAACAAATAGCCCAATCAAGGCTATTGTTCCTTTTGTGAAATTCATCCCTGCAATTTCCCAAGAAAATGAAAATAAAAACCAAAAGGGTGAATCTACCTACTGAAAGTAGATCTGATAATGAGATAAACTCTCCTAAAAATTCAAGCAAATCAGACACTGATTCACCATCAGTCAAAAGAAAAGTCTATCTGGCCACCAAAACTAAAACAAACTCAGACCCTCAAACTTCAAACTCAAAGCAAGGAGTTGGCTTTGATATTTTCAACAAAGAGCATGTGAACCAATTTGAAAAGGAAATTCAGAAAAGACAAAGAAAGAATAACCAACCTCAGAAAAACAAGGACGGTAGTGTAGTGAAACTATCTACCAACAAGGTTGATCAGAAAGTCTCATCAAAACAAAGGAATGAATCTAATTCCAAATCTGTCAAAACTACAAAATCCGCAACACCAGGATCAGTAGCTAGAAACAAACACATGTACTGTGAAGTGTGTGAGAGGTCTAATCATAGAACAGATAAATGCTTTTATAATCAATACTGTTCAATCTATGATATGAATAACCACTCCACCAAGAACTGTTATTTCAACAAATACTGTTCTGTCTGCAACATGGCAAATCACAATACATCTGAGTGTTTCTTCAAGCAAAAGGGACTGAGAATACCACAGAACAAACCCATCTCTCCACCCATGTCTGAGAAAACTAAAATCAATGGTCAATATCATCACAGAGTTTCTAAGTCTGATGATGAGATGAGAAACCCGAGAAAATCAAACAGATTCAAAAGAAATAAAAATCAAACAGTCAAACAAACTAATGATTTTTATAAGTCTCAACCAAGGGTTGATAAAAAAACGAATAAACTTTTTGAAAAGGAACAGGGATCAAAGGTTTGAATACTCATCTGACTCTTCAGTTGAAGTGATAAACGTTCATCTGTTAGAAACAAAACAGGCATGATTCCATCATCAAAGTCACCATTTAAAGGAAAATACCAACATGTTACATCATGGATAGAAACGGTAAGCCCAAGACCATTATGGCTTGGGTTTCACAGTCTAATTAGTTCTTTCTGTGCTTGTAGGGTCATTCATATAGGTCTAACAGTTTATGGTATGTGGACAGTGGATGCTCCCGACACATGACTGGAGATCGTTCCCTCCTTCATGACTTTAAGCACATTCAAGGAACTACTGTGGCATTTGGAGGAGATTCACAAGGTGGTAGAATTACAGGTGAAGGATCTGTGACAAATGGAATGCTGAGCTTTGATCGAGTGAACTACTGCGAGCAGCTGAACTTCAATCTTCTCAGCGTATCTCAGATCTGTGACAAGAAATATTCCACTTACTTCACTGACACTCATTGCTACATTCTGAGACCAGGATTTCAAATTCCTGAAGAATGGGTTGTATTGAAAACACCAAGGAAGAATAACACTTATGTCATTAACCTGAATTCTGCATCTCCATAAGAAGAAACATGTCTTCTATCAAAAGCATCTTTTGATGAATCACAACTTTGGCACAGACGATTGGGACATACAAATTTCAAAAACATGAAAAGACTGGTTAAGGGAAATCATGTAATTGGTTTACCTCAAAAAGAATTCCACTTTATTGACCACTGTTCAGCATGTCTTAAAGGAAAACAACACAAGTCGTCTCACAAGCTAAAGTTGGTGAACACAAACAATTCTCCATTGAAACTACTTCATATGGATCTTTTTGGCCCATCTCATGTTATGAGTATGGGAAAGAAACAATATTGTTTGGTGATCATAGATGACTTTTCTAGATTCACATGGGTCTTCTTCCTACTTCATAAAAATGAGGCATCTCAATTAATAAAAGATTTTATCACTAAAATTGAAAATCAAATTGATCTTAAAGTCAAAACTATTAGGAGTGGTAATGGGACAGAGTTCAAAAATGAAATATGAGTTCTTTTTGTACAACCAAAGGCATAGCTCATCAATTTAGTGCAGCTAGAACTCCTCAGCAGAATGGAGTAGCTGAACGAAGAAATAGAACACTAATTGAAGCAGCACGTACTATGCTAGCAGATGCTAAACTGCCAATCACCTTTTGGGTAGAAGCAGTTAACGCATCATGCTTTGTACAAAATAGAACTTTGATCGTTAAAGAAAGCAACAAAACACCTTATGAACTCATTTTTCAAAGAAAACCATTTATTGGATTTTTTAAGTCATTGGTTGTCCAGTCTCAATATTAAACACCCGTGACCATTTGGGAAAGTTTTCATCCAAGTCTGATGAAGGATTCTTTGTAGGTTATTCTTCTGTTTCAAAGGCTTATAGAGTGTTTAATCCCAGATTAAACATTATTGATAAATCAACAAATGTTCAATTCAAAGAACATTCTTTTCCCAAATCAACTAATGGTCCTGATTGGTTGTTTGATATTGACTCATTTACCAAATCTTTTGACCAATTTTATATGTCTGATGTAGGAAACCTACATTCAGCTGCACCTTCATCATTAGTAGAACGAAAGAGTGACTTTCCAATGATTCCTCCAACTTCTACTGAGCAAATGGATGAAGAGGTTCCACTACAAGCTGATCCTGTCAGACATGTTGTTCAACAGCAAAGTGCTTCAATTGGGGATGGTCCAAGTATAATACCCTCTCCATCAGAGATGCCATCCATTGAAGCTAGAAACCAAGAAGAAGCTAGAACTCAAACTCATGTCATCCCTCCTGTTGATAATGAAAGAACTTCAAATGATGGGAGTAATCAAATCCATGCTAACATGGAATCAGGAACTGAAACAAATTTTGATTACTTCCATAGCTCCCCTACAGTACAAGAACATGTTGCCTCACACCATGATGAACTGAATGTCTCCAATCTTGATGTAATCATTGATGGTGACTCAATTCCAACCACAAGAATACATAAAGATCATCCGGTTGACAACATCATTGGTGAACTAACTGAACGGGTGACTAGAAGCAAGTCAAGCATAGCTAACATCTGCTTGTTCTCATGCTTTCTGTGTCAAACAGTACCCAAGAACATCAAAGAGGCTCTTCAAGACAATAGTTGGATCGAAGCAATGCAGGAAGAGTTGTTGCAATTCAAGAAACAAGAAGTATGGTAGCTGGTAGATCTTCCCGAAGGACAATACCCTATCGGCACCAGATGGCTATATAGGAACAAGATGATGATAGGGGAATCGTCATTAGAAACAAAGCAAGACTAGTAGCTCAGGGATACACACAAGAAGAAGGAATCGATTATGATGAAGTATTTGCCCCTGTAGCCAGACTAGAAGCCATAAGAATCTTTCTTGCATATTCAGCATCCATGAACTTCACTGCTTATCAAATGGATGTGAAATGAGCTTTTCTGTATGGAAAGATTGCTGAAGAGGTCTACGTGAGTCAACCACCTGGATTTGAAGACCCAGATTTCCTCACAGGGTTTACAAGCTAGACAAAGCCTTGTATGGTCTTCATCAAGCACCAAGAAAGTGGTATGAGACTCTTTCATCATTTCTTCTTGATAATGGATATGAGAGAGGAAAGATCGATCAGACTCTCTTTAGAAAAAGAAAAGGAAAGGACATGTTGCTTGTACAGATATATGTGGATGATATCATTTTTGGCTCAACAAACAAGACTCTATGTAAAGACTTTGAGAATCTCATGCATTCTAAATTTCAAATGAGTGCTATGGGGGAACTCACTTTCTTTCTTGGAGTACAAGTCCAACAGAGAGCAGACGGAATCTTCATCAATCAATCAAAATATGTGGAAGCAATGCTGAAGAAATTCAAGTTTGCTAACTGTCAGTCCATCAGAACTCCTGTGGATACTAAAGTGAAAATTGGACCTGATCCTGAAGGCAAATCAGTGGATCAAACTCACTATCGATCTATGATAGGTTCACTTATGTATCTAACAGCCAGTAGGCTGACATTATGTTTGGTGTTTGTGTGTGTGCTAGATATCAAGCAGATCCCAAGGAATCTCATGTCAATGCAGTCAAGAGGATATTCAGATATCTTAAGGGCAAACCTGCTCTTGGACTATGGTATCCAAAGGAAGGAGACTTCAATCTCTATGCATACACTGACAGTGATTATGGGGGATGTAACTTTAACAGGAAATCCACATCTGGTGGTGACGACGAAGAGGACACCCAAATCAGTATCCAGGGCATGCCGGTCCCACGGACATCTAGGTTCAAATACCTGGGCTCGTACCTGCAGGAAGACGGAGAGATACACAGCGATGTAGCTCACCGTGTCCAAGCAGGATGGTGCAAGTGGAGAGCAGCGTCAGGGATCCTATGTGATAAGAGGTTTCTAGCAAAACTTAAGGGAAAGCTATACAAAGTGGCGGTACGCCCAGCTATGCTATATGGAACAGACTGCTGGGCCATAAAGAAATCACACGAGAAACAAATAGAGGTTGCGGAAATGCGAATGTTAAGGTGGATGTGTGGCCATACAAGACTGGATCAGATAAGAAGAAGTGTTTCGACAGAAGTTAGAAGTGGCTTCTATTGCAGATAAAATACGAGAGGGAAGATTAAGATGGTATGGACATGTCAAGAGGAGACCAATGGCAGCACCAGTCAGAGCAGTGGAGAACATCATCATAGAGGGTAGGAAGAGTAGAGGATGACCTAGGTTGACTTGGGAAGAGAGAACTAGGCGAGATATGGAACACTTGTACCTCTCTGAGCACATGATCGAGGACAGGAGTGAGTGGAGACGTAGAATTAAAATTAAGGACTTTTAGTGGTTTCTGTAGCTAGGAAAGGACCTTGTTTACTTGTTACGGGGCCTGATGTGTATGTAGTACGCTTGGACCTTTAAGGGGAAACTTGCTGCTTTACTGATGCATGCTTGTTCATTTTTATACTTCCTTTTGGTGATATTTTAATGTTTGTTGTATGAGGTGTGCTGTACCATATACCATATATCATATATCGTACGTTTGAATATATGTTGATTCGCTAGCGTTATAGCTTTGTAGCGAGCCAGGGGTCTCCTTGGAAGCGGTCTCTCTACCTATCCGGATAGAGGAAAGACGTGCCACCACCTACCCCTCCCAGACCCTGCTCTTGAGTGGGATATACTGGGTTTGTTTGTTTGTTTAAAACTCAACCCATCACCACACTCCACATCTCTCCTATACACTCACCACTTCATCACTCTATCCCATCTCCCATTCACCATACACCTGTTCCATCACCAACTTCAGTTGATCCTCAAGAGTTTGGTGATTCTGCCAACTCATCTGAGAAATCCAAATCATCATATGATGAGGAGGATCATCCCACCAAAATGCCTGTAAGGCAAATTGCATCTGAGGCTTCTCATTCAAAAAGTTATGCTGAGTCTGGAGCAAACAAGCCTGATGAGAAAGATGAGATGATTTCCAATTTGCTTCAGAAGATTGCAAGGATTAAGAAGATGCAAAAAAAGAGATCCGTTCTTCTGCAAGACAGGTTGTTGGAACTGAATGAGAAAGAAAAGAACTAAAAGAGTTGAAAAAAAACATGAGAGTGAGAAGAATGAGAAAGACAAAGAGATTGAGATATTGAATGCTGCTCTTCAACACTCAAGAGAAGAAATAAGTGGACATGTGGAAACCTTGAACCTGCAAACAATAGTAATGGAAGAACAAGAAGAAGTTATTGAAGAAAAATCTTCCATCATCCATGACCTTGATAGACAAGTAGAAGCTCTTAAAAGGAGAGTTTCTGAACTTGAAATGCTTGTCAAATTGAAGCAGGAGGTAGAGAAAGACAATGATGATGAAGGTGATGAAATGAAAGAAAAGAGGAAAAGGGAGGATGACAAAGAATCATCTGAAGACAGTCCCTCCACCTAAAAAGACGAAACTCACTATGGCTAAAAAAGAGGGAGAACCAAGTGGATCAAAGCACACATCATCTAGCATGGAGATGATAGTGTACACAAGTCCTTCTGATGAAGTTCACACTGAAGAAAAAGAGTTCAGTGACATGATGAAAGACTTAGATATGTTCTCTACTGAAGAATATATCATTGATGATGAATTCTGGGACTTCATTGTGAATCAACGTGCAGATGCTGAACCGTTTGTTGTCATACCTCAATCTCCAGTGCCTATTGATAAGGAGTTGAGCATGCAAATAGTTCCTGCTCTCTCACTCTCTGAGGAACAAAAGGAAATGATCAGAGAGCTGTGTGAACAGCAAAAGCAAGAAGAAGAACAAGCTAATGTATCTGTACACATTCCTGAAAAGGAACAGACTAAAGAAGCCCCACATGAGGATGAAATGCCTGAACCCTCTTCTAGCCCAAGCGTGCAAACATATGCCAGAAGAAGGAGCTTTCTTGAGGAAAAGGCCAAAGGAAAGAGGCCTATAGTGGAAGAAGAACCTGCCAAAAAGAAACAGAAAGATTATCCAAGGAGTCTAGCAGCTATTGCTGGATTCTTGGAAGAACATGAACAAGCAGAAGCTCTGCTAAAAAAGAAGGGTGATGTAGTGATCTAGAAGAAGGTGAAATTCCAGGTGGATTCATGGTTGATAAGCCAGTGATCAGTAAAATCCCTATGAATGAAGAATCTTATGTTGCTGAAAAGAATGAATCGGCCAAGTCCGATGAGTTGATGAAAAAGGCCGTATTTTTGATTGATCATGGGTATGACCCAGATGAAGTATTTGGGATGACCTATGAAGGGATGCTAGCAGAAGAAGAAAAACTAAACAAGCTGCTAGATCCAACATTCGAAACTGATTATGAAAAAGCTCAATCCCCAAATCTTCAGAGGTCAAGACTTCTAAAGCAACATCTACTCCTCCTCCTCAACCTATGTTCCCCGATCCTTACAGTATGACAGATAAGGAGATGAAGGACTATCTGTCAACTAAGGATTTACTAAAAGAAAATTGGGAAACATGAAGACTAATTCCCTAAGGGCTGCTGTCCTTAGGATGATCCTTGAAAAGAAAGAAAGGTTAAAGAAAATGGAGGAAGAGATTACAAGTACCCAACCAAGATCCAGAGTTTCAGCTCAAGAAATGAGACTCACTCAGGGAGAACATGACTCCCTGGCACCCATTTTACACAGATATCCTGAGTGGTTTACTGAGCCTTCTCAACTTGAACTACATGAAGGCCTCATAACTGCTGAAATGATAAAGG
Organism: Flaveria linearis; assembly: GCA_024085815.1. NCBI lineage: Eukaryota > Viridiplantae > Streptophyta > Magnoliopsida > Asterales > Asteraceae > Flaveria > Flaveria linearis. Next base: position 59,615,386 of record CM044007.1, on the reverse strand, counting down.
GTGTGTCTACTCCGGGAGGAAAGACAGATCAGAAGATTATAGCCTGGAAGTATGACAGTGACTGGAACATGTTCATGGTGAAGAGAATATCTGGATTGGTCCAATTCTTCACAGAGTACTCTGCTCAAGTGAACTCTCTAATGATCCATGATCTCAAGGAACTAGCCAACTTAAGATTGATAAATCATGGGGCTATGTTCAGGGGATATGAGTTTGAGGACATTCTACGGATGTTCAAGAGAACTGACAATTTCAAGTCTTTGAAATCTATCTGCATGAGAAAGGATAGATCTTTTGTCAATCCCCTAGAGAAAAAGAAAAGAAAACCAGCTGAAGAAGTGGTATTCCCTGAACTTAGGGTAAAGCCCACTGAATCTTTGAAAAGAAAGATGGTTGCTGGTACTCATACCTCTGTGCCAATCTCAAATGTTTACTATGATGAAAAGACTTATGAGTTGGTGATTTAAAGGAGGTGGGGAGGAAAAGAAGGAGCTGAAATGCGATTATTTAGTGGATATGAAGTGAGATTGCTTGATGAATCATACATCCACTACATATATACCAGGTACTTCAGGGAGATTAGAAACAAGCTTGGCGAAGCTGACATGTACTTCTTTCTCAAGTGCATCAAGCTCCTGAAGATGGCCTACGATAGGATCATTAAGAAGAAGGAACAAAGGAGGAAGAAGAAGAATCCTTTGCAATTTGGCAACATTATGAAGTTAGAGGTGGATGCTGATGGCTCTCTACTGATTCACAGGGATGGGCTATCAACTGTGTCATTTTAGGAACCTGTGTCACTCAAGAAACTTCCTATTGAAGCTATACACACCATGAGCCAAATGAAGATTCATGTTCTGAATAGAGAGAAGCTGAATGATGCTAAGCAGTTCTCCAACATGATCAAGGCTATTTTGGACCCATCATACACAGACCCAACTTCAGCATCATCTACTCTTACTGCACAAGACCCAGCAGAATCTTCACAACCTGATCCACCCTCAAACCCTTGAAGTACTTAGGCTATATAATTCTTAGGGGGAGTATTGTTGTACCCTGAAAGGATCATACATGCTAATTCAAGTGGTGGATGGTTGTTCTGCTAGAAATCTCCCCAAGTCCAAGAAGAAATGCGGATACAGAAGTCTGTATAAGAAGAAAAGAACAAGTGTCGGCTATCCGCATTTGTCAATGCGGAAGACCAAGAACAAATGCGGACAAAGCATTTGTTCTTCCGTATGAACTAATGCGGATAGTTGATAAGATGCGGACAAGCCATTTGTTCATCCGCATTAAACTATGCGGGTGATCAGCAACAAATGCCGTCGTGTTTGTTCATCCGCATTAACCAATGCTGATGACCAAACACCAATGTTGCTGATGAAGTACTCATCCGCATTAGTCAAAGCGGATGAACAACAGATAAATGCTGATGAAGACTTAGACTAAGGGTAGTTTAGTCTTTTTGTACAAGCTGTTAGTCAGCCTATAAATAGATTAGAAACCTCGTATGTGAGGTGACTTTTTGCATCTTTGAGACTTCTGAAACATTTGTGTTTCACGAAGAATAAACAATCAGAATATACAGATTAGCTGTCTTGTTACTGTAGAATGCTAAAAACCCTAGCATTTACTTTGTAACAGTTCATCTAATTAATACAAGTATGCATTTATGAGTATATTAAGTGTTCTATGTTCATTGATTGCTTGATTCCGCCACTCAATCATTGACTTAATCATCATATTCAATCCTTGTTGATTCACATCAACTGAGAATATCATTCTCAAACCCAGTCAGCTTTCATATTTAAAGGTATGGGGTTGTGAGGCTTATGTTAAGACTCCCACCTCAAACAAGCTAGAAAGCCGTTCCACTAAGTGTATCTTCGTTGGATATCCTAGAGATTCTATGGGATATTATTTCTATGATCCATTGGAACAAAAGGAGTTTGTTGCCAAGAAGGCTGAGTTCTTAGAAGCTAAGTTCCTTACGGAAGGAACTAGAAGTAGAACCATGGATCTTGAGGAGGATCAAGAACCACAAACCGATACACGTTTGGTTGACAGTAGCACTCAACATAAGGATGTTGGGAATGATCAAGTGGTTGATCAATATACACAAAACGTTCGCAAATCTGGTAGAATTAGTAATCCACCTGAAAGATATGGATTTTTCATAGATGGATGCTATATGGTAGATTCCGATAAACCAACCACCTATCATGATGCAATGTCCAATTTGGATTGTGACAAATCGCTTGAAGCCATGAACGTTGAGATGTAATCCATGTATGACAACCAAGTGTGGGACTTGGTTGAACCACCTCTTAACTCCAAGGTAGTTGGAAGTATGTGGGTTTTCAAAAAGAAAACCGACATGCATGGAAACTTGGATACTTATAAAGCTAGAGTTGTAGCAAATGGTTTCACTCAAACTCAAGGGGTTGATTATGATGAGACCTTCTCACCCATTGCAATGCTAAAGTCTATTGGATATTGTTTGCCATAGCTGCTCATTATGATTATGAGATTTGGCAAATGGATGTCAAAACAGCTTTCCTAAATGGAAATCTTGAGGAAGATGTCTATATGGTTCAGCCTGAAGGTTTTGTCGATCAAAACCATCCTAACAAAGTATGCAAGTTAAAGAAATCAATCTATGGATTGAAGCAAGAATCAAGAAGTTGGAATCACTGTTTTGATGAAGAAATAGTCAAATTTGGGTTCATCAAAAACGCTGATGAAGCTTGTGTATATAAGAAAGCTAGTGGGAGCATCACCACTTTCCTAGTATTGTATGTCGATGACATCCTACTATTTAGAAATGACATTCCAACCATGGAAGGTGTTAAAACCTGGCTTGGAAGCTGTTTCTCCATTAAGGATCTTGGTGAAGCTGCCTATATTTTGGGAATAAAGATCTATAGGGATAGATCAAGGCGGTTGATAGGTTTGAATCAAAGTGCATACCTTATGGCGAGTCAAGTAATGATCGGAGAGGGAAGCTTATAGGCTAGCTAGGTTTTCTTTTTCACTGGCTTATGGTTTAAGGGTACCCTTTCCGCCTAACCAACATTGACAAGATCTTGAAAAGGTTCATGATGGAAAACTCTAAGAAAGGTACCGTACCTATTCAAAGAGGAACGATATTGAGTAAGACTCAATGTCCAAGCTCAAAGGATGAGCAAGACAAAATGAAGGGGATCCCGTATGCGTCTGCTATAGGATCCATCATGTATGCAATGTTATGCACTAGACCGGACGTGTCATGCGCTTTAAGCATGACAAGCCGATACCAACAAAATCCTAGAAGCAGTCATTGGATGGCTGTTAAAAACATACTTAAGTACCTAAGGAGGACTAAAGATATGTTCCTAATCTATGGATCTGGTGAGGAGGAACTCGTTGTAAAGGGTTACACGGATGCGAGTTTCCAAACTGATCGGGATGATTCACGATCACAATCGGGGTACATTTTCATCTTGAATGGAGGAGCAATCTCTTGGAAGAGCTCTAAACAAGATGTGGTGGCATTATCAACTACAGAGTCAGAATACATCACCGTTTCGTTAGCAACTCTGGAAGCTGCATGGTTAAAGAAGTTCATTGCCGATCTAGGGGTGGTCCCTTCCATTCAGGACCCCTAGAAATTCTTTATGATAACGAGGGTGCGATTGCTCAAATCAAGGAACCCCGTGCATATCAAAAGACTAGGCATATTGAATGAAGATTCAACTACATAAGGGATGAAGTTGAAAAGGGAAAGATATGTATTCGCAAAGTTCACACGGATCAAAACATTGCGGATCCACTCACGAAGCTTCTTGAAAAGGCAAAGCATGAAAGTCATACTTGTGCCATGGGACTTCAATATTCTAGTGATTGGATTTGATCTTTAATTTTGTAATTAGATATTGTAATCCCTTATTACTTGAATAAATTATTTGGTTATAATGATTTAACTAATATTCCTATTTTGCATGTTTAAAATCTATGAGTAAATTATTTACTCAGAATGTCTGTAGTTGTTCATGCTTGTGGGAACAAGTATGAAAGTAAGACTATTATGAACTTGGATTGGTAGATATTCATATGGATGAATATAGAGCAAAGAGTTGTTGCCAAAGTTCATAGATATTTGTGGGATACAAATATTGGACTGACCCGCGTCTCAAATTCTACTACATGGAATCTACTAGATCGATCATAAGTAAATTTGAGTAAAGGCGAATATAATTTGGTATCCTCCGACCTGAGATACATATTGGGTTTTGATATTCACCAATGTGTCATACCTTAAGCTAGTTCTTCACTGACCTGAAATAATGGACAGTACATAAGACTACGTTTAGGTATGACACGAGGTGATTGTGAAAACATATGTAGTCAAGATGGAATTTGTTCCTCTTATTCGTTGAGAGCAAGATGTATAAGGCCTGATCAAGTTAAATCAACAAGTAATGATCATTCTGTGTCCTTGGATTTAACATGACATCTGAAACAAAAGGATAAATGATTGATTCACCTAAATCATTTCAAGTTGGATACTTGAAGGGGATGATGTTATTGAATGGCTTTTAGTCGTACGTATTAAGGATAGTAAACCGTTGTTAGGCGGTATTTACTACTTGCATCAATCTTTTATGAATCTTGTGCAAGTGGGAGATTGTTGGATTCTTTATGCCCAAGGCACATAGAATATTGACGTGGTTAGTACGTTATGATCCAAGTCGGGTCATACCCAATAACAAGCTTAGCAAACACCAATTTTATTTAGTTAATGATATGATCATACAATTAAATAATTACACCAATTTAGAAAATAGGTTTTCTAAATAAATTGCATATGAGATGGAACAACTTATAAGAATATTTTGTTCAAGAATATTATTTTATAATGTTATTTAGATTAGTTAAATAACATCAAATAATATAAGTGTGTGTATATGAGTTATAAAATTAAAGTTAATTTCATAACTCAACAAGTATTTAGTTAAAACAAAAGTTTATAAAATTTTAAGGGGGAAAACCCTTTTTCAAGAGAACTTCGGCCGCCTCTTTTGGGTGTGTGCTTTCATTTGTCTTGAAAAGTGCTATCCTTGATTACACACACACCTACCCTCTCTCTCTCATACATGCAAAGGGCCATCAAGAACAAGTTTACTTCTCCACTTTCTTGAAGAAAAGCAAACTGAAAATTTGGATTTTGCAGCTTGTTTTGGTCGATTTTGGTGTTCAAATCCTAGCAATAAGATGTTTGCTTGATGCTTGTGGGTATGCAAGATTGAGGGCACCTCTCCTTGGTGTTTAGTTTGTTCAAGAACTTCATTTTCTTCATCTATCTCATGTTTTCAGCAGCTCTACAAAGGTAGTTTGTATGTGTTGTATTTGGTTGTATTTGGTTGTTATTTCTTCTTGATAGCTAGTCCATTCACATATATTTGATCCTATGTTCTTGGGTTTGTTGTTACTAAGTAATATGCTTTAAAATTTCAGTTCCTAAAACATATTAGTAAGCTATGATTCCGCTGCGTTTTCATGTTTAAATGGTTAAACAACTTTGATATTGAGTCCAACAAACCCAACACATGTAAACATAACACTAAAACAAACTTATGTTGTATATAATAAATTTATATTTTTGTAAACATGCTAAGATAAATATATTAATATAGGTCATCAATGACCCTAAGAAGATACATTTGAGGGAGATAATACACGGGCCTCTCTCTTATGTTCAATCACACCAGGATTATTTGGTTAATGGTTACAAGTTTCACACACAAACCGCTTACCAAGGGTGGGTCACTCAAATAGTGGTGTGTGTGTGAAAGGGGTTTCTTAAAACAAAAATGAAAGTGAGTACTATGGGTTGGTGGATGAAATCCTAGAGGTGGAATATCATAGTGACTTAGGAAGTCGTGTTGTCATTGTGTTCAAATGAACTTGGTTTGATCCTATGCCGATGACCTGTTTTGTTGTATATGACCTGTTATCTTGTATATAATAAATTTATATCATTGTAAACATGTTAACATAAATATAGTAACATTTTGTTGTGTTCAAATTCACCCTAATATGGTTGCTATTAAACCCAAGGTAATAGGATGTGTTAATGACCCGTTTATCCTAGCATCTCATGTGCAACAAGTGTATTATACACCATATCCCTCAAACGAAAAACGATTGAAAGATTGGTGGGCTGTTTGTAAAACAACAACGAGGGGGGTTTATGAACTTGCTAAAAAAGTTAGTGAAGTAGGTGATAGAGATAACGAAGAAGATGAGCATGTCTTTTAAGATAATCAAAGGTTAGTATGTACATCAAGTGTACTTGATGATGATTTGCTCCTTGTTATTCGTGTAAAAGAAGAGATAATTGAAAAAGCCAACAATATAAATGATGATGGTGTAGAAGTCGCGTTTGAAGACACTGATTTAGATGATGATGATATTGAAGAATTTGAAGATTCATATTCAGATTAGTGGTTAGTTATTAGTAATATTTATAAGCTAAAATATAATTATTAAATCTTTAATTAATGTTTTATATAATGGTTCTTGTTGATATTAATGTTTTTTTACTAATTTCTATATATTAGAGTTGTTATGAATACTAATAACTTTATTTTTGTCACAGAAATTATGGCATGTGGTTCAATAGAAAGCAGTAGAAGGTGGCGCTCGAGGTGGCAGTCAAGGCATTGTTTAATATATTATAGGAAATATCTAACACCTTGAATTTTTCAAAGATTCAAAGGAGGCCTAAAGTTCTCACGTAGAAGGGGTTCTCACGCGAACTAATAGTTCTCTCGTGAGAACATCTATGAAGGAGGGAAACCCTATAGATATGCGGAGCACCTTTTACCTCCACTTCACGTGAAAAGTTTTGTTGCTATTTCTTAGAGAAAGAGAGGCAAAAGGTTAGAGAGAGAAAGCGGTGCAAATGGTGTTTAAGGTATGTATTCGATGACATTTGATGTTTCTATGCATTAATGAATGATTGTAATGATATTAGTGCATGATTATGTAGTTTCTGATTAAAATGTTGTAAGGCTGTAAGGCCCAGTTTCCAGGCAGCCTCACAGTTGGATTTGGACATCGGAAACACAAGTTCTCGAACATCAAATTTCATTAATATGCACAGCGGAACATATAAAAATTTTCATCATTTAAACATTTACATCAAAAAGATAACTATAGTTATCAACTCAAAATCTACGCCAGGATGCCACTCTTGACTATATGCCAGGTAGTTTCCATATCCATGCCATGCTCACTCCAAAATGTATAGCATACTTGTCAATCTAATATGCATACAAAAGTCAGCGACGTTGAGTGAATTCTAGATTTATTTTATCAAAACTTTATCATACACATACTTTATCATACTCTGTTTAAACTTTAGCTTTCTTTATCATACTTTAACATCTCATAAACTTTAACATCTCATAAACTTTAACATCTCGCTTACATTAGAGTATGATTACTTTATCAATTATAGAACTCGTTCTATAACTATACTTTAGCCCTTTACTTTAGCGTTTACTTTATCATCATATTACCCATACTTTATCGTTACTTTATCTGTACTTTAGCTTTATTCTTTTACTTTATCTTTGAACTTAGCACAAAGCTTAGTTCCTTTACCAGGTGAGAATGCAACATATGTCATTCTCCTTAGCAGGTGAGCATACCCAAAGTATAGCTCCTATACGAGGATGTAACAAATACCATCCTCCTTTAGTGGTTGAGCACACCGATGTGTAGCTCCTATGTGAGGATGCACCAAGCAAACTCCTTTACCATTTGAGTTCACCAATATGTAACTCCTATGAGAGAATGCACCAAGCAAACTCCTATATGTGAATGCACCAAGCATATCTCCTTTAGCGTTTGTGTACACCGATGTGTAACTCCTATGTGAGAATGCACCAAGCATTTTTCCTTTAGCGTTTGAGTACACCCATTTGTAACTCCTATTTAAGAATGCGCCAAGCAAACTCCTATGTGAGAATGAACCAAGCATATCTCCTTTAGCGGTTTGAGTACACCGATGTGTAGCTTCTATGTGAGAATGTAATGAGTACAATTCTCCTTTGGTTGTGCTTGCAAGACTTCTTTAGCACACTTTGATGTTTTCACAGCTGTGCTTTATTGGGTAACTTTTCTTGAATTATTATTCAAGTTCTTTAGCATTCACATATGACTTTATGATCGCTCTTTACCCACTTTAACTATAATGATATATAATATTTATATATCTACATACTTTAACTCTTTAGCATTAAGTTCATCATTAGTTTTTCTTTATTGTTCATTATATGGGATAACATTACACACAAACAATCAAGTTTTCGTGCGAGAACATAATTCGCGTGAGAACTCCACCTTTTGCCCAAGAAATCCACCTTTCATGCAAGAACTCCTCATTCGCATGGGAATATCATCATTCGAGCGAGAACTTCCCCTGATGCGACACCTTGATGGACAAGTTTCTTCATTCGCTCGAGAACTTTTGAAAAGTAACCGTTAGGCGCGAAAACCTACTTTCCGCACGAGTACTCGGTCTTCGCGTGATAACTTTTCTGCTGCACAAAACTATATCCACAAGTTATCGGTTCTTTAACTACTTTAACGCCTAGGACTTACTATAACAGTTTATATCATCATACTTTATCAAAACATTCATTAAGGTATGCATGCATATTAGCCCTAAACATGGAAAACACGTAAAAGAGGGGTCTAGAAACTCACCTCGTGAAGTATTAGCACAAACATGACGTCCTTGAAGCCTTTATCTAATGAAAAACTACATAACCACATGTTATATTCATCAAAAATTGTTCCTTAGTACATAATACAAGTTACTACACGAGTTACATACCTTAACACTTCGTTTCTTCACTTTCTCTCTTTACGCAGTCATTTTCTCTCTCTAACAGCAACATTTTTCGTATAAATGAGTGTCAGGCATGGGTGTTCACAGCTTTTTATACCCAGATCCACTTTTCGCAGACATCTTGCCCGAGAACTATCTTTTCGCGCGAAAACTCTACCTTTCGCGCGAGAAGTTCTCTTCACGCGATAACTTCTTCTGCCTTTTTCTTCTTGAAATTTTCCAGCGTTACAAGTCCACCCCGTTATTTAGGTTTCATTCTCGAAACCTATCAGTCGTCAAAAAAATAAGGGTAGTGCTGCTTCATCTCTTCCTCAATTTCTCAAGTGGACTCTGACCCCTTCCAGTGTTTCCACTGTACTCGCACAAGTGGAACCACTTTATTTCTTAACATCTTTTCTTTCCTGTCAATGATGGCCACGGGCTGCTCCATATAATTGAGCTGTTTGTCAACCTCAATGTCCCCAAGTGGCATGATCATATCCTCATCGGTTTAGCACTTCCTCAGATGAGATACAAGGAACGTCGGGTGAATTCCACTTAACTCATCGGGTAGCTCCAATCGATTGGCTACCTCTCCTACTCGGACAATGATTCGGAAGGGCCCAATAAACCTCGGGCGCAACTTCCCTCGCTTCTTGAATCGGATGATCCCTTTCCAAGGCGATACTTTCAACATAACTCTATCGTCCACCTTGAATTCGATCGGTCTACGCCTCTTATCAACGTATGTATTTTGTCTATCCTTTACAACCTTCATAAAGTCCTTGATCTTTTCCAACTTTTGGTTGTAGCCTCAATCAACTCAAGGCTTCCGAACTCCTTTTGACCGATATCGCCCCAACACACAGGCGTCCTACACCTTCTACCGTAAAGCATCTCATAAGGAGGTATACCAATGCTGGCATGATAACTGTTGTTATATAAGAACTCGGCTAATAGTAGGTGTTCGTCCCAACTTCCACCAAAATCAATGACGCGTGCCCGAAGCATATCTTCTAGCGTCTGGATAGTTCTTTCCGACTAACCATCTGTTTGAGGATGGTAAGCCATACTGATATGTAACCTTGTCCCCATCACATCATGAAACTTCTTCCAAAACTTTGATGCAAACTGGGTGTCATGGTTAGACACAATAGAAACCATGACGAGTTACGATCTCTTTGATAAATAGATCCGCTAATCGCTCAAACGAGTATGTTTCACGGATTGGCAGAAAGTGAGCACTCTTCGTCAATTGTTCAACTATCACCCATATGGCCTCATAACCCTTGCCGTACGTGACAACTTCATGATGAAGTCCATGGTGACGTGCTTCCATTTCCACTCGGGTACATCCAAAGGCTAGATTTTACTGTATGGCTTTTGATGCTATGTATTCACTTGCAAGCAAGGCACTTACTCACATACTCGGCTATGTCGCGCTTCACTCACGACCACCAATAATCTTTCTTCATGTCTTGTTACATTTTTGTGGCACCGGGATGAATTAAGTATCGAGTCTTATAAGCCTCGTCCATGATATTTCCTCTTATATCCCCATTACAAGGTATCCACATCCATCCAGATCGAGTCTGACACCGAGAGTATTCTCACCCAACTCTGCCACTAAACCCTTCCTATGCTCGGAATTAATCCGATCTTCTCTCAGCGCCTTCTCGTGAAACTCCTTGACTTGTATCATCACGTCAGCGGTCATAACCAACTGATAAGCCTTCACCCAAATCGGCTCGGGTCTCTCCTTTCGGATAAGGGCATCTGCCACAACGTTGGCCTTGCCCAGATGGTAACTAATCTCACAGTCGCAGTCTTTTAGGAACTCTAACCACCGCCTCTACCTCTATCTCATATTAAGATCCTTCCACTCGAAGAAATACTTTAGGCTTTTGTGGTCTATAAAAATCGTGCACCTGTCACCATACAAGTAGTGTCTCCAGATCTTTAACGCGAATACCACAAAAGCCAGCTCCAAATCATGGGTAGGGTAGTTCACTTCGTGAATCTTTAACTATCAGGACGCGTACGCTATGACTTTAGTACTGTTAGGACCGCGTACGTACGGAGTACTAACTGATTCTAAGTTATACCAGATCAAATAGTGCGGAATCCTATTCGATTGGCGATCCAATCAAGGAGAACGAAAACAAGATCAATCCTAACGATTAGAAAACGTTAAGAATGGATTAGGAATGATCTAGGACGTTCTGTGAAGTTGGAATAGACGAACAGGGCGCTCTGGGTCGACTAGGGTTATGAATATTCGAAGTGTACCGTTTTTCCACGAACTAGGTGGTATTTATAGGTAAGGGTTTCTCATTCGGGCGACTGAACCATTCGCATGTTTCAGTCGTGCGATTGAGCTATGCGGTTGATCCATACGCACAACTGAGACTTCAATCGTACAATTGGTTCAATCTCATGCTTCAGTCTTCCGACTGATCCAGTCTCATGGTTCACTCGCATGACTGAGCCATTCGCATGAAATTATTCATGCGTATGGTCCATTGGCATGGCCCATTCGCATGATAACTTCATCATGTTAAGTTTGAATGTGTTAATCATTACAACATTATGCATACCAATTCAAACAACCACAAACCTATATAATTAATCATTGCACAACCCATTAATGAAATATATAAACATTATAACATAAACAACCAAATGTATCTCATAGTCAACGTTCAATTACATATAATCAAGACATTACAAAGATATTACATTCAGCTCAGAATCTAGGGACACATGTATCAACAAACTCCCCCTTGGACCTAGATTCCTCTAATGTCTTGCTTTACCCATAACCTCTTCGTACCTCTTAAACTTCTCCTCTCTGGTTACACCTGCATGTATTTCAAATACAAAGCAGAGGCGTATGACGTGCCGGAACTGGAGAGCTTGTACGATATCCTGCGAGTCATAGAACAGTGGCCACTTGTAGAGTGTATAAACATCATTAGCCGACAAGTTCGTAAGCCACATTGGGTCAAATACCCGGATGACATCCATCTGTCCATCTTTGTTCAACACTATGACTGCTTCAGCTGTTCGCCAATCATAGTACCACCATTTGAAATGCGAAGTGATGTCCTGAGGCATTTCCCTTAGAGGGATCTTTGACATGGTGCGCGGAGGACGCCACTTCAACACAATCTTTGGCTTCCCGGTTCGTGGATCAACTTCAGACCTTCGAATGTACCTCGTAGGTTGCTGAGGCCTGAAGTTCACCCACCGGGTGTGGTACTCTCTCTTTAACGCAACTTCGAACCAACCTGACATCTTTCTGGGATCAGCATAAAGAAGCTTTAGCTTTGCCAGTTGGTTGAGCTCAAACCCAGGTAGAGTTTTTAGATCGTGTGGGAATCTAAAATACTCGATACCTTTCTCTATTTTAACTGCATAAACGTTAAGGTCATCAAAATACGCCCATGATATAATTTTGCCAGACACCTTTGATGTTTCTTTACTCTGTAGAGCTTGGTGTAGGCATCAGACATTGGAGCACTTCGGTGGGCATGAAGATCCGCAAAACAAGCAGCCCATTCAGCCTTTCTCACTTTGACTTCCTCCTCAGAGGCTCTGGATGTATCTTCTTGTTTGTCGGACTCTTCTTCCATCTTATCCAGAGTATCAAACGTCTCGCTGACCAGATTGTCATCCAGATTTGGAATGACATGACCTTCAGTGTCAGTGTACTCTGGATAGCATTGGTCTGTTATATCCTCTATCTCAATCTCATCTACATCATGTAGTTCTTCTTCACTATCAACTTGAACTTCGGGAGCGTCTTTCAATATGTCATCGGGGTTGAGTCTAAACATTTCTGCCAACTGTTCCTTAGTGAAGCTGTGAATAATCTCTCCCTCTTCTGGGGTATACTCAACTGATCTTCTTACGATTCCCTATAGATCAAGAATCATTGTTAATTGACTCTTGACCTGTTGTAGGGGTTCGACATCATATTCATCTCTTTGAGTTTGGATCTGCTTGATTTAAACATGCAACACAATATTTGTTAGTAAGTAATCAAACACAATCATTATTAAGACAAAAGATATAAACATTAATTACACAAGTGTTACACAATTTTCCAAATACAAAAGCCTTTAAATACAGAAACATAAATAACTAATCAGTACTTTTGTCTTGAATTTCAGGAGTATCTTTAGGTGGGGCAGACGTAGAGGTTCCTTGGTCTTGATGTTGTTTAGTACGCCTCTCGTCTGCTGCTTCATCACTTTGTTCTCCTGCAGCCTCTCCTCCTTCATCATCATCATCATCTTTCTTGTCATCACTATCACTACCTTCATTACTTTCATCATCCTCATCATCGTCATCCTCTTCATCATCGTCCTCACCCTCATCATCATCACCTTCATCACCATCACCTTCTCCAATCTTGAGGGGCTCACTCTGAGAGCCTTTCAGTTTTAGCACTAGAGTCTTATGAGCCGCCTCTAGCTTCTCAATCTTTGCATCTGACTCAGCCTCGTGTTGAAGCAAGCCAGTGATCTGATCAGTCTGAGAGGTGATCAACTGGGCTTGCGAAGAGGTCAGCTCCCTCAGTTTCTCAATCTCAGCTGCTTGTGACGAACTTTGCTCTTGCAGCTGGAGAATCTGAGTTGTCTTAGCCTTATCAGTGGCTAGTAGCTGGAGCACCATGCTGTTTAGAGCAGCAAGTTGCTCAACCACCGAGACAGGTGGTAGGACTGAGCTCGAAGGGGCAAATGAGGTTTGGGTTTGGTGAGTGGTGGTTGTAGTGGTGACTGTGGTGTAGATGGGAGGAGAGGGATGGCTGTAGTGGGGGGTACAGTGGTGGTGGTGGAAGATATGTGAGAATGATGTGGTGGTATAGTAGTGGTGGTGGTTTGGGGTGTTTGGGATGTGGTGGATGTGGTGGCAGTGGTGATGGGTGTAGAGACGGAGGTGGTGAGTCTAAGCCTCTTTCCCTTCTTACCATGCGGTCTGGCCATGGTTTTCTTCCTCTTCCCGTAGATACCGGGGCAGCAGTCTGTGTACTGGGTGCATCAGGTGAGTATGCGGGATCTAATTCTGTTTGTGTAGCCCCCGATGTCCCAGTCTGCCCTCCAACAGCCCTCATCCCCTTTTCAGTGGCAACCACCTTGCTGCCTTGCCTTCGGGTCAAGCCCTCTTCCTCACTCTCTTCCTCATCCTCATCAGGTGGACAGAAGTGAGGTACGAACCCAGCAGTAGTAGTGTCAGTGTGAGGAGGTGGCTGGGCTGTATGTGTGGAGGTGCCCCCAGATGTAACGGGCCTAGCATCGCCATCATGGCTGTCATCATCATCAGAATCATCTGATGGAATAGCAATCACCTCAGTATCTGACCCACTATCATCATGACGCCACTTGCGTCTCCCTGGGGCAACATAATCAGCCCGGTCCAGATGCCCTATTAACCTCTTCATCGCTGGCTTGACTTGCTTGCCTCTGTACACCCTCATACGACCCAGGGTGGTGTCATCCATAATCTCTAGAGGCACAGCATCACTCTTTTCTTTGGGAAGGTCGGGCAACTTCTCATTAAATATAAGCTGTAAGAATCTAGGGTACATGCAGAACCCCTCCTTCCCCTTGGCCTCAAGGTTCTCTATCAGATACATGAATATCATATTGGAGAAGTTGAAAGGGTGATTGAGGACCAATGCGACATATGCAATTTGAATTTGGTCCGACAAGTCATCGAAACCACCCCTTCTCGACGCGATGCACTTAAGAATGACATGTGCTAAGTACTTGTACTGTGGGCTCAGGTTGCTCTTGTTCAGCACACCTGAGCTAATGTCTCCACATTACCCAATCCTCAGAAAGCATCCACGAACTGTAAGAGGATGGATCTTGAGTGGGTGCGAATCATCATCTCCAAAGTCTAAAACCCTCCTTATATCTGCGGCTGTTATCACGATCTCCCTACCGAAGATAGAACTTCTAATGCAGTAGGGCTCCACTGATCTGTCAACTGAAGCTCCCTCCCAAAACGACTGATGTAGTGACTGATAGGGAGCACATGGAGTAGATATGGCTTTGAAGATCCGAGATCTTCTCAAGAAGTCAATAATGCCCACAAACTCACCACCATTCCTTGAGGTGGAATCCAAGTGAGCACAGATGTTGTGCTTTGGATTGATTAGCCAACGGTTAGCCATATTCCTGTAACACATAGCAAACATATGTTAGAAACGTGTAAAACAGAGTTTGACTAAATCAGAAACCAGTATAGTTCAATCGTGCGATTGAACTATGCGACTGGGTTTAGTCGGATGATGTGTTCTGCGATTGAGTTATCCGACCGAATGATATCATTCGGATGACTCATTCGGCCGATTGAATGAATCACTTCTTTCAATCGGGCGATTGGAGTTCATTCTGTGAAACCAGTCGTATGGCAAACTCAATCCATTCGCATTATCCATTCGGCCGATTGAATGAGTCGCCTCTCTCAATCGGTCGATTGAAGTTCATACTGGGAGACCAATCGCATCGTAGAAAACTGTTCCATTTCAAACTCAGATTTATCAAATGGCTGAATTAACCGTTAAGTTCATGTCCATTAGACTCGCAATCATGTAACTAAGCCACCTAATCCATTTATTTTAACATTGTTTGTGATTAAGGCAGTCTATTCTCAAGATTTGTTACGGTGCAACTTCTAGGGCAAATGCGGACTGATTTCATATCAGATTTGACGTTTTTGATTCATCTTTGTGTCGCATATTACCTGTGTAACAAATACAAATGGTCAGAATGCGTTATCACAAGTATTAAAGATCAAACAGAAAATCGGCAGAGTATCAGTGCGAATCGGAAATATTAGGGCGAATGATGTCTGGGATCGACTAAGGAGGCTATTTATAGCCAGACTCAGTTCAATCGGCCGACTGGACTCATTCGCTTTGCTCATTCAGCCGAATCAAAATCAAGACTTACGATCGAGTCTAATCGCATGATTCATTCGTGCGATTGAAACTGGGTCGTACAATTCACTCATTCGCATGGTCCTTTCGATCAACTGACCTCCATTCGCACGTTTGACCTAATCGGTCACTTTCAATCGGCCGATTGGTCTCATTCGCATGGTCCAATCTTACGATTGAGTTCAATCGTATAGCCCATTCGTATAAACATACTCATGATGAAGGAGTGCGATTGGGCTACACTTGTGCCATCGTAATCATTTAGTTTGCTGACACATAGTTTTCCTTAAACAGTTGATAAAACATTATACTCAATTGATCATCTCAGACATGATCCATTTAACCACCCGATCACCTCAGACGTGATCCATTTATCCACCCGATCACCTCAGACGTGATCCATTTATCCTTTCAGAAACAGTTTTAAATAAACATTAAGCTCATTCAGTGACGTTTAGCAGATAACAGTATACACAGTCCAACATGACTCATTATACTAAGAAATAAATAAAATTTAAACTACGAACAAAAATGAACATCTTTTTGTGATTTTTGTTAGGGCAGGTTTGTGTAGCCTATCCGCATTGACATTATATCAGGAACAGACTCATTTGGAATCAGACAAGCATATACACCATTACTTGGAACATTATGAGTTGATTTCATTTTTCAAGATTACATATCATAGTTTGTTCTGATCTAAGACTTCCAAGTACTAACTGGGAATCATGTTTAATATGATACGTAACACACTTAGATTGTCAACTTCAGTCGGTGCATACAAGACGATTGTCAGTATACTTGTCCACTTTAAATTCATACACAAACTTTTGACATACATTGGTAATGTATTAAGTAATATTATTTCAAACAACATTTGTGTATCCCACACTTATATGGTAATCAGCATTCCTTAAAGAGCTTTCGAGCGGTCTTTAGGTATTTTTGCAAGAAGAGACTATTCTTAGATCTTTCAAAGAGAAGCCAATCCTCAGGTCAGTACCATCGCACAGCAGAGAGGCGGCAAACAACAATGAAGTCTAGAATATATAGGTTATGCTTATCCTCAGGTCAGTGCCATCGCATAGCAGAGAGGCACACAACCTATCTCCTTGTTAGAGCATTTCTTATTTTCTTTTGCACATAGCGCACCAACAACATAAGTTATCAGCTTGATTACGCTAGTATTCATTTTTTCGTGCTTTTGCTCTTTTTGTGGTCATTTGCACACCTTTGGTGGCATTTATTTGCTCGTTATCCCTTATCGGAAGAACTGATTGTGTTAACCAGTGATAAGATGGGAACCCACAGTTGATTGAACCTTTTAGTTTAGATTAAGTTTACCAATGAAGTCTACTTGTCTATTATGTTGAATCTACTGACACATCATATAATGAACTAGCACCTCCCTAGATCAACTTTCTCCGTGTAATTACAGTAACAATCAAACGTACTATCATTTTCCCATTTGTTAGACTTAGACTTCTCTGATGTTTTATATTTTTAGTAAATTAATTAACATTTTTGATCTCAAACTCATTTTGTTGTTCCAAATAACTCGATGCCTGTGTACTATCATCTTCCATTTTGTCGAGTCACATTTCCTGTTTTGTTGTCTTTGCCTTTTCAGCTTTACTCACCTTCCCCCCCTTTTTTTAAGTAAATGCATACTGAAATAAATCTCCCCCTAAAATTCTAAAACAAAAAATCTTTTGTGTTTTGGATTTTATACGACATGGGAATAAAAAAAAATAAAATAAAATGAAAGAAAAAGAAAATAAACAAATAGACACGAGTCGGACTATGTATCTGCTTCTTCAGCAATCACATCACTTTTCTTTTTAACGCCGTTGACCTCTAGCAGATATAAAAATCTTGGTTTATCAAACGGTTTGGTGTAAAGGTCAGCGCGTTGAAAATCCGTGTTAATTTTGACCACATCAATTAAGTGTTTTTCATAGCAATCGCGTATGAAATGATACTTTATGCCTATGTGTTTGGTCTTAGGATGTTGAACCGGATTTTTAGTTACTGCAATGGCAGCAGAATTATCAACATAGATAGGAGTAGAAGTGAAATGCAAACCGTAATCCCGCATTTGCTGTTGAATCCAAATGATTTGAGAGCAGCAGCTGGCGGCGGCAACGTATTCAGCTTCACAGGTAGACAGAGCAACGGATGTCTGCTTCTTGCACTGCCAAGTTACTAATCTTCTCCCGAAAAATTGACAACCTGCTGACGTAGACTTGTAATTCATTTTGCAGCCTCCGTAATCCGAGTCACTATACGCCGTTAGCTCAAAGTCATCATCATGAGGATACCATAACCCCAGTGTTGGGTTACCCTTCAGATAACGAAAAATCCTCTTGACTCCAATCAGATGATTGACTTTAGGTTTTGCCTGATATCGGGAACATAAACATGTGGCATACATGATATCTGGACGAGAGGCAGTGAGGTACATGAGAGATCCGATCATCCCGTGATACATGGTGGCATCCACCAAATCCCCATTCTCGTCAGGAGCCACATCATGATTGTGGCGAGAGGGGTACCGGCTGCAGTGATATTTCCATATCAAAGCGACTAAGAATGTCACCGACATACTTAGTTTGATGCAAAAAGATGCCGGTAGGTGTTTGGTCCACCTGTAATCCTAGGAAGAACTTCATTTCTCCCATGCCACTCATCTCAAACTCAGCCTTCATCACAGATTCAAAATCTTTACATAATCCTTCGTTTCGTGACCCGAAAATTATGTCATCCACATAAATCTGCACCAAAGCAAATCACCATCCTTCTCTTTGATGAACAATGTACAGTCAATAACACCCCTGCGAAAGCCATGTTTCATCAGATGGGTGGAGAGCTTTTCATACCAAGCTCGAGGAGCCTGATGTAGCCCATACAGAGCCTTGTCTAACTTGTACACTCTGTCCCGATGATAAGGATCTTCAAATCCTTCGGGTTGTCTTACATACACTTCTTCATGGATTTCCCCATGCAAGAATGCACTCTTAACATCTAGTTGATAAACTTTGATCTTCATGTAAGAGGCGTAGGCTAGAAAGATACGAATTGCTTCCATTCTAGCTACGGGAGCAAAGACTTCATTGTAGTCGATTCCTTCGACTTGTCTGAAGCCTTGAACAACCAACCGTGCCTTGTTTCTGATAACGACACCTTGGTCATCCTTCTTGCACTTTAGTACCCATTTGGTACCAATTACCTTTACTCCTTTTGGTCGGTCAACAAGAGTCCACACTCCAAGTTTCTTGAACTGTAGCAACTCCCCTTGCGTAGCATTGACCCATGCTTCATCCTTAAGGGCATCACTTACGTGTTTGGGTTCAATTTGAGAGACAAAACATTTGTAAGCTCCATCATTCACGTAGCCCTTTTCCATTACATCAGTGTAATCAGCAGTGTATAATCGACTTCTAGTCTGCACGCCGGAGTGAAGATCACCAATGATAGCCTCTGGCGGATGACTTGTACTGATCCTAGTCAACGGAGTTGTAGGAACGATAACTTCAGATTCCATAGTCGTGACTGGAGGTTCAGTGTCTGTGGTTCCAGATGCAGGTGAAACACCTGAAGAGCTCCCTTCTTGATCAACATTAGGTGGTTGAGCTGGTTAAGTTTCTTCTTCATCCTCTGAGGAGTCGTCACTATCATTTTGATCATCTAAGGTGGATCCCGATGACCCACTTGTAGGAGTGGTATTGCTAGTATCCAGAGTCGGTGAGTTGAGAACATCGTGCAGCATCTGAGTAGCAATATCATCATCTGAAACTATCTGAGGAAGATTGAATGATTTGAAAAATCCATCGTAGTCGGAGAATGACGATGGGCCTTTTCCAGCAGGGGGAATAGTGAAATGTTGAACATCAACGTTGCACCATACTTCTACCTGACCAGTAGAGTTGTTGTAAACTCGTTTAT
Source organism: Flaveria linearis (assembly GCA_024085815.1). NCBI lineage: Eukaryota > Viridiplantae > Streptophyta > Magnoliopsida > Asterales > Asteraceae > Flaveria > Flaveria linearis. Next base: position 59,595,608 of record CM044007.1, on the reverse strand, counting down.
CGGGTATACTGTATCCCAGAAAGATCCCCTGATCTGCCTTTTCATTGAACTTGTCTTCTTGAGTTTTCTTCAGAAGAGTACAAGGAGCACCGAAAGGTTCCAAATACTCCAGGTTTGGCTTACGCTTCTGTAGCAACTCATAGCAAGTTTTCCCGTGCCTCTTCACTACTGACACACGATTAAGTGTGTAGCAGGCGTTAGCTACAGCCTCGTTCCAGAACTATACTAGCAGTTTTGAGTCTGCCAACATAGTTATGGCTGTCTCGATCAGACTCCTGTTCTTTCGCTCAGCAACTCCATTCATCTGTGGAGTGTATGCAGAGGTGAATTGATGAACAATTCCTTTTTCTTTGCAGAATGCATCCATCCACTGATTCTTGAACTCGGTTCCATTATCTGAACGAATCTTTCGCACTTTAAGCTTGTAAAGTGACTCCAGAGTTGTGACCAGCACTTTGAATGACTCAAATGTTTCTGACTTAGCTTTCAGAAACATAACCCACGAGAATCATGAGTAGTCATCGGTGACTACGAAGCAGTACCAGTCTCCAGCGATACTCTTCGTGCTAACTGGACCGAAAAGATCCATGTGCAGTAGCTCCAGGGGTATCTCAATAGAATGGACATTCTTGGTCTTGTGAGATTTCCTGGTTTGCTTTCCCTTCTTGCATGAGACACAAAAATCAGGAAGCTTGAAGTTCTTGACAGGAACTCCATCAACAAGGTTGTTATGAATCAGGTGATTCATCTTCCTATGATTAATGTGTCCCATTCGTCTGTGCTAAGAAATGGAGTCCTTCTCTGTAGCTTTAGATAAGAAACATTGAACAGAAGAAGCACTAGTAGAGGCATTTGACATATCTAGAACATATAAGTCATTATATCTAGATGCAGACATTAATACCTGTTCCTCTGGAATATCCATTTCTTTCTTCAGAATGTAACATTTGCGATTATCAAACATTACTTTGAATCCCTTGTCACAAATCTGAGACACAGAAAGCAGGTTGTTTTCTAACTGCTGAACGAAGTTCACTTTATCGAACCTTACCTTATCATTACCTACTTCGCCCTGAGCGGTAATGTATCCTCCTTTATTACCAGCAAATGAAACGTGGCCCCCTTTAATTTCTTTGACATTGAAAAGGAGAGACTTGTTTCCCGTCATGTGCCTGGAAGCTCCGCTATCTACGATCCATGTATTTGTAGACACACTATAGCGGACAACCTGCACATATGAGAAAATCATCAGTTAAGGAGGGGGACCCAAGCCTTGACTGGCTTGGGTTTCCCAGAGGAATCAACCATCATGAATTCGACCCACTGTCCTTTATCAGTGGGTGGAATCTCAACTTTCAGATTATCCTTGCTTTCAGACACACCAGCTGTCTTGGCTTTCCATAAACCATCCCTGTGAAAAGATTGTTTGTGGTAAACCTTAGATTGATTTACGGTTTGAGCATATGTTTTAGATTCAGAAACAGGTTTTACCTCTGGCATCACGGACTTGTCGGGGACTAGTCTGTATTGCCTTTGGCGAGGTGGAGACGAAAAGACCTAGAAGGTGTTTTAGACCTAATAGGGGTTTTTGATCTAACTGGAGTCTTAGAACGCTGTTTTGAATCTATTTTGACTTTGTCATGTAGCTCAACCTTAGTTCTAGGTGTCTGATAGCGAGGACAGTTAGTCGAAATATGACCGCGCTGACCACAAGTATAGCAGGATCTCCATTCATCAGGGCTAGGAGATCTCTTGTGGGGCGGTGAATAAACCTCAGATTCTTTCTTTTATTATCATTTTTAAGATTTTCACCTCCTTTGACAAATTTAACTTGTTTAACATGATTTAAGTTTTGTCTAGGAAATTGGTGATTATCTTGTTTCACTGGTTTAGCTTGAGTGATTTTGGAAATCTTAGGTTGTGTGGAAGTTTACTTTTTACCCAACCCAAGAGATGCTTGAACATTCTCTTCTACTTGTTTGCCAGTGATTTGTGTGCTTGTAGTGCTTGATTTAGAATCTGTCTGGTCAGGAACCGAAGAGGCAGTGGCAACTGCTGTATCCGGATCACTGACTAGAGGAGTTGTCACCACATGATCCTTTATGGGGTTATCATTAATTGGACGTTGTTTGATGTTTAAAAAGGACTCATGTGGTGGTGGCACAACTTTATAACCCAACCCCTCCCCGTTGTTGCGTTCTTTAACCAAGTTCTTCAAAATATGTGAGGAACTAGCTAGACTGTGAAGTCTTTGTTTCAAAGACTCGTTTTCAACTTGCAAAACTGCTCGTTCCTTCTTAGTTTCTTCTATTGTCTTAAGATAAAACTTGATGTCATTTTCTTGGTTAAAGGCAACAACTTCAGTTTCTTTTAACTGTTTCTTTAAAGCATCAATCTTTTCTTTATAACTGTTTTCATTCTGTTTTAAGATTTTGTTTGCTTTAGTGCACAGTTTTAAATCATTTACTAAGTTATCATTATGATCTAATAACCTAGCAAATTTCAAGTCTATGCTTTCCCTAAATTTTTCACAATCAACACAAGCATGTTTAGTAAATAAATCATCCTTTGATTCTACCTGTGCCGATGTAGATGTTCCAGCCATGAAAGCATTTTGGGGTTCAGATTGTGCTTCAGACATTGCAGTCAGTTCATTCTCCACAAGCTGATCAATATCAGCTATGTCATCATCCAATTTAGCATTTTCAGGCTCAGCTGAGTTCTCCCCCTCACTTGCTGAGTCTTCATTCAGATCCTCGACAGAAGCTATGTTGGCTTCCCCATCAGATAAGAATCGGAAGGACCAGTCCTGTCCTTCATCACCCTGTGCCACCAAAGCCTTGGAATCACTTCCGGCTGGAACTGGCTTCTTGTCTTTATCTTGCCTGTTGAACGAGGAGAATGGATTTCCATTCCCAGTCTTTTTAGGCTTCACACATTCCCTCTTGAAATGTCCTTTCTCACCACAGTTGAAACACGTGACTTTGGACTTGTCAAACCCAAAAGTAGTATCTTTTGTAGCCACGAGATTCTGCCCTGTCTTCTTTACAAACTTCTTCGCTCGTCGCACAGCACTCGCGAGAGCCCACATAATATCCATTCTCTCCATCTCATTTTCATCCACCTGCTCATAGTCCTCATCAGCCAGGTGGCAGTTTCCTATCTTCCCTGCAACCAAACCATCATAGGAATGAACCACTGCAGCAAGTAGGTCCATGTGTTCCTTGGCCACTTCCACAGTGACTTTACCCAAGTTCTCAGTTATTAACTTTGTCGAGTGAGATTCAGTAGTACTGTGTTGAACCCCTGATGAAACAGATGACTCCCCCAGACGATGAGCTTTGACCAGATGTATTAGAAACAAATGCAGTCTGCAGAGGAGCATTGGACGACTTTGCAATTGGAGTTGGAGTGATGTTGTAAAGAGTAGGATCCTGTGCATATGCACCCTTCTTCGCCTTATACTTATGTCTTACCTCTTCCTCTCGCAGTTTCATAATGAAGTCATTTATATCCAAAGTCTCAAGAACTGAATTGTGTCTCAAGGAGGAAATAAATGAATCCCATTTTTCTGGAAGACCTTCAGCTAAACTGGCGACCTTTTCTTCTTTAGACGTTGTAACCCCATGAGTGTGTAGTTCACTTATTAAATGATAGAAGCGGTCAATGATGTCATCTAAGCTCTCGTTCCCAATAACAGAGAAATTGTCAAACTCCTTTTTGAGAGCTTTGGCCTTCAAGGATTTCAGAGTGGAACTCCTTTCATACCTTTTTTCAAGAGCTTTCCAGAACTTTTTACTCTGTTTCTGATCCGAATACTGATGGAATATTTCTTTAGGAATTGACTGGGTTTGCATAGCGTAAGCCTTCTTCTCAGCGTTATAGGCAGTCTTTTGAGCATCCGTCATTCCACTTAACGTTAATGGCAAACCATCAGCACCAACTGGCATTGTGTGACCAGTTTCAATAGAATTCCATAGATTAGTATCCACCCCATTGAGATGGATCTCAAACCTTTGCTTCCACTGCGGGAACTCATCAATCGATAGAAGCTTAGGCGGCTTGTTGTGATTACCAATCTCATTCTCCAGAAGCAGTAGGTTTTGGATCCTAGAGTCCTTCCTGCTGAGAATGCGAAGTTTTCCGAGTCCATGATAAATGTTGACTTAACTTGAAAAACAGACTATTTATGCGACTGGGATGCGATTGAACTCAACCGTGCGAATGAACAGGCGACTGAGCTACAATCGTGCGATTGAACACAATCGGGCGAATGGACAAGGCGACTGACTGAAACTGGGCGATTGGAGTTGACGATTGACTCAATCGGGCGACTGGATATACGACTGACTTAATCGGGCGACAGAACTGAGCGACTGGGTTCAGTCGTACGATTGAGATAATCGTGCGACTGGGTCGGCTGAAAGCGAGATTTTTCGCAAACTTTGACCTAGAATGCAAGTTTTTGCACCCTAGACGGCTGAAACTCGAAAAACACTGTTTTTCCAGAACATGCACACGTAAAGACTCGATTTTTAGCAGAAAGATTGGATCTTTTTGCGTAAAAACGTGGACTTTTTCACGAAAACGATTGAATCAACGAAGAATGAAGAGCCTAGGCTCTGATACCACTTGTTAGGACCACGTACGTACGGAGTACTAACTGATTCTAAGTTATACCAGATCAAATAGTGCGGAATCCTATTCGATTGGCGATCCAATCAGGGAGAACGAAAACAAGATCAATCCTAACGATTAGAAAACGTTAAGAATGGATTAGGAATGATCTAGGACGTTCTGTGAAGTTGGAATAGACGAACAGGGCGCTCTGGGTCGACTAGGGTTATGAATATTCGAAGTGTACCGTTTTTCCACGAACTAGGTGGTATTTATAGGTAAGGGTTTCTCATTCGGGCGACTGAACCATTCGCATGTTTCAGTCGTGCGATTGAGCTATGCGGTTGATCCATACGCACAACTGAGACTTCAATCGTACAATTGGTTCAATCTCATGCTTCAGTCTTCCGACTGATCCAGTCTCATGGTTCACTCGCATGACTGAGCCATTCGCATGAAATTATTCATGCTTATGGTCCATTGGCATGGCCCATTCGCATGATAACTTCATCATGTTAAGTTTGAATGTGTTAATCATTACAACATCATGCGTACCAATTCAAACAACCACAAACCTATATAATTAATCATTGCACAACCCATTAATGAAATATATAAACATTATAACATAAACAACCAAATGTATTTCATTAGTCAACGTTCAATTACATATAATCAACACATTACAAAGATATTACATTCAGCTCAGAATCTAGGGACACATGTATCAACAAGTACGCACCCTAACCCTTGATAAGAAGTATCGGAATAGACAACCAAGTCTTCGTTCCGTTCCTGCAGTGTTAACACCAGAGCTTGTGTCAACCTTCTCTTTAGCTCTAGGAATGCATTCTCCTGGCTGTCGCTCTATTCAAACTTCACATCTTTCCTTGTCAACTTGGTCAGCAATGAAGCAATCTTGGAAAAGTCCTGAATGAATCTCCGGTAGTAACCCACCAATCCGAGGAAGCTTCGGATTTCCGTCGGTGTCTTTGGCGAATTCCATTTTATCACCGCTTCCACTTTAGCAGAATCAACCGTGATCCCTTCTGGGTTGATCACATGACCCAGAAACTGTACTTCACGTAACCAAAACACGTATTTGGAGAATTTTGCATACAACTTCTCCCTCCTTAGAGTTTCCAACACCTCACGAATATGACAGGCATGGTCGCCCGATTCTTTGAATCGATCAGGATGTAGTCTATTGTAAGGCCCTATTCCCGGGATGCTTACAGTTGGAAATCCATCATGCATAATATTTATATTAAAACACATTATGATTCATAAAAATGATAAAACATTGCAGCAGAATAATTTAACAAAAACCACCTCATGCATTAATATTCACTTTTGCCAAATAATACATCGTTGTTAAGTTGTAAAATAGTGTTTAGCTACATTACAAGACAAAAATAACATTTATGCATAAGATGGATGCCAGTCTTCTCATTTGCCAAGTACCTTCACCCTCGTGCCATCCCCAGTAACAAGTTACCTGCCAACTGAAAATGCATAAAAGTCAGCATTGCTGAGTGAGTTCTAGTTTTTATACATAAAATACTTCCATTCATTTAAAACATTTTCTTTACTTTCGTACATGGTCATTCATCGTACATACATCAAGGTAATATTATTATTATCTTCCATTACCACACATATTCGTTCGATCATCATATTCATTTCTCATCGTTTGTTTCGTTCATTTCGTACATTTCGAACTTTTATTCATTATCTTTCACTTTCATCTAGACTAATGTCATATGCTATACCCTCAAACATTATGCACAAAGCTGGTACTAGGCCGAAGTCTATAAATAAACCCCCAACATTGTGCACGAAGCTGACTCTAGTACCGGGGCAAGCGACAAGGGTCCCGTTTCATACATATTGGTCAATCACCCAGATTGATCCCTATGTGCATCCTCATGGGTTAGATAAACCACACACTAGGGGTGTTCAAATTCTGATATCCGAAATTTGGATATCCGAATTTCGGATATTCGAAATTTTCGGATAGTGGATTTCACTATCCGAATCCGAATCCGAAATCTCGGATATCTGAAATTCGGATATCCGAAATTTTGGATTCGGATTCGGATATCCGTTCGGATATCCGAATTCTAAAAAAAATTATATTATTTAATAAATTTTATAAAAATGTAATAATTTTTATTTAAGTTTTTATCGGATATCTGAAGTTTTTTATTAAAATGTCTGAAATATCTAAAAATATCAGAAATATTTAACTAATATTTAATTTTTTTTAATTTTTTATTAAAATATTTTGGATATTTCGGATATTTTGGATATCCGAAATATCCGAAAATTCTGAAAATCACTATCTGAATCCGAATCCGAAATTTTGGATATCCGAAGTTCGGATATCCGAATTTTCGGATATCCAAAATTTTGGATATCCGAATTTTGGATTTTTTGATATTTCGGATTCGGTTTCGGATTCGGATATTTTTGAACACCCCTACTGCACAGAGTTGAGCTAACAACTTCTCAATAAGTTGTGATCCTCCATACATTTGCTTGCAAGAGTTTCATTCATTCATTATGTTCCACTTTTCATAATCTTTAATCTTTCGCTTCATTTATGATAATACTTTACGTACACGATCATAACACACCACGTAAGGTGACATAATAATACGTAATATGGAACATGAATAACAGGCTTCAAGCATGCATAGCACTAACAAACATAATCACCAAAACATCTCAGGCCTTAATCTTTAAATTTCTATTTCCCAAAATTAAAGAAAACTTTTCTAAGGCGTTAGTACTTGGGTGCATGGACACTATGCAGGTGCATGAGTACTTGGGGGCATGGAAAGACTTAGGCGCATGAGGAAACTTGGGCGCATGGACACTATTTGCGTGCATGAGCCACACTTAGGCGCATGAGCAGTGGGCGCATGGGAAATTTGGGCGCATGGGTAAAGTGTTGGGCGCATGACCCAATAGTTAGGCGTATGGGCAGTCTATAGGTTCATGAGCAAATCCTAGGTGCATGGGCAGAGATAGGCATATGGGCAAAATCCTTGGCGCGTAGGGACTATTTTGGGCGCATGGACACAAGTCCAATTCAAACTTACACTATTTTTAGACCCCAAATCACCATTCTAACATGTTTTTGACCCGTATCTAACATACTAAGCACCTAAAACAGGCATATACTTTAAATTACAAACAAAGCATACCCAAACATACATCCACTTGTATAAACAGGGGTATAAACATACGGTTCACATACTTATAAGTTGTAAAAGTTAGTTGCATACATTTCAGCCTAAAACAAGTTTAAAACAGAAAAACGGGGGGATGTAGAGCTCACCTGTTGCTGCCTTTGACCAAAACTCCTTCAAATTCGAGCTCACCAGGAGTTCTAACACCTAAATCATGCCAAAAGCACACAACCGAATACGCATACACACATAAGGCTCGGTCCAAAGCTGAAAATACGGTTGAAACCTAGCAAAACACAAGAAAAATTTACTTTCAGCCAATTCTTCTTCTTCTTCTCTTCAAAACCGATGGAACTCTCTTCTTCTCTCTCTAAAAGACCAAAGCAGTTGATGGACATAGTAGTGGGCAGCCATGCCCACCTTTTTAAACATAATCATATTAAAGTTTGCCAATTGCACAACTTAACCCCTTAACTTGGGTTATTTTACTTTTTTGTACTATTTTGTTCTTTTCTTTTATAAATTTCTGGGTGTTACAAGTCCACCCCCTTATATAGGTTTTGTCCCTGAAACCTATCACTCCTTGAATAGTTGTGGATAATGACGTCTCATCTCTTCCTCAGTCTCCCATGTAGACTTGGATCCCCTCCTGTGCCTCCACTATACTCGTACCATTGGAACCACTTTATTCTGTAATTTTTTCTCTTCGCTGTCAATGATTGCCACAGGTTGCTCTACATAATTGAGCCGCACATCCACTTCAATATCCTCCGGTGGTTCAATCATATTTTCGTCAGCTAAGCACTTTCTCAAATGAGATACATGGAATGTTGGATGAATCCCACTTAACTCATCAGGTAGCTCCAACCTATAGGCCACCTCTCCTACTCGAGCAGTGATTCGAAAAGGTCCTATATACCTCGGGCTCAGCTTCCCTTGCTTCCTGAAATGGATGATCCCTTTCCAAGGTGAGATTTTCAACATAACACTATCTCCCACCTTGAATTTGATCGGTCTCCGTCTCTAGTCATCATAGGACTTTTGCCTATCTTTTGTTGCCTTCATAATGGCCTTAAGCTTCTCCAACTTTTCAGTCATAGCCTCAATTACTTCAATTCTCCCCAACTCCTTCTGTTCGATGTGACCCCAACATGCATGCATTCTACACCTCCTACAGTATAGCATCTCATATGGTGGCATACCAATGCTGGCATAATTATTGTTATTGTATGAGAATTCAGCTAACGGTAATATTCATCCCAGCTTCTTCCGAAACCAATGACGCATGCTCGGAGCATAACCTCAAGTGTCTGTGTGGTTCTCTCTGACTGACCATCCGTCTGATGATGGTAAGCCGTACTGATATGTAACCATGTCCCCATCGCATTGTGTAATCTCTTTCAAAACTTAGAAACCGACACGGTCAGACACGATAGACACTAGTACACCATGACGCATCACGATTTATTTGATGAACAGATCCATCAATCTCTCAGATGAATATGTCTCGCGGATCGGTAGAAAGTGAGCAATCTTCGTCAAACAGTCAACTATCACCCATATAGCATCGTACCCCTTGTCGTACATGGTAACTTCGTAATGAAGTCCATGGTGGTGTGCTCGTATTTTCGCTCGGGTATATCAAAATGCTGGATCTTTCTGTATGGCTTTTGATGCTCTGCCTTCACTTGCAAACAAGTAAGGCACTTGCTCACATACTCTACTACATCGCGCTTCATTCCCAGCCACCAATAATCTTTCTTCATATCTAAGTACATCTTCATGACACCGGGATGAATCGAGTATCGAGTCTTATGAGCTTCATCCATGATTGGCCCCTGTAGGTCTCCGTAATGAGGGATCCACATTTGCCCGAAGCGGGTTCTAACTCCGAGAGTGTTTTCATCCAACTCCATGACTAGACCTCTCATCCTTCCAGAGTTAAGCTGATCTTCTTTTAACGCCTCATCTTGGAACCCTTTCACCTGTGTCATCACATCGAAGGTCATCACCAACTAGTAAGCTTTCACCCTGATTGGCTCGGGTCTCGCCTTTCGGCTAAGGGCGTCCGCCACTACGTTGGCCTTGCCGGGATGGTAATGGATCTCATAATCCTAATCCTTGATAAGCTCCAACCATCTCCTCTGCCTCATGTTCAAATCCTTCTGCTCAAAAAAGTACTTCAAGCTCTTGTGGTCGGTGAGGATGGTGCACCTCGTCCCGTACAAGTAGTACCTCCAAATCTTTAATGCAAAGACCACAGCCGCTAGCTCCAAATCATGAGTAGGGTAGTTAATTTCATGGATCTTTAACTGTTAGGATGCATAGGCTACAACCTTCCCTCCTTGCATTAACACGCAACCCAATCCCAAGTAAAAAACATCCGAATAGATCACCAAGTCTTCGCTTCATTCGGGTATCCTCAAGACAGGTGGTTGCATTAATTTCATCTTTAGCTTCTAAAAAACATTCTCTTGTTGTTGACTCCATACGAACTTCACATCTTTACGGGTCAACATGGTCAACGGAGAAGCAATCTTGGAGAAGTGTTGGATGAATCTCCTGTAATAACCCGTCAAACCCAAGAAACTACGGATCTTAGATGGCGTCATTGGAGACTTCTATTGTATCACCACCTCAACCTTTGCTGGGTCTACCATGATTCCTTCGGAATTTACCGCATGACCCAAGAACTGAATCTCGCGCAACCAGAAAGCGCACTTGGAGAACTTAGCATATAGATTCTCTCTCCTAAGTGTCTCTAATACCTCACGAATATGACCGGCATACTCTTTTTCATTCTTTGAATCAAGATATCATCAATAAACACGCTCACTAATTTATCCAACATCGGCCGACACACCTGGTTCATTGAATCCATAAAGGCAGCTGGTGTATTGGTTAAACCAAAAGACATCACGAGAAACACCTAGTGTCCATAACATGTTCAAAAATCTATTTTGGGGATATCTTGCTCCTTCACCTTCAGTTGATGAAAGCCAGATCGAAGATCTATCCTCGAGAACCAACTGGCGCCTTGGAGCTGATTAAATAGATCATCAATTCTGGGTAATGGATATCGATTCTTCACCGTCAACTTGTTTAGCTCGCGGTAAGTGTGCACATCCTCATACTACCATCCTTCTTCTTTACAAATAAGACCGGAGCACCCCAGGGAGAGATACTCGGTCAAATGAAACCCTTATCTTGCAACTCTTGCAACTGAGTCATCAGCTCCTTCATCTTAAAGGGAGCTAGACGATAAGGAGCCTTAGCAACACTCTGGGCACACGGTATCAGATCGATCTGGAACTAGATCTCAAGATCTGGTGGCACACCTGATAAATCTTCTGGGAATACGTCTGAAAAGTCACACACAACTAGTACATCGGACAATTGTGGTATTGACGCATCCACATCCTTCACGCAAGCTAGGTAGGCACTACATCCACGTTTCATGCACTTCTCTGCCACCGCCATCAAAATCACCTTTGAAACCGTAGTAACTCGATAGTCGTAGATCGTCACCAAACTCCTTTCGGGCTTGGTCAATCGAATCATCTTCTTTCAGCACACAATACTTTCCTCGTAGGTCGCTAGCCAATCCATCCCTGGGACTACATCAAATCCACCTAAGGTCATTACAAATAGTTTAGCAGGAAACCTATAACCTTCTAACTCTATCCCACACTCCTTTAGCACATCAAAAATCCTGGTAGACTTACCAATGACAGTTTCTACATCGAAGAGATCATTAATCTTCATAGTCCTAGCAGACAACTTAGTACAGAAGACAGTAGAAATGAAACTCCTACTAGCACCATAATCAAATAATACGGAGGCACAAGTTTGGTTTACTAGGAACATACCTGACACGACATCGGGGTCCACTCTGGCTTCCTCATGGGTCATAGTGAATTCCCTAGCCTTAGCCCTCTACCCATCCTTCTCCTTCCCAGCCTCTTTCCTTGTCCCGAAGCTCTCGGCCCTTGACCTCTTGCAATCCCTAATCAAGTGCCCCTCTTTACCGCAGTTGTAACACTTCACCCCTCAACAATCATTTGCCCTATGGTCATCCTTCCCATATTAAAGCAGAGATTTGATCCCCACTTACATTCTCCTGCATGCTCCTTCCCATACTTTTTGCATGCCTCTCTCCCCCCATTAATTCATTTCGACCATCAACCCTTATCTTCTTACCACCTGCCACAGCAACACCACTGTTGAACCACTTCCCATTCCTATTGTTCCATTTCTTCTTCACCTCCACCACGACCATCGCCTCTCACTCATCATACAGTCTCCCCGCCAGATCAACACTGACCTAAACGTACTTGGTCGGGCGGCGATCAGGTGTCTGTGAATATCCGCCGGCAGACCCTAAATGCATCTCTTGTCCTTTCGTGACATGGGTGTTACCTGATCTGGCACCAGCCTTTCTGTTCTGGCCACCTCATCCTGCCAATGGCCCTGCTACCCTTTGCTTGGACAATATTGTCCCACCAGCATAAGGCCGAATCCACAAACGAGTAGGTAGCGACTTCACCTTCTGATCCTCTCGGCATTTGCTAATATCAAGTACCGCCTCCATCTCCTTGACCTATCGGTGAGCAGCAGCAGCACCGCCAATTTCATCTAATGTCGAGGGCTTGCATCGTTGAAATGCCCCATAGTCATAACCCCATGCAGCTTCCTGCAAAGCTTTCTCTTCCTCATCATCACTTGAGACAACCGTCTCAGCCTCCGGTTGCTCCCTTTCTTCCCTCTCTTCATCCCTTCTCTCCGCCATTTTCTTCTTTTCCTTCCTCTCCTTCTTCTCGCCCTCTCTCACAGCTCTAATTACTTCAGTCACCATAGATGGCAGAATTGTCTGCATGACCTGATAGACATCCTCAACTGCCTCTTTCACTAAGGCCCTCAAGTTAGCATTCTCATCACCACCTTCTTAGTGATGAATCTCGGGCTCTTCAGGTGTTGTTTTGGTAGCTTTAGCCCTGTTCCTCATGACACGTGGTCCAGCAACACGTCCACCATGCACTCCACCTCATGAGGCCTTTCATGCTCTACCACCGGCCATCTCTAAATACTATAAGATTTAAACACCAATACGATCCCTCAAGGTAATGGCTCAGATGATGTCAAGTATAGTAAGTCCCTAATTACAGTGGCCAGTTGTGATTAGCCACTTACGTTACTCTTCATTCCCCAAGCATTTCCTATCCTGACTACATCAGTATTCAAATCTACTAAGAGCACATAAGTTAAATAACACACGCACATAATATCGGTTAGCTTTAAGAAAATTAATTGATGGCACGTAGCTACTTGGGCTGGCATCCTTCCATTCGGTCCCATTCTCAGCTTAAGTTTAGGTTTTGAAAATATTTTACCCAATTCTCTTAGACCTGGCTCTGATACCAACTTGTAAGGCTCTGTTCTTAGGACGCTTACAGTTGGACATCCATAGCGTATACTATTTATACTAAAACATATTATGATTCATTAAAATGATAAAACATTACAGTGGAATAATATAACAAAAACCACCTCATGCATTAATATTCACTTTTGCCAAATAATACATCATTGTTAGTTACAAAATAATGTTTAGCTGCATTACAAGACAAAAATAACATTTACGCATAAGATGGATGCCAACCTCTCATTTGGCAGATAGCTTCACCCTCGTGCCATCCCTAACAACAAGTTACCTGCTAACTAAAAATGCATAAAAAACAGTGTTGCTGAGTGAGTTCTAGTTTTTATACACAAAATACTTTCCATTCATTTAAAACATTTTAATTACTTTCGTACATGGTCATTCATTGTACATACATTAAGGTAATATTATTATTATCTTCCATTACTGCTCATATTCGTTCGGTCATCATATTCATTTCTCATCGTTTGTTTCATTCACTTCGTACATTTCAAACTTTTATTCATTATCTTTCACTTTCATCTAGACCAATGTCATATGCTTTACCCTCAAACATTGTGCACGAATCTGGTACTGGGCCAAAGTCTATAAATAAACCCCCAACATTATGCACAAAGCTGACTCCAATACTGGGGCAAGCGAAAAGGGTCCCGTTTCGTACATATTGGTCAATCACCAAGATTGATCCCTGTGTGCATCCTCATGGGTTAGATAAACCGCACACAGTTAAGCTAACAATTTCTCAATAAGTTGTGATCCTCCATACATTTTCTTGCAAGACTTTCATTCATTCGTTATGTTCCACTTTTCATTATCTTTAATCTTTCGCTTCATTTATGATAATACTTTACATACATGATCATAACACACCACGTAAGGTGACGTAATAATACATAATATGGAACGTGCATAACATGCTTTAAGCATGCATAACACCAATAAACAGTCACCAAAGCATCTCAAAGACATGATCTATTTCTTTAGCCTTAGCATTCATCATATAACAGAAGGTAGCAGATATAAAACTCCTAGTTGTACTAGAACCAAAAAGAACAGAAGCAAGTATGTTGTTAACCAGAAACATGCCTGACACAACATCAGGTTCCGCTCTGGCTTCCTCTCTTATCATCATGAAAGCCCTATCCTTGGCCCTTGGCTTGTCACTAGCCTTCTTCTCCTTTTCAACCTCTTTCTCTTTAGCGGTGTCTTCTACTCTGGTCACCTTGCACTCTCGGCTGTAGTGCCCTAACTTGCCATAGTTGTAACACTTTACCAGATTAGGACAGTCTTTGGAAAAATGCCATGTCTTCCCACATTTGAAACATAGACTCAAACCGAGCCTGCACTCACCAGCATGCTCCCTTCCATATTTCCGGCAATCACCGGATGATTCCATTCCCCAACCAACTCTTCTTCTTCACCCCCTCAACAGACTCCTCAGCTATCACGTATCATACACTATCCCACACAGCTCCACCAAGGACTCGATGGTCTTTGGCCTACTTGCCTTCATATATGTCCTGACCTTCAAAAGCAACCCTTGCACGTAGCATTTCATCCTCTTCTCCTCAGTACTCACCAGGTGATGCACCAACCTGGCCATCTCGTTGAAGTGAGATGTGTACTGTTTATATGTCATACCCCCAGCTTTAAACACCAAGAACTTCCTTTCTACCTTGTCGATCTCATTTTGGGGGCAAAACTTCCTCATTAGTAGTTCTTTCAGGTCATTCCACTTCAAGTTCCTGGACATCAGAAACACAAATTCTCAAACATCACATTTCATTAATATACATAGCAGAACATACAAATATTTTCATCATTTAAATATTTTCATCATTTAAACATTTACATCAAAAAGATAAATATAGTTATCAACTCAAAATCTATGCCAAGATGCCAGTCTCGACCATATGCCAGGTAGCTTCCATATCCATGCCAAGTCACTCCAGAATGTATAGCATACCTGTCAATCTAATATGCATACAAAAGTCAATGATGCTGAGTGAGTTCAAGATTTACTTTAACTAAACTTTATTATACACGTATACTTTATCATACTTTAACCTCGTTTAAACTTTAGCTTTCTTTATCATACTTTAACATCTTATAAACTTTAACTTCTTGCTTACATAAGAGTAAGATTATTTTATCAATTATAGAACTCATTCTATAACTATACTTTAGCCCTTTAGTTTAGCGTTTACTTTATCATCATGTTACCCATACTTTATCGTTACTTTATCTGTACTTTAGCTTTATTCGTTTACCTTATCTTTGAACTTAGCATATAGCTTAGTTCCTTACTGGGTAAGAATGCAATGGTGTCATTCTCCTTTAGCAGGTGAGCATACCTAAAGTATGCTCCTATACGAGAATGTAACGAATACCATCCTCCTTTAGCGGTTGAGCACACCGATATGTAGCTCCTATGTGAGGATGCACCAAGCAAACTCCTTTAGCGTTTGAGTACACCGATGTGTAACTCCTATGTGAGAATGCGCCAAGCAAACTCCTATGTGAGAATGCACCAAGCATATCTCCTTTAGCGTTTGAGTACACCAATATGTAACTCCTATGTGAGAATACACCAAGCAAACTCCTATGTGAGAATGCACAAAGCATATCTCCTTTAGCTTTTGAGTACACCGATATGCAACTTCTATATGAGAATGCGCCAAGCAAACTCCTATGTGAGAATGCACCAAGCATATCTCCTTTAGTGGTTTGAGCATACCAATGTGTAGCTCCTATGTGAGAATGTAATGAATATAATCCTCCTTTAGCTGTGCTTGCAAGACTTTTGTGAAGTCGCTAGATCGATAAACATCCCAACGTGTTCTTGACGGGAGGTGATAAACCAAAAGGCAAACAATAGTACGAACAATAACTGAATGATTTCATTGATAAAACCGAATGATTACAAGCTCGTTAAACAGAAAAATCACGACTTTTGGCAAGGGGAGATCGAGCATGATCTCCCCTCTCAACCGGTAGCGCCTGGGCGCCGGGCACACTATCAAAACCCTTAGGTTTCTACACAATGAAACTGGTATATATAGGCTTCGGCCCATATCAGATGCGACTGGGCCCATCCGTGCGATTGGACCATGCGTATGGTTCAATCGTATGACTTGACCATGCGTACGGTTCAATCGTACGACTGGACCATTCTTATGGTTCAGTCTTACGAATGCCCGAATTGCATCTCTCAATCGCATGACTGGACCATTAGCATGGCTCAGTTATACGACTGAGTCTCATTCGCATATGCTCCTACGAATGACCCAGTTTCATGTGTTTACAACATATCAGGTGTAATACATTAAGCCTAGACTATTCGTCAAGCGACGGATACACTATATATGACAATATATGCTCCAATAACTTTTTAGCGCACTTTAACGTTTTCACAACTGTGCTTTATCGGGTAACTTTTCTTGAATTATTATTCAGGTTCTTTAACGTTCACATGTGACTTTATCATCGTTCTTTAACCACTTTAACTATAATGATATATAATATTTATATATATACATACTTTAACTCCTTATTATTAAGTTCGTTATTAATTTGTCTTTATTGTTCGTTATACGGGATAACATTACACATAAATAGTCAAGTTTTCGCGCTAAAACATCATTCGCGCGAGAACTCTACCTTTCGCGTGAGAACTCCTCATTTTCGTGAGAACATCATCATTCGCACGAGAACTTACCCTGATGCGACAACTTGCTTGACAAGTTTCCTCATTTGCGAGAGAACTTTTGAAAAGTAACCGTTAGGCGTGAAAACCTACTTTTTGCATAAGAACTTGATCCCCGCACGATAACTTTTCTATTGCATAAAACTTTATCCATAATTATCGATTCTTTAACTAGTTTAATGCCTAGGATGTACTATAACAATTTATATCATCATACTTTATCAAAACATTCATTAAGATATGCATATTAGCTCCAAAACATGAAAAGCACATAAAAGAGGGGTCTAGAAACTCACCTCGTGAAGTATTAGCATAAACACGGCCTGCCGAAGCCTTTATCAAACGAAAAACTAGATGACCACGTGTTATATTCACCAATAACCATTCCTTAGTACATAATACAGGTTACTACACGAGTTACATACCTTAACACTTCGTTTCTTCACTTTCTCTCTCTACGCATTCGTTTTCTCTCTCTAACAGCAGCATTTTCCGCATAAGTGAGTGTCAGGCATGGGTGGTCGCAACTCTTTATACCCAGATCCACTTTTCGTAGACTTCTGGCACGAGAACTATCTTTTCGCGTGAGAACTCTACCTTTCGCGCAAGAAGTTCTCTTCGACGTGGAACTTTTTCTGCCTTTTTCTTCTCGAAATTTCTGGGCACTACAAGTGTTTTCGATTGCTGTTTCTTTTGCAATCATCATAAGGTGAGTTCTAGAACCATCTTTTTGACTGTCTTACGAATGATTTGGGGCTAATATTCATACCTTGTTGATTGCTTTCATAAAGTGTAATAGTTTTGATGGTATAGAACGTGTTTAAATGTTTATATAGTTCAAAAATCGATAGCTTAGGCCTGAAGTTTCAAGCAAAATCATAGTTCTTACCCGAGCAGTTGGAAAACTTATTGGTACACATGTCCTTAGTTCTAGTTCTAGTGAGCTCAAATGTAATTGACTTTTATTTTGTAAAACTTATGTAATGTTTGATATATGAAATGAAAAACTATTCTTTGAATGTTTATTGGTTGTTGAATGTATATCTATTAATATAATTTATTGTTACACATTTATATCAACATGTTATATAGGTTTACAGTTGTTAGACATAGTTCTATATCATTAGAGGTACAAGAATATGTTTAACTAAGTCTCATGATTCAGTCGCACGACTGGACCATGCGAATGGGCCAGTCGCACGACTGAACCAGGTGATTGAGTCAATCGCACGATCAAGTCATAAGACTGACTCAGTCGTACAAATGAATCAGTCGTACGACTCAGTCGCACGACTGAGCCATACGCATGGCTCAGTCGTACGAATGAGAGCTGTAACATATAAATACCACTTAATTCATGAAAAAATAAAACACTTCGAGAATTATTAACCCTAGCCGTTCCTGTTCATCAAAGAGTCCCTTCCAACTTCATAGAATGTTTCTGATCGATTCTAATCAATTCTTAATGTATTCTCATCGTTATGTTTGATCAGATTAACGTTGTCCCTGATTGGATCACCAATCAAATAGGATTCCGCACTATTTGATCAGGTTTCACGTTGAATTAGTTAGTACTCCGTACGTACACGGTCCTAACAAGTGGTATCAGAGCTTTGGCTCTTGATTCTTCGTGGATTCAATCGCGTTTTTGATAAAAGTCAATGTTTTTAATCAAAAGTTCCGTTCTTTCTGCATAAAAATCCAGTTTTTACGAGTGCATGTGTTCAAAAGTTAGTATTTTTTGAGTTTCAGCCTACTAGGGTTTTCAAAATTGTGTTTTGGGTCGAATTGCGTGAAAAAGTTGAAAAATTTCGAAGTCAGCAGTCTCAGTCACACAATTAACTCAATCGCACGACTGAACTCCATTTGCTCAGCTCAATCGCACGATTGGCCCAGTCGCTTGCTCAATCGCATGAGTGGCCCACTCCCTTGCTCAATCGCACGATTGGCCCCGTCGGTTTTTTCACTCGCACAACTGTCCTTGTCGTCTGCTCAGTCGCATGACTTAACTCAATCGCCCAGTTGAGTCTCAGTCGTACCCCAGTCGCATCCCCAGTCATATACATAGTTGGTTTTCAAGTTTTAAGACTAACTCACTATGGACACACAAAACTTTGCACTCTCAGCAGGGAAGGACTCCAGGATCCAGAATCTATTGCTCTTGGAAAATAAGATCGGGAATCATAACAAACCACCAAATGTTCTGTCTCTTGACGATTATCCTCAATGGAAGCAACGGTTTGAGATTCATCTGAATGGAGTAGACACAAACCTCTGGAACACTATTAAGACTGACTACACTTCGCCCGTTGGAGCTGATGGTGATCCACTAACACTAAGTGGTTTGACTGAGGCATAAAAGACTACGTACAATGCTGAGAAGAAGGCTTACGCATTGTTGACACAGTCCATTCCTAAAGACATCTTCCTTCAGTTCTCAGAACACAAGCAGTGCAAAAAGTTATGGGAGGCTCTTGAGAAGCGATATGAAGGAAATGCAACACTTAAGTCTCTGAAGGCGAAAGCGTTGAAGAAAGAATTTGATAACTTCTCGTCTATTGGGAATGAAAGTTTGGATGATGTGATCGACTGCTTCTATCATTTGATGAGTGAACTGCACACTCTGGGGTTAAAACGTCCATGGAAGACGAGGTGGCGAGCTTGGCTGATGGGTTACCTGATAAGTGGGATTCATTTGTTTCCACTTTGAGACATAATGCTGTGTTCGAGACTTTGGACATAAATGACTTTATTCTGAAGTTGAGGGAGGAAGAGGTTCAAAATAAGTACAAGTCTAAGAAGGGTAACTACACTCAGAATCCTTCTCTCTACAATATGACTCCTACTACAGCGTCTTCGAGTGCACCTTTGCAGACTACTTTCGTGTCTAATACTTCTGCAAGCATTCTAAGTACTTCCTCAAGCTGTGAAACAGGTGGATCATCAAGTGTCCAATTCAATGCTCTAGAAATTCAATCGACAAAGTTAAATACAGAGAATTTGGGCAACGTAACTGTTGAAGTTGCTAAGGAGCATATGGATCTACTTGCGGCTGTTATACATTCTTATGACGGGTTAGTAGTAGGAAAGATTGGTAACTGTCACTTGGCCGATGAAGATTATGAACAGGTTGATGAAGCAGAGCTTGAACGGATGGATATAATGTGGGCTCTCGCTAGTGCTGTGCGTAGAACAAAGAAGTTCGTTAAAAAAATGGGATAGAACTTGGTGGCTACAAAGGATACAACGTTTGGATTCGACAAGTCAAAAGTCACCTGTTTCAACTACGGTGAAAAAGGCCATTTCTAGCGGGAGTGTGTCAAACCAAAGAAGACAGGCAATGGCAACCCGTTTTCATTATTTAACAGGCCGGATAAAGACAAGACTCCAAAGTCAACATCAACCAGCCATGACTCCAAAGAAATGGTAGCACAGGGTGATGAAGGACAAGACTGGTCCTTCCGTTTCTTATCTGATGGTGAGGCTAACATTGCATCAGTTGATGATCTGAATGAAGACGCAGCGAGTGAGGGGGAGAATTCTGTTGAGCTTGATACTGCTGATATGGATGAGACTTTGGCTGCTGTGGATCAACTAATGGAGGATAAACTAAATGCTAAATCTGCATCACATCAGGAACCTCAGGCTGCTTTCATGGCTGGCACTTCTACATCTGCACAGTTAGAATCGAAAGATGATCTTTTTGACAAATATGCATGTGTTGAATGTGATAAGTTTAGGGAAAGCATTGATCTGAAATTTTCTAGGTTATTAGAACATAATAATAACTTAGTAAATGACTTAAAACTTTGCACTGAAGCTAATCGTGTATTAAAGCAAAATGAAAGCAGTTTTAAGGAGAAAATTGACTTGTTGAGTACACAATTAAAAGAGACTGAAGTTGTTGCTTTCAATAAGAAAATGACATAAAATTTTACTTTAAAACAATTGAGGAAACTAAAAAGGATAGAGTAGTTTTACAAGTTGAAAATGAATCCTTAAAGCAAAAACTACATAGTTTAGCTAGTTCCTCTCACATCCTGAAAAACTTGGTTAAAGAAAGAAACAGCGGGAAGGGCTGGGTTATAAAGTTGTGCCTCCACCTCATGAGATCCTCCTGAACACCAAACAGAGACCTGTTAATAATAATCCCATCAAGGACCATATGGTGACTACTCCTCTGGTCAGTGATCCGGACACTGTAGTTAAACCTGCTCCTCCGGTTGCTGATCAGAAGACATCAACTTCAGGCACCAAGGATAAAACCATCATTGAGAACAGGATGGAAGAGGATGGTCAAGCATCTCTTGGGTTGGGTTCAAAATCTGCTGTCACACAACCCAAGATTTCAAAAACCAATCAGTCTAAACCGGTTAAGCAAGATAACAATCATCTTAAAAGACAAAGTAATCATAATGTTAAACAAGCAAAATTTGTCAAAGAAGGTGAAAATCAAAAGGTTGAGACCAAAAAGCCCATACCTGAAGTGTGCTCCCCACCCCACAAGAGATCTCCTAGTCCTGTTGAGAGGAGATCATGCTATACTTATGGACAAAGAGGTCACATCTCTTCAAACTTTCCTCGCTATCAGACACCTAGGATTAAAGTTGAACTAGATCAAGATGTTAAATAGTTTCTTCAAAACAGAGATCTAAAACTCCTGTTAGGTCTAAAACACCTGCTAGGTCTTTTACCACTCCCCAACACCACAGACAACACAGACAACGCAGACAAGTCATTGCCAAGTCTATGATGCCTGAGGTGAAACCTGTTTTTGAAAACAAACCTAAAGTTCAAACAGTAAATCAGTCATCGGTTTACCACAAACAATCCTTATACAAGGATGGTCTATGGAAAGCTAAAACATCTGATGTATCTGATAGTGTTGATAAGCTAAAGGATGAGGTCTCTCCAACTGCTAAAGGTTGTCTGCTATAGCGTTTCTACCAACACATGGATAGTTGATAGCGGAGCATCCAGACACATGACAGGAAATCAGTCTTTCCTTTTCAACGTCAAACAAATTAAAGGGGGACACGTTTCTTTCGCTGGAAACAAAGGAGGATATACTACCGCACAAGGAGAAGTAGGTAATGGACAGGTAAAGTTCGATAGAGTAAATTTTGTTCAACAATTGGAAAACAATTTGCTTTCAGTTTCTCAGATATGTGACAAGGGCTTCAAAGTGATGTTTGGCTATCGAAAGTGTTACATTCTGAAGAAGGAGATGGAGATTCCAGAGGAGCAGGTCTTAACGTCAGCATCAAGGTACAATGATTTGTACGTCTTGGACATGTCAAATGCTTCTACTACTGAGTCGACTGTTCAGTGCTTTTTATCAAAAGCAACAGAGAAGGAGTCCATCTCATGGCACAGGAGAATGAGACACATAAATCACAGGAAGATGAATCATCTGATTCATAACAATCTAGTTGAGGGAGTTACAGTAAAGAACTTCAAACTTCCAGATTTTTGTGTCTCCTGCAAGAAGGGAAAGCAGACCAGGAAGTCTCACAAGACCAAGCACGTTAACTCTATCGAGATGCCCCTTGAGCTACTGCATATGGATCTATTCAGTCCTGTTAGCACGAAGAGTATCGCTGGAGACTGGTACTGCTTTGTTATCATGGATGACTACTCACGTTTCTCCTGGGTGATGTTTTTGAAAGCTAAGTCAGAAATGTTTGAGTCGTTCCAGGTGCTTGTCACAACATTGGAGTCCCTCTACAATCTGAAGGTGAGGAAGATTCATTCAGACAATGGAACTGAATTCAAGAATCAGTGGATTGATGCTTTCAACAAGGAAAAGGGAATTGTTCATCAGTTCACCTCTGCATACACGCCACAGATGAATGGAGTTGCTGAACGGAAGAATAGGAGCTTGATCGAGACTGCAAGGACTATGTTGGCAGATTCAAAGCTGCCAGTACAGTTCTAGAATAATGCTGTTACAAATGCGTGCTACACACTTAATCGTGTGTTAGTAGTTAAGCGGCATGGGAAGACTTGCTACGAGTTGCTTCAGAAACGCAAACCTAACCTGGAGTATCTGAAACCATTCGGAGCTCCATGCACGTTACTGAAGAAAACTCTGGAGGGCAAGTTCAGCGAGAAAGCAGATCAGGGGATCTTTCTGGGATACAGTATACCAGACAAACGGGTTTATAACAACTCGACAAGTCAGGTAGAAGTATGGTGCAATATCGATGTACAACGATACACCATCCTCCTGCTGGAAAAGGTCCGTCGTCATTCTTCGACTACGATGGCTTTTTCAAATCATTCAACCTTCCTCAGATAGATTCAGATGAAGAGAGTGCTGCTTAGATGATGTATGATGTCCGAAATACACCAAATCTGGATATCAGCAATATGGCACCAGCTAGTGATGCATCGGGATCTTCAACAGCTGCCCAGGACGAAAGTGATGATTCATCAGATGATGAAGAAGCAGCTGAGACAAGCAATGAGCATAATGTTAATCAAGAAGGAAGCTCATCAGCTGCTGAACATGCATCAGGGAATCCAGATACTGAACCTGTCATAAAAAATCTTGATACTGAAGTTGTCGTTCCTACGACACCTGTGACTAGGATCAGTGTGAATCATCCCCGGAGGCTATCATCGGGGATCTTCAATCCGGTGTGCAGACGAGAAATCAGCTCTACTCTACTGATTATGCTGCAATTATGGAAAAGGGCTACGTGAATGATGGGGCTTTCAAATGTTTTGTATCTCAAATCGAACCCAAACACGTAAGCGATGCCCTGAAGGATGAGGCCTGGGTCAATACTATGCAGGAAGAGCTGTAACAGTTCAAGAAGCTTGGAGTGTGGACACTCGTTGACAGGCCCAAAGGAGTAAAAGTGATTGGCACCAAATGGGTGCTACGCTACAAAAAGGATGACCAAGGTGTTGTTATCAGAAACAAGGCACGTTTGGTTGTTCAAGGCTTCAGACAAGTCAAGGGCGTCAACTATAATGAAGTGTTTGCACCTGTTGCTAGAATGGAAGCAATCCATATCTTCCTAGCCTATGCATCGTATATGAAGATCAAAGTCTATCAACTAGATGTAAAGAGTGCATTCCTTCATGGGGAAATCCGTGAAGAAGTCTATGTCAGTCAACCCGAAGGATTCGAGGATCCTTATCATCAGGACAGGGTCTACAAGTTAGACAAGGCTCTGTACGGGCTACATCAGGCTCCTCGAGCTTGGTATGAAAACTTCTCCACCCACCTGCTGAAACACGGGTTTTGTAGGGGTGTGATTGACTGCACGTTGTTATCAAAGAAAGAGACGGTGATGTACTGATGGTACAAATTTATGTGGATGACATTATCTTCAGTTCACGAAACAAAGATCTATGTAAAGAATTCGAATAAGTGATGAAGACAGAATTTGAAATGAGTGCCATGGGAGAGATGAAGTTCTTCCTGGTATTATAGGTGGATCAAACACCTACCGGTATTTTTGTGTATCAGACTAAGTATGTCGGAGACATTCTTAGTCGATTTGATATGGAAAATGTCACTGTTGCCGGTACCCCACTCGCCACAAATCATGATGTGGCACCTGATGAGAATGGGGATTTGGTGGATACCACTATGTATCGTGGGATGATCGGATCTCTTATATATCTCACTGCCTCGCATCCAGATATCATGTATGCCACATGTTTATGCTCCAGGTATCAAGCCAAACCGAAATTAAATCATCTGATCGGGGTGAAAAGGATTTTTCGTTATCTGAAGGGTACTCCAACACTTGGGTTGTGGTATCCTCATGATGATGACTTTGAGCTAACTACGTATAGTGATTCAGACTAGGACGGCTGCAAGATGAACTTCAAGTCAACATCAGCAGGGTGTCAGTTCTTTGGAAGGCGTTTAGTCACGTGGCAATGCAAGAAGTAGACCTTGGTTGCCTTATCAACCTGTGAAGCTGAATACGTTACTGCTGCAACTTGCTGCTCTCAGATCATCTGGATCCAATAGCAAATGCGGGACTACGATTTGCGATTTTCTAACACCCCTATATATGTTGATAACTCTGCTGCCATAGCTGTAATAAAAAATTCCTGTTCAACACCCTAAAACAAAACACATCGGCATAAAGTATCATTTCATACACAATTGCTATAAAAAACAATTAATTGATGTGACTAAAATCAACACGGATTTTCAACTCCCCGACCTCTACACCAAACTATTTGATAAACCCGGATTTTTCTATTTGTTAGAGGTCAACGGCGTGAAAAAGAAAAGTGACATCATTTCCGAAGACGCAGAGGCTTAGTCTGACACTTGTTTAGCTTTTAATTTTTATTTTAATTCTATTTGTTTTAATTTCCTTGTCTTATAAAAATTCAAAAACACAAAAAGATTTTTTGTTTTAGAATTTTAGGGGGAGATTAGTTTACTTTCAGTATTTATTTACTTAAAAAAAGGGGAGGGAAGATAAGCTAAAAAGGCAAAAACAACAACGATAAGAATGTGATTCAACACTATGGAAAGTGATAGTACACAGGCGTCAACTTACTTCGAACACCAAAAAGATTTTCAATTTTTGCAGTTTTAGTTTAATTAAATCGCAGAAAATTGTAAGTCAGAGAATTCTAAGTCTAACAAATTGGGAATATGATAGTACGCTTGTTTGTAACAAATTCGATCTAGGGATGTGCTAGTTCATTATACTATGTGTCGGTAGATTCAACACAATAGACTAGTAGACATTATTGGTGAACTCAATTTAAACTAATCTGTTCAACCGACTGTGGGTTCCCATCTTATCACTGGTTAACACAATCAGTTATTTCTAATAAGGGGTGACGAGCAAATAAACGCCACTAAAAGTGTGCGGATGACCACAAAAAGAGCAAAGCACGAAAAAAATTAAAAAAAACGTAATCAAGCTGATAGCCTATGTTGTTGGTGCGTTATGTGCAAAATAAAAATTTAAAGATGCTCTAACAAGAAGAGAGGTTGTGTGCCTCTCTGCTGTGCGATGGCACTGACCTGAGGATAAGCATAACCTAGATATTCTTGAATTCATTGTTGTTTGCCGCCTCTCTACTGTGCGATGGCACTGACCTGAGGCTTGGCTTCTCTTTGAAAGCTCTATGCATAGTCTCTTCTTGTCAAAATACCCGTAGACCGCTCAATAGTTTCCTGTGGAATGTTGATTACCATATAATCTTGAGATCCACAAATGTTGGTTGAAATAATATAACCTAATACATCACCAATATGTATCAAAAGTCTATGTATGGATTTAAGTGGACAAGTATACTGAAAATCGTCGTGGCTGCACCGCCTGATGTTCAAAATCAATGTGTGTTACATATCAGATCAAGCATGATTCCCAGTTAGAACTTAAAATCTCAGATGAATGAGGAACTGTGATATGTAAATATGTTAGTTTCCTTTCTAATATATGTAAAAGTTCCAAGTAATTGAGTTTATGCCTGTCTGATTCCATATGAATCTGTCTTAGAAACGATGTTAATGCTAATAGGCTACTCTACCCTACCCTAACAAAATCACAAAACATGTTTATTTTGTTACTTAGTTTATTCTTACAAGTTATTTGTAAAGTGTGTCAGTGTCAGACTTCGCTATGTTATTCTTCTCTGTGAAAAGGTCACACAATGAACTTAACGTTAATCTTAAATAAATTGTTTTGAAGTGGATAAATTGGTCATGTTTGAGATGATCAATTGATCAAAATGTTTTATCTATTGTTATAAGGGGCTAAGTGTTCAAGGGTCAAAAAGGCAAAATTTCACAAGTATGACCCATTCGCACAACTAGACCATGAATATGGACCAGTCGCACAATTGGACCATACGAATGAACCCATTCGCACGACTGGACCATGAATATGGACCAATCGTACGAATGGATCATACAAATGATTCCTATCGCACGATTGGAGGTGACCGACTGTGACAGTCGCATGAATGAACCTCAAACGTACGATTGGAAATGACCGAATGGGCGAATCGCACGACTTAAGCTTAGTCGCACGAATCAATCATACAACTAGATTCAGTCGCACGACTGAAGGGTGCCCTAGTATAAATAGAGGGGGAGTCGGTCTCAGTCGCTTCATTCTCCCAAATCGCATTTCAGACGCACGATACACCCTCGTACTGCTGAAATTTCAGTTGATCCTCTTAGACCTGTTCTTGACTCTCTCTGACTGTTTGTTACGACTCTATTGGTACTGCGGGACAATATGTGAATGACTAATCGGTTACTACAACGTCAAAAGGATCGGGAAATTCACCTAAAGTTAACCGACACAAACAAGACATATAAACCACTAAAACTGAGATTTCTGATCAAATTAAAGTTATTAGGGCATTAGTCGGTCATATACGAACCAAATGAGTCAATCATCAACGTTTAACATCAAGTATTGTTCAAAAATCGAATTTGAATGAACAAACTGTTGGACATACGATTGGACACACTGATGAACTTCAGTCGTACGACTGAGCAAGTCGAATGGCTCAATCGCACGATTGAGATGGACGAATGGTTCAATCGTATGACTGAACCATGCGTCTGAGCTCAATCGCATGACTGAACCATGCGTCTGAGCTCAATCGCCCGACTGAACCATGCGTCCGAGCTCAATCGCACGACTGAGGTAAACACATGAAAGATAGCACGACTAAGTCCAGTCGCATGACTTAGTCGTACGTATGAGCTCAATCGCTCGACTAGATCTCAGTCACACCGTTCAGTCGCACGATTAGATCTCAGTCGCTCAGCACAGTCACACGACTAAACAAAATTTTCAAGTTCATGAAACAGGTCTGGTATTCTTTGACACGTACTAATGTTTATTTATTGTGTGTCCCAGATGGCTAGTCGGTGGCCGATGAGCACTAAGCACAACATATGTGCTCATCTCGATCTCTCTTCCCGTAACGCTACGGAGTTTGTTGGCATCATCATATTCTTACGACGCTCGAGGGTTTTCCGAGCGATCTCTACGCCATGCACACCTTACAGATCCATTCAGCAGGCGTTTTGGGAAAGTGCTGCTATAGATAGGTCCACTGAGCCCCATACTATCAGGAGTTCTATATTCGAGGAGGCCATCCAGATTACTTAGGAGGATATCAGGACAGTGCTAGAGTTAGGGGATGATTCTGATTGCCCCACCCGATTACATCGTCTCACTGTTCGAGGCTGCTTTATGAGGGCTAAGTATTCTGGAGACATTAACGTAAGTATGCTCAACAAGAGCAACTTATGCCCCCAGTTCAAATACTTAGCCTATGTACTTCTGAGATGCATTGCATCACGGAAGGGCGGATTCGATGAGCTCTCAGACCAGATGCAGAACGCATACGCTGCACTGGTGCTGAATCATCCATTCAGCTTCTCTAGG